>JADLZK010001239.1:0-134803 GCA_015847255.1 Hyparrhenia diplandra
CGCCCAGGTGCCCAAGAGAGGAAAAGATTAGCGACGAAGCATTGGGTGCGCAGCTTTGCAAACGTGTTGCGCAACAATAGAATTAAAGACATTTCTATCTGACATCTCGTTGATGTGATTTTGAGCTGCATACATACTGTACACACGATGATTGATCAATAATGCTAGCCCACCGTCTTAAAGAAGATTACAAGAATCTTAAAGGAGATTAGAAGAATCATAAAATATACAAACATAGACATAAAGCATGTTAGTCTTTGTATATCGACAGGTCGCTCCGAGCAACCTCGGAACCTTTAGGTTCGCTCGGCTCTAATCTATCTTAGTACTTCGTAGCACTCTAGCTAGAGGCGGTTAGATAGCAAGCACCCTAATGCAACACACCGAAGCATTAAAATCCGGTCGACTGCATGATGCACGCGAAGAGCCATTTGAGGACACACCGAGAGATTGGACAAAGCCGGCGCATGCCGCTCGACATTTGAGGACGCGGCGCTCTTCGGGGAGCTGTCGCCATCCAGCATCTGTTTTCATGGCTTATTGACACTTCCTCGGTCCCTATGGGTATCAAGTTGTCACGCCTTCTCCTCGTAGTCGTAGGTCAGGCTGCGGTAGCGAGCACAAACAGTGAGATCTGATGTAGCAAACACCATATACCCAGCACAGCACAAGGAACATGCGTGCGTGCGGGTGCAGGTAGGTAGGGACACCACGTTCGAGCGGACCGGGTAGAGAAGCATGGACGTTCCATCATCGTCAAAGCCACGTCACCCCTCTTCCATATGTACACGCAATCAGCCATTATCATTCTCGAAAAGGAAAGGGACGGCACACGGTATAGGCAAATCCAATCCACCGCTTTATTTCAAAGGTTTCCGGGCTGTTTGGAACTTTGGATCAAAGCCTATGCCTGGAGCAATCTGAGAGCTTCCCTGGACCTTATGTGCTTGTATTTGCAGCCCTGATGCATCCTGTCCCAGGCACCTTTGCCGGGCCTAGGCGTAAGACTTCGATCGACTGAATTCATGGAGTCGAATCTGCCAAAACTGGCCCACGCCGTCTGACTCGTCATCGACTTCCACCCTAGCTGCAATGATGTTTGCAATGGCCAGTCATCAATCAAAACGCTTTCTCAATCACAGACTTAAACCCGGGGCAACCCATCCAGGATCTTAACCAAACAGCCCCGGCCCCGGATCACCATCCTTGATCGTGGTACCTCCCATCACATCTTCAATTCTCACAGGGTCGAGCATCCCAGCATGAATGCCCGGCCGATCCCTGGAGTAAGTGACAGAAAGCTCGTAGCCGAGCCGTCGTATATACGGCCTCGCCGTGGCGGAGTCTTTGGATATCCGCCACAGCCATCCAGCTGCAGCAGCGGATAGGCGCTGCGTCTCGCCTTTTCCTGCGTTTACTGTAGTACCTCCCGAGCGAGTTGCTCAAAAAGAAAATCTCGTCATCAGCATCTGCAATATGCTTTGCCTTAGGAGCAGCGACCCAATAGACTTTAAGTTAGCTCTCAGCATGTACAGCGCAGGCATACAGAGACATTAGCCTTAGGCGCACAATAGACTCCATATGAACAGAGAAAAAGATGTAAATCGTACTCTCTCTCAAGGCATATCACTTTTATCCCGCAGCACCTCTCAATACCACTACTCGCAATCACAATCAGCCACCAAAAGAATGCTTGACATGTTATAAGCAAACATATATTCCACTCGAAGTCACCTAATAAGCCACCTAGGAATTCCAGTCGCAGGCAGCATCACGACCGGTGTCTGCAACGATAAACAACATAGATTCCTCGATAAATATCAGACACTATAATACTATATATATTCAGGGTACAGATGAAATGAAACTAAAACAACATCACAATCAAAATTTTCGTCTCAAAAGTTTGTGAGGACTGGTGGTCCGAGTCACTATGCTGCTCCTGCAGCAATCCCGGTTCCGAACTCAACTACCCTTTGGTCTTGCTCACACCATGTTGCAAGAACTTGGAACGGTACTACTCCACCAGCGACTTATCAAGCCTCCTTCCCCGGCAGGTTCTTTTTCCTTGTCCTTTTCATAGCCTTTCCTCTCTTTTGCTCTGCCTGGCTGTCTTTTCTATTTTTCCTTTTCTTTGGAGCAGCTGCCTGATCATGCTCACTTGACACAACTTGCTGCATCAAACAAAACAGGTAACCATTTAACATCAATTCAAAGCAGTAAGTATCATCAGGTACCAATACAAAAGAACCTACATTCGAGCAGTGTTTGGGTTCCATCTATTGGAACCACGGTCTGGCAAAACAGTCTCGCATTTTGACTTCCTTGCTCTCTTTGTAGGTCTCGCCCGATCTCCAGGAACTAGAGGATCCTTAGCCGGCCCTTCAACAGAATCAGATGGTTTTAGATGGTCTGTTGTGTGATTTCGCTTATTTCCTTTCCTGGAAGTCTGTTGTTATCTGCATTTATGGCCTTCACTTGCAGGTTCATCCCTGAAGGGGTCATGCTGAACTTCCGCGGTTTCTGCTGCTGACTTGCGATTCCGTTCCATTGAATCTTCTGAAGCCTCACCTTTCAGCATCCTCAAGTGCAAACTCTACAATTGGACAGCGTTCTGGACCAAAGTTTCTGCAAAGAGCGAAAACAACAGAACATCAGATAACTTGGATTGAATCTGTTCACGACCATGTCAGAGATGGTATCAAGCAAATAACCAGAGGAACAAGCAGCAGATATTTTTGTTCATAGAACAGACCAAGTTAGAAAGAGTATGACAAGACAGACAGTGATGTAGTGTAAAAGCATTGAAATGTGACATTAATGTGTAGTATGCTGAGTATACCACATAAAACATATGGCAATAAAAAGGATTACTCAGTAGAAGCAAAATCAATACACTGAAAGACCAAAAAGTTGCAAAAGGGCACAGAACATTTTGCCCTTAACATGATTTGCAGAAATTTTTCACGAGTGCAGCATACCAGGGTTGTTGTTTAGAACCGCTTAGAGCAACAAGCGTGTTCATGTTCTTGAAAATCAACAAAGGCTACACCGCGAATGCTTCTGTATGCCTTTCTTTTCATTTCTTCAGGATATTCACCTGTTAAACAAATTCATCGCCATAGGCATTACGAAACACAAATCAAATGGCATATATATATAAAAAAGGACTCCATGAAACCTTGCGGATGACAGGATTTTTGTTTGGTCATACGAAATGACTGCTTCTCTACAAAGCTTCTTTACATCATTAATGGTCATAGTCTTAGGCAAATTGTAGATGATAAGCCTTGTTCAAAACCACGTGAAATTTTGGAGACTGAAGCATCTCCGCTTTCCTTCTAGCTAACCTAAAACAGACAAATAAAAAAAAGATACTGTCAGATCATCAATGTAAATACATGATCAAATGATGATGCAAATATTATTCATAAATAAATTGTATCATCAACACAATATGTAGCCCAAATGATGTCAGCAGCGGAAGTTGCAAATATAAACAGTTTTTGATGTAGGGTATGTAACAGATAGAAATGCAGTTCCTTTCAAGTAATGAGCGTAGCATTAATAGAGATGAAAATCATTCATTTTGAAATGATAAAAGGCACATTGGTTGATGACCTCAGAACCAATTATGTTAATTTGCATAAAATCAGAGTCTCTTGTTATAAAAAGTAAATTAGAAAGAATAGGAGTCTTTGTAAAAGTAAAATAGAAAGAATAAGTATGGAACACATCATAAACATAGTACCAACAATGATACTAGCTAGAGTATGAAGCGATGAAGAATGCTATCAACTCTTACCAATTCACGCTTATTCATGTCAGCATCTGATGCGCCTTCTGCAGCTGGTGTTCCAGCAAAGGATTTCACCCTCCTGCTTCAAAGACCAAACTTTAGCGAACATAATAATGGAAGGCTTACTACAGTTCCACGTGCAAAAACAAAGCGCCAGAGAATTTGCCTTAGCCAAGTGATATAGGTTCGTCGATCCTCGACCTCGGTCTTTGCCTTCTCAAGTGACTTTTGTGAGCTGACTCCTTGTCCATAAGCTTTCATGACATTAAGTGGCCTGCTCTTTAAAAGAAATTCCTAAGCCAGGAGCAACATTTGCGGCAGAAACTGCTGCATCAGCTGCCTCTGTTGTAGAAAACTTCATGAAACCAGTACCTCTAGGTCTCTCCTGCATAGACAGTATAAAAATGTTGGCATCAATGAGGTGCCAAGTAAACTTTCGCTGGTCACTACAACAGGAAAATAATGTATGAAAGTGAAACAAAATGAGCAAACATACTTGTAAGTTTATGAAGAACCGGGAAGAAAGATTCAACCTTCCAAAAGACTGAGAAGCGTGGCATTACCTCCTCATTACTTATATCAAAAGGAAGGTTGCTAATGAATATAGTCCTATCCAGGCCAGTATCATTTTCCTGGGTTTGGAAGCAGGATTACTGATTTCTGCTTCTGTTACATGCTTCGACTTAGCCAACTTGCCAGCTACAGGTGAATCAGATTTCTCCTTTTCTGGTGCGACATCTTCTGTTTCAGTGTTAATCATTTATCAACGTCGAACCTTCAATGCCAGATAGTTAGGACTTCTCCTGATAACTTGATCAAATTCTCAAGAACTTTTCTAGAAATATCTGCCGGTTTT
This sequence comes from Hyparrhenia diplandra, assembly GCA_015847255.1. NCBI lineage: Eukaryota > Viridiplantae > Streptophyta > Magnoliopsida > Poales > Poaceae > Hyparrhenia > Hyparrhenia diplandra. Next base: position 4,656 of record JADLZK010001239.1, read on the forward strand.
GAAATCATCCTCAGATGGGCGATTAGAAGTCTCCTCATCAAGTTCAGAGCTAGCTTCTCCAACAAGATTATCGTCAGAGGTGTCATCATCACTGACATTGTCAGGTATATTCTCAGGCTCTGGGAAAACATTATATATTCATGAGAGCTCCAAAATTAACTAAGAAAAACAATGCAGAGTAAACATAAAATTTGAGATGACACAAAAAGATCCTATACCGAACAATTGTTTAGACAATCAAATTAACAGAAGATAGCCCTATTCCCTGAGAAACCATGCGAGTATCAAATAGCCAACAACAAACATGATATCAGTCAAATGTTTAAGGCTAATAGCCATTTTACAGTATCATTCACGTAATATAAATCTTGCATTAGCTATGCAAGAACTCGTAATTATGTAACAGATAAATGAATGACTTTAAGATAGCTGATAAAGAAACTTTATATTTACCATTATCCGTAGCATCAGCTTTTGCAGCAACAGTGTACACTTTTTGGGAACAGCCCAATCAACAGCCACTGGTCTCTTTGCAACAACTTTTCCATTAATATTTTTTAATAGCCTGATTCAGAAAAACAAATCATGGCCCATTAGAATTTAAATGGATTTGTGTACTCAACTGAATACAGTACTGACCATACATTTTCTGCATCTTGCTTCGTGTGAATGATACAAAAAGCAAAGCCTTTTGATATCCTGTTAAAAGTAGATGTAATCAAGCTATAATATCTTGTAAGCTCTATTAATCCCACTTAGGGGAACAAAGGATTCATTGGAACAGTAACATACCCTCATCAGACTTATGCGGAATTGACACATCCCAGACAAACCCTGCTGAACTAAACATATCCATGATCTCCTTCTCTGTAATCTCATGAGTGACATGCACACAATTGGCCTATCTGAGCTAGAGAAAGAAAAAGAAAGAAAGACCTGGAACAGTGACCATAACCAAGCACCTTGAATGGCAGGTTCTGACAATCGCTCTCCATTTTCTGATCTTTGAACCCTAAATAGAAAGAAAACAAGCTTCAAGGACTTGGAATCAAATCAGTAAAGGATAGTGGTGATTCTACAAATAGCCAACAATCTCATGAGAAAAAAAAAAAAAAAGGAAACAGAAATAAATAAACCATTAGAACTTTCTGTTAATCTTATGCCAATTCCTAGTTTCCTACTTAGCACACGGTTGCAAGTACAGCAGCCACTGAATTGATTTTTGGAAGCATCTTCCAAATTTAGAGACACAAAGCATACTTTTATCTTTTAGTCCATTAACACTTGATGACTATAGGAGATTAGGGTATTACCACATCCTATGGAAATATCATTATCAGCTATTCAAGAGCAACTCCAATAACCAAACCTCATGCATTACACTGAGTAACATAAAAGAATAACTACCTCTTTAGCTCTACCCCTGTTACACTCTACTACACTAAGCAACATAAAGAGCTGGTACTTAAATGACTCTGACATGCAAATTTGAGCTGTCTAAATTATTAAAAACCTATATTCTGGAAACCTGAATATATGGATGTATGAGGTTTTGACAAGATGTCTGAGGCATAGACAGAATTTGGGATCTGAACCCATTTTTTGTTACAGCAAGTCAGCAATTATAATTTTTATTTAATAACACACACTTTAGTAACAAGGAACAAGTGAAAGCGGCATTTGACAAATACAAATAAACTCAGAAACACGTAGAATTACGATTGCAGGAACAGAATATGCTTTCACAAAATTATTAGCTGCAGAATAGGGATAAAACAAGCAAACTAGAAGCAGAAATAAGGTGAATGAATCATCAAACATATGCAGATCAAAACAATGGAAAGCCATAGCCATTAAATTTTACCTCTCCGCCAAGTTGACGAGCCCAAACAATAGCTCCCTTGACTTCCCTTACGATGCAGTTGCACAACAGAATCCCAAGCTGATTTGACACTTGCAAAAGTACAGCTGCTATATCTGATGTGCATCCATCTCGAGCAAGTCCTGCAGGGCATGGCAATATTAAGTTAAAGTTATCAGAGAAGGAAGTAACAGATGTGAATCCCAAGCTGATTTTACAGAATCATATGGTTACTGAAGTAAACGAGAATAGGTGAATAAATAATAGTAGATGCTTGTTGAACGACAAGGAAGTAATCTAAAATGAGACATGTCAAGTACAGTGCAAGAGTTCTGCAACTTTTTTCTATTGAAGCATAAAGCAACAGATGTACTCTTCATGAATCATGAGAGACATATACTGCATCTAATTTGGCAAAGACAAAAAGTCTACAAAGAAAGAAACAAGGAAACCCTCAAATAAGCAGAAATTCATTATGCATTTTTACAGGGATGACCAGCATGAGGCCAGAAACTGGAATCTCGAGATTGAAAACTGACACTGCTGAAAACATCATGTTTTTGCATGGTCCATACACTAGGAATTTACAGAGACCAAATTTAATCCATACTCATGCATAACAATTACAAAAGGCCTTGGGTCAAAACAGGCATGATGCCATAGAAATTATGACCATAAGTAGTGGGTCACAGATCCCCTTGAAAATTGCAAATTTGGTACAAGATGAAAAAGTAACTCAAAACACAAAGCGGTACCATAAAGCTCAAAAGATAACCCTGTAATCATGTACAAGCCTAAGATTAAACCATTTGATGTTTGCCAGGTTATCAGCACCATCACTCAAAAGACTAATAATGGTAATTATCAGTCACTGCTCTAAATTACTGCTGCAGAATTAATTCAAAGAACTTACACCAGGAAATTAAGCAACATAAAAGCACAGATTACATGAAATGAGAATCCAAAGTATGAATATTATAAGACCATACCATGGAATTCCATTTTCGTCTTTTGGGAAGTGGATAGTTTACAGATACAACTGAACCAATCTCGAGAAGCTTGACGGAAAACCTCGTTTGCCATGGCAGAGTCTCGCAGGCCACCAAAATCACCGTCTTTGCAACCCTTTATAATATAAGTATATCAGAATTGCCAATCGACCCAAAAGGAAAAAAAAAGGTAATATCCTTAAATAACTATAATAAAGGCATTACATGCTACCATAAAACCTACATGTATAGTTATAATTAACTGTTTGCAGCTTATCCAAAAAAAGGTACAGATGAAAAAAAGGTGGTTAGATGGCAACCAAAAATTACTCAAGAATGAGCCTCTGATGATGAGGACAAATTCGACCAATAAAACATAAGACAAGTTCGATTTAGGCGATGAGTTCTGAAGTAAAAATATTGCAGTACACACCTTTGCTTTTCAGAACTTTTCGCTTTTTCGGGTTCGCCAATGGAACTTCCTTTGCTACCATAGCATCCTTTGACAACAAATATGGTTGCTCTGGTTCTACATAACATTTGCATCAGTATTGAAAATACTAACCATGGCATAAACATAAGACAACAAAACAAAAGGTAATTTCCATTACAACCTGGATCTGTTTTATGAGATTTCCCTTATGCTTTTCAGCAGGAGAAGTCTCGTCTGCTTCATCTTTTGCATCAGAGTCCTTCACTTGCACTGCTCACAAGCAAATAAAACACAAGACGGCATCAGATCCACAATCTACTGAGCTTCAGCAGCAACAAACTGTTAGGAGAGGAGCCTTACTGTTCTCCTTCTTTTTGCAAACGTTCCTTCAGTGGAGCACGATTCATTGCTAGCTTGACTCTGATTTTCCTACCAGCAACAGGAAATCCATTCTTTTTGTTGAATAGCTCGATCAGCATCTTGAACAGTTGCACTGGCATATCACGGGAACACATTCATTAACCAAATCATTGTTTAACTGTGTCAATGAAAACTTTATGCCCAGATTATTAGCAGCAGCACATTATACATGAACGATCAAAACAAACACTGGGACAGGTACCAATATGATTAGTTTATACAGCATCATTTGATCATTCTGGTCTAGCCTCTACTCTCTAGTGAATATTAAGTTACGTTCTACAGGTCAGCAAATTTGTTAGCAATAAAACCCTTCAAAGTTCTGGTATACGGACCAGTATAGTCTATGTACAGTAACCACAGGATGTGCAGGTTCATGAGCCACTTGAGACAGTGACATAGACGAATTTATGGTTAATATTCAGAAACATTCGGCTCAGTGGAACTTCACATAATTCGCTCAAAACTGCACCTCGACAAAAGCATAAGTAATCCCATAATACCAGAGGCGATTCCTGAGAGAACTTACAATTGCACGAACCCAAAGCCTCGACTCTTCTCCGATCCTGCGGTAAAGCAACCACAAAGGTAGAGTTAGCCAATGAAACTACTCCCGACTAAGCAGCAACCGGGTTCCTTCACCTTTCTCCGCGACCATAAAGCAGCGCCGCACTGGGCCGACCTCGCTAAACACCGCCTCGAGCTGCACAACAACAAAGGCACGGTTCTGAGATACGACCGCGAAGCGGAGGTAGCAATTGAGCACTCGGCAGCTCGTGCTTACATCGGAGGACTTGAAGGTGTAGGGGAGGTTGGAGACGAACACAGTGGAGGGCTGTGTCCTCCGCCAGCACCGCCGGTGGCGCGTCCCCTTCCGCCGCGGGTTCTCCGTCGCCGCCGCCGCGCGCTGCTTCCGCTTGCCCATCGCCGGCGTCGTGGGGAACCGTGGGAGGTGGGGCTACGCAGTTGCGAGGAGACGGGGGAAACTGTGGTGACTGTTGGGCTAGGGTTTTAGTTGAGAACTTTAATGGAACTGTTGGGCTGTGATGTGGGCTTGGGCTTCGTCGTCAATGTTTGTTTGGTTCGGTCTATTTTGAATGGCTGGGGCTTTCGTGAGGCAATGTGAGGGACGCCGAGGACTTTTCTTTTGGAATTTTTTAAAAAAAAAGTGGACTATTTTCTATAGATTTTGACCCAATGGATGCTTAAAATAGGTATTATTATACGTTTCCTAATTAATCTAATAATACTTGCTTCATAATATAAACATCAATATTGTAGTGTATTAATTTGGTCAAACTTTAGATAGTTTGACTTAGACAAAAACTAAATCGTCATGCTTTTAGATAGTTCTTACATGAATAAAAGATAAACATTATTCTTCTCCTTCCCAAAATGATAAACATATTTTATATAAGAAAAACAGTCAAAAGTTAACAAATATTTCCCAACAAATAGTCAAATGGTATAAAATTTAGGATACAAAACTTTAAACAAAGATTTTTATTTAAATATTATTTTTTGAGTAGATATTGATTTTTAGAAGAAAAAAAAATACATCAAAATCTATTTCTAAGGCTTCCCTAATCAAAGTATGTTCAACATTCTATATTCTATCAAATGTAACTACATCATCCGTAAAGCAAACCATGCAACGCGGGAACCGTTGATATGAACTACTCCCTCTGTCCCATTTTAATAGACGTCACATTCAACTTTCTATCCGTGGAAGTCTACTCCTGTCGCAAATACATTCATGTGCCTTTCAAATGCACGCAATTATATGGCAAAGTAATTAGTATCATCGGAGATCTTTTAAGTCTAGTTTTTTAATAAATTTATTTGAAGATATAAATGTTGCATTATTTTTAAAGTCAAAAGATGAAAAAGTTTGGTAGTGCACGTATAGTGACATCTAAAAGGACGGAGGGGTAGATGTAAAAAGCTATCTTATTGCGCAGTTAAAAGCTCAAACGACCTTTAATACGGCAGAGGAAGTACTGGTTAACGATTTTCAAGAACATTTCCTATTCAGTTTTTTTTGTTACATGGACACCTTTTTATGTCGTGTAAATAAGCATACATTACTATAGTCATAAATGAATAGAGAATACTGAAAGTCCTAAAAAGAATGTCGTTTTTAGGTTTTGTTGACTTGTTGTTTGACCATCCGTCTTATTTAAATTATTTGTATAAATATATTTTTGTTATGACTTATTTTATTGCTAGAGATACTTTAATAATGATTTATTTATTTTATAATTTGCATATTTTTTTAAATAAAAACGAACGTCAAACACGATGTCTAAAAAACCTAAAAACGACACTCTTTTTTTTAGGACAAAGAAAGTAATGTACTACCCCGCATTTAAAATTATCACGATGTTTTAAGATTTCTAGATACATAAAAAAAAACACCGGTATGTATATATAGTGAAAACAATGTACTCCCTCGGTTTGGTAAAAAGAAGTCGTTTTAGACAAGGTGCAGGTCAAACATTGGGAACATAAATCATTAATAACTTTTTGAGTTGTTAAGCTTGTAAATGTAAAATTATATGAATAAAATTGTCTTAAAAATACTTTTAAAAAATTTCCATAAATATGTTATAATAAAAAGAGGTCAAAGTTGTGTTTTGAAGACCGTGTCCTTTGTCTCATGAATTCTTTTACCAAAGGGAGGAGGTATCTAAAGAATCAAAAGCCTTGTAATTTAGAATGGAGGGAGTAGCATAAAAGGTATGCGTAATGTCGCACTTGACATTAAGTCAGCGATAAACAACTAGTCCATATCTAGTTTTCCAAATTACTTCACAAAGGGTATATGAAGCGTCAATAACAATTTATCTAATTTGTCACTAATGGTGTGAAAGACCCTCGAATAAATGTATCATAACATACTTTGGAAATGCCATTACTATAATTATTTAAAATAATTTGGAAATCTATGGTTGTCTTAAGGTAATGTCACAGAAGTTTAGGCACGTTTAGGTTCCATAAGTGGTGACTTATTAAATGAAATCCGACCATCCGAGGGCTGAACCCACGCGCTCTCCGACTCCGACCCCTACTCGACTCGACCCCGACTTCGACTCGACTTCTCTGTTTTGTCCTGCACGCGCTCGCCGCAAACGCAGCACGCCCGGCTATAAACCCTGCAGTCGATTTCCCCACCTTCCCACACCAATTCCAAATCCCATCACAAGGACAAGAATTAGCAGCGTTCCTTCTCAAGTCCGCCGATCAGCCATCGTCCATCCCGAGCTTTCCTGCTTGAATACTGTGCTGCGACCGATGGAGACCGCCACCGTCGTCGTGGCGCCAGCTCCGGTGGCCAGCACCCAGCCACGGCAGCACAAGCGTATGGAATTGAAGTTTTCCTTTGCCCCCGTGGCGAAATCGTCGCCGGCGAGGAAGGCCAAGCCGGCCCAGAAGAAGCTCGCCGGCGGCTGTGGCGGATACGTCCTTGAGGACGTGCCGCACCTCACCGACTACCTCCCCGAGCTCAAGAGCTACCCGAATCCCCTGCAAGACCACCCTGCCTACTCTGTTGTCAAGTAAGTATCTCCTCTTGTGTTCTACAGTATCGTCTTCGATTCTTGTCGAAAATAATAGGTTTGCTCAATCGCGTTGCTCTGACCGCGCAGGCAGTACTTCGTGAAGCCGGATGAAACGGTGGCGAAGAAGATCGTGGTGCACAAGAGCAGCGCGCGGGGACCCACTACCGGCGTGCCGGCCCGCGGCGGCGCGTCTACTTCGAGTCGGACGAGGTGAGGGCGGCGATCGTCACCTGCGGCGGGCTCTGCCCGGGCATCAACACCGTCATCCGCGAGCTCGTCTGCGGCCTCCACGACATGTATGGCGTCACCGCCATCTCCGGCATCGAGGGCGGCTACAAGGGCTTCTACGCGCGCAACACGGTGGAGCTGACGCCGCGCTCCGTCAACGGCATCCACAAGCGCGGTGGCACGGTGCTGGGCGCCTCCCGCGGCGGGCAGGACACGGCCAAGATCGTCGACAGCATCCAGGACCGCGGGTTCAACCAGGTGTACATCGTCGGCGGCGACGGCACGCAGAAGGGCGCGGCGTCCATCCACGAGGAGGTGCAGCGGCGCGGGCTCAAGTGCGCCGTGGTCGGCGTGCCCAAGACCATCGACAACGACATCGCCGTCATCGACAAGTCGTTCGGGTTCGACACCGCCGTGGAGGAGGCGCAGCGCGCCATCAACGCCGCGCACGTCGAGGCCGAGTGCGCCGAGAACGGCATCGGGGTCGTCAAGCTCATGGGCCGGAACAGCGGCTTCATCGCCATGTACGCCACGCTCGCCAGCCGCGACGTCGACTGCTGCCTCATCCCGGAGTCGCCCTTCTACTTCGAGGGCAAAGGGCGGCCTCCTCGAGTTCGTGGAGAAGCGCCTCCGAGACAACGGCCACATGGTCATCGTCGTGGCCGAGGGCGACGGCCAGGACCTCATCGCCAAGAGCATGCGCTTCGCCGACACCCACGACGCCTCCGGCAACAAGGCGCTTCTCGACGTCGGGCTCTGGCTCTCCCAAAAGATCAAGGAGCATTTCAACAAGAAGCCCAACTTCCCCATTACCCTCAAGTACATCGACCCGACGTACATGATCCGCGCCGTGCCGGCCAACGCCTCGGATAACGTCTACTGCACGCTGCTGGCGCACAGCGCCCTCCACGGCGCCATGGCCGGGTACACGGGCTTCACCGTCGGGCCAGTCAACGGCAGACACGCCTACATCCCTTTCTACGTAAGCCCCTCGCGCCCCTTCTAATCAAGTAAATTTCTAATACTCTGCATTGCAGTGAACTGACGTTGTCTGTTCTACCATTGATCTGAATCTTGCAGAGGATCACCGAGATGCAGAACAAGGTGGTGATCACGGACCGGATGTGGGCGCGGGTGTTGTGCTCGACGAACCAGCCGTGCTTCCTGACGCAGGAGAACATCGAGGGGACGGGGCTGGATGAGGAGGAGCTGCACACGCCACTCGTTGAGGGCGACAGGAAGTCCTGCATCTGCAACGGCAATGGTTACCTCTGACCTCTGCAATGGCGCCGCCGCAAGACGCAATGTCAATTCATTCTCGTTGATGTAAAAACTAGGGATCCAGATGTGGTTGGATGTAGTCCTCTGTAACAATAACTGTAATTTGGAAGCGCGGAGTATATTATTAGATTATTATTAATATTATTTTTTAGGTTATATTATTAATATTAATTATTGTGCTAAAAATGTTTTCCCAAATTTGCAAATGGTGGCCCAAACAAAAAACGAGCCCGTTGGCCCAGAAAACGTACAGTCGGTCCGTCCAAAAATGCACAATAGGCCCACGATTCGCCTCAAACCCGTATCGCCGCATCCGACCAACGTCACGTACGTTGGCAACGTGTGTTAAATTCATCGCTTCTCCGATCCGGCGTCCCGTTCCCGGCCGTCTCCATCCTGTCTTGCCCCTCAAACTAGCTGACACCGATCTAGCCCTAGCCTCCACCATGGCTGCGGCACGTCGTCTCCCTCCACTCTACGCACTCAACCACTGCTTGCTCGTGGGCAGCGGTAATGACGGCAAGGGAGGGGAAGGGTGGGCTTACCCCCAACCCGCGCGTGGGCGATGGCAATCTTACCGGCAAGGCAGGGGAAGGGTGGACTGAGATCGAGATCGCTCGCAGGGGAGGCTTACGGATGCGGGAACACATGCGGCGGGTATAGTTTTCCATGCGCCTCGGCGATCTCGCCGAAGGCCCGCCCGACGGCGGTTTTTGGCCCGCCCAAAAGGCCCGAGCCCATATGGGAGGCCCGTGCGGGCTGGCCCGAAAAGCCCGTGGGCGTGGGCTTTGGGCCGATGCCCAGGGCCTTTTGCATGGTGCTGCTCCTCCCACCGCCAGCCGCGGCCCTGCTACGTTAAGAAAGGGGATGGCCGGTGGCAAATATACTATTGATAATATTGTACGTATTTGGTATATTAGCATTCGATATTTTCATACTTGTGGTATAATATTATACATATATTTGGTATAATATTAATACTGGGAAATATCTTGAAATCTGTCATTGAAAAAAATGATCATGAGTGTTTTTAAAAATCCGCGGCTCTTTTCAAGGCAAGGGCGATTTGGGCCCATGGCGGGCTCGGCTCGAGGTCGCAAGCCCGTAGAGGCACGGCCCGTGGAGGCACGGGCGCCGGGCCAACACGGCTTGGCACGACATCGGGGCCGGGCTGGCTGACCACGCCCGTTGGAAATCTATAGATGCGGGAAACACATGCGGCAGGCGCTGAACGGCCTCAGCCTCTACGTGCGCCTCGGCGACGACGACGACCCACTTGCCGTCACCTCCGTATTGGGCCTCCGCCTCAGCCGCGATGCGCATTTGAGATTCAACAAGGAGCTTGGGTTCGGCGCCGACATGGAGGGTGACGGATTGCTTCCCACGGCCACCATCATGATGCAGGAGCAGGGCCTTTTGATCATGGTGCTGCTCCTCCACCGCCGGCTTCGCAACTGGCCTGCTACCTCGTCTACAACCACAGCGACGCCTCCTCTCCATGGTCACCTGGATGCCAAAAACCCTCCTAGTCTTCGGTAAGTTTAGGCCCGTCCCCAAGCGCACCTCCCACGGCGCATTCGAGCTGTTCCTCTTGGCTTGTGAGTGTGACACGGATTCGTCGCCCTTTCTCTATGTGTTCTCTTCGGTGACTGGGACCTATCCGTGGGAGATGAGGAGGACATTGAGATGGAACGTGCCGGATAGCGTCTTGGAGATATTCAGTACGGACGCGACCTTCTCTTTTCAAGGCAAGGGCTTCTGGGCCGATCTCGTGCAAGGCCTTGTCTACTGCGACCTGCCCACCGCCAGTGACGACGGCTCTGCCGTGGATTTCGGCTTCATCGAGTTGCCTGGCGAGTGCAAGCTTGACTTGGAGGAGATTTTTTGACTGCGATGATTTGCCGATGGAGAACCGGACCATAGCCTGCGTCGGGAATTCCATCTGGTTCGTCTGCATTCGTCGCTGTAAGACGACCCTGGTGATGACTTGGTGACGATGTGGACTCTGGAGCTGCCTGGGGGCAGTGGAGGAATCGGGCAAGGTTTGCTGCCAGAGAGCTCTGGAGTTTCCATGGTTTCGAGGAGGCCTTATTGCCAAAGGCGAAGGTGGGGTGTCCTGTCCTCACAGCGGATGGTGCCCTCAGCCTCGTGGCTGGCAAGGTATCTAGACACCCAGGTGTTTATTCGGTGGATCACATTTGCACCTTTGAGGTTCACAACAAGACGCTCCTATGGCATGGTTCTGTTCAAGACCCCATCTTCACCCAGCCAGTTGCCTTCCCTCCGGATTTCTTCGTCCAGAGGAAGCATGGTTCACACAAGAGGAAGTTCTACAATCTCCGTTCTTCAGCAAGGCCTGACTTTTCTGCATAAGCATAAGCACAAGGTTGTTCTACTACCACACTGTTTCATTTTTATCTCTGTGCTTCATGCTTGTGGAGTTTATGAGCTTCATCTCCTTATGTCTTATCTTATAGATACATATCATGGCATAGCTCTAAGTCCTGGGTTGTTTTGTTTTGCAGCAGTGGACCGATTAAGGGTCAGGGAGAGCCTGGTGACAGGAATCAAGGCAAAAAAGTTGCACGTCATCTGCTGGATCTAGATATTTTGTTGCTAGATTGCTCTTGCTAGCTGGGGTCATGCTGTGGCTTCTGAACTTTGTTTCAATTCTGCTCTAGATGTTTAAGACTCCTCCCTTCAGTTTACCTAAACCTTTAGGCACTTATATATCATTTGATTGTGGCACAGTGTGAAACGTGAATTTATGTCCGCACTTATATTGTTCTCTGTGCCGAGCCTGTTGTTTTGTTATTATTCTTAAAACCATGATGGCGGAGGGATGCCAATCAATCATTGTTCACAATTGGAGAAGCTTAGTTTTTTTTCTCTTATGGGGGCAGAAAGCTAGATATGCATGGTCCATGATCACACAATCTATACAGTTTGCTCTAGTTTTCCGTTCCCACACAATCATAATTTGCTAGCAATTTTGTTGCCTGCCAAATTCCCTACACTTGTGCTTCCTACTCTCCAGAACATATCCAGACACTGCACAAACTGTTAGCAATGGAAATTCACAGAACACTGCACAAACTGTCATGCTTTCAAGTGCAGCAGCATGACATCTACTCGTGCCGTCGTGTGTTATGGGCTTAGTTGGGCCGTCGGGCCTCCGTCGTACGGCCTGCAAGATGATGAGTCTGTGAGATGGCCCGGCCACTGGATCCAGCGAACGGTGTAGATCGTCCGACTGTAGAGAACAGGCAACAAAATCCCGCAAGCCCGGGCGGACGGGACGGCCGGACAGGCTGCCGCCACCAGCCACCGGCCACAGCCAGCACACGTCGAAGAAGACGACGCGGCCTGCCCGCCGAACCGAGCTCCCCGCCTCCCCAGGAGAGAAAACCCTACCTAAATATCAGCGCTCCCTTCATCCTCTCGCTCTCGCGCCGTAACAGACGGACGGACACGCCGCACGCGACCTCCCTGTCCGCGCGCGACGGCTCGGACGGCGAGGCGGGCACCGGCCAGGGCGAAGGGAAGGGCCGGCGCGCGCGCGCAGGCAGGGCGCCAGGTCCGACGCCGCATCTCTCATCCTCCCGCTCCGCTCGGACTGCCCTGCGGGCTGCCGCATCTCTCATCCTCCCGCTCGGGCGCCAGGCAAGGTGAATCTGAGTGATTTTTTTTTTTTTTTCGGTGGAAGTAGCCTTGCACAATTATTGGATGATTGCATAATGTGCGAATGATCTGTCTCTTTTTTTTCATGATGTTGCATTTTGTTCAGCCCGTCCTAAAAAATTTCCTGGCTCCGTCCCTGCCAAGAGGAACAGAAGGGCCCGCGTCGGCGTGTGGTTGGACTAGTGGTATGGAGAGGGGCGCCGCCACGGCCGCCGCGGCGCTCGGCTACGCCTTCCGCTCCCCTTCTCCCTCCGCGTCGCCGGCGCCCCGGTGGCCGCCGCTCCTCCGCTGCCCCCGCCGCAGGCCTCCCCACTCCCTCCTTCCGACCGCGCTGCGTTTCAGGTGATGAGCTGTCTCCTGTTCTGGCCTTGTTGTAGGGCGGCTGGTGTCAGCGTGCGGTTGCTGCCACCTGCTAGATGTTCGACGAAACAGCTCTTCCATCGAGCATTTCTGTCTAGGACGATAAGCTTGGAACATTCGAGCCTGAGGACCAGAATGCTGGTGAAATTTGACTGAGGGGTTAAGTCCTCTATGGCTTGTTACTTTATGAGCTATAACAAAACTTTTTAAAAGGCACGGGAATTTCTGTGCTTTGACTGTCTAGCGCTAGTAAACTATAATTTTGGATTTGATGTAATGAGCTGAAGTTAGCTTGTCTCGTGTACGTGGGACTTGATGGAAGGTTGGATCTAAAGATGTTCGTTATGCTTGTGCAATTTTGGAAAGCAATGTTTTTGTTGCTGCCCTGGAAGGCTCTATAAGTTGTTTTGTTTGTCTTAAGTCAAGCTTGTTTAACTTTGACCAAGGTTATAGAAAAATATATTAACATCCACGGTTTAACTAATGTTACTTGTTTGATGTTGTAGATGTTTGCACATTTTTCTATAAGCATGGTCAAAGTTAGCTTGGTGGAAAAGTTTGACTTAATACAAAGCTAAAACACCTTACAATTTGGAACGGAGGATTTAGCAGCGGCCAAGCTAGGCTGTTCTCCATGTCAGGTCAACCAAAAGGGAGGTCTGGCCGTGTGGGCAAGGGGGTTTGAAAAATAATGTACAGCCACGGGCAAATGAGTTTTTTAAGAAATGGTAGAGCCACCATGTATGGTTTTACTGTTCCCTAATTTTTAGCAATGCAACTTAGGTAGCACTAAAGGTTAGCAATCACTTAGAATTTATTTATTTGACTTCATATAAGATCCTTGGTCCAAATTGGAGTATGGGAAGAACCTGCCGATTGCTTAGGACTGAAAATTTATCCTCTCTTAGCATTATGATTCCTACTTATCAAAATTAGAATATTTTTTTTGGTGTACATTAGTACATGTTCTCAGTTTGGTTATTATGGCTAACTGTTTAGTCTTAAATTTTTATTATCTTTCACATTTTGATGATAAACTTATGTACTTCAATCAAAGCAGGCCTCTAGACATGAATAAGGGACATAGCAGGAACTCACTGAAGACCTTCAGCTCATCTGGACACTCAGGGGTTAGACTAAGCAATGCAGATCTCATCAATGACAAGCTCCTAATAGATTGTGGAGAGGATCAAGATTGTGTTCTCGGTAAGTTCTATATGGACAATTTATTATACTGTATAGAACAACTAACAAGTAATTATACTGTACTGTCCAAGTTACACAATGCTACTTTGATTTACGAACACAATTGATATCATGCACCTCTAGAAGGTGATTATTGGCTGGTCAAACTATTTTGCATGCAACTGTCCATTCATAATTAAAGTTATTAAAATATACTTTGTGATTTTCTATACAAACTAAACATATATTTAGACTTTATATGAGGCTGGTATTGAAGTCACATCCCTCCTACTTTTTATCTAGAGGCCATTTATAGAGTTTTATATCCTTAAAGATTTCATGCCTTTAAAAATTCAAACTCATCACGTAACCATCTCCACTCCTATGATATGTCCCTCATTCCCATGGTAGAATATAGAGCTTACAGATTACCAGTTCTACAGTCTCAGCACATCAAAACAGAACAAACTTATAAAAAAAGTTGAAAAAACCTTATGAATTTTACCCTAAAAGTAAAACATGTTATTTTAAGATATGCAGAAACATTCTCATTCTCAGGAACACCCGAATGAAGTAGTTAACAACCACTGGGAATTTAGTGCTTAGTCATTTTCTCCGCATTAGCAAGTGATACTGTGTCGTACTTGAATATTAGTCCCGTCAGTTTTAGATTCAACCACCTGCTTGATGAATAGTGCATTTTTAGGTCATATGCCGTGCAAAAGTATCAATTGGGCAATTTTACACCCCTTGGTCACAAAGTATTGAAACTTGTAGATTTTTGTTGCAGTGCAATTTTCTCCTTTATCAGTTGGTCCATACTGGGAATGAACTATACTGGTATAGCATAATAGCATATATATACATAAGAATGGCGTCGGATATAGCACATATGGTTCAAATTAAATATGGTAGAAAAACTGACGAATAAGGAAACCACTTGGTTAAAGTTTCAAGTTCCTATAGTGAAAGTTGCGGTGTTTGTTTACTGTTCTCTGCTGTTACACTTGTTGCTGCTAGCTGTTAAACTTATGTTCTCTCTCTATCCTCTCAGTGTTGTCATCTAGCTAGATCACATATTCTTATAGTTATGAGCTTTGTTACATACTTCTATTTTAAATGGCTCTGTGTTCTTATGTGTAAGTTCCTCTCGTATTCCATACATGTTTTAGGTGGCATAGTTGCCCTGGGAAAGTTTGATGCCCTCCACATTGGTCATCGAGAATTGGCAATGCATGCTTCTAAAGCAGGGACTCCTTTTCTTCTTTCTTTTGTGGGAATGGCCGAAGTACTCGGCTGGACATATAGGTGGGCCTAAATGAAAACTTTCACGTTTCCTAGTATAGACTTAATTTTGGCAATCATTAAGCCCAAATCAGGGAGGGCTTTACATGACTATTTCCTTCTGTACAGGCCTCCTATAGTTGCTCATTGTGATCGCAAGCGGGTCCTTTCATCTTGGGCTCCATACTGTAGTAATGTGGTACCTCTTGAATATCAAGTTGAGTTTTCAAAGGTCAGGTCCCTGTCTCCACGACAATTTGTTGAAAGGTTATCAAAGGATCTTAGAATAAAAGGCGTCGTGGCAGGTACAGATGTTATTTTCTACTGCAGGTTCAGCATTGTGCTTCACCATTGTGCATCTTCAATAATTTATTTATTCCTGTACTATGACAGGTGAAAATTACAGGTTTGGTTACAAAGCATCTGGTGATGCAGCTGAGTTAATGAAACTATGTGAGGAATTTGGTTTAAGTGCATTCATTGTACGCTCTGTTATGGACACAGCAAAAAGATCTCATAATGGAGTTTCAGCCGCTATAAATTCGAAAGTGATAAAGGACAAGTTTCTTCCAGTCGTGTCCGCCATGCGTTGGCTATGGGTGACATGGAATACGCCTCTGAATTACTAGGGAGGAAGCACCGTCTTGTGTTAATGGTTAACCAACACTGCCTTCATGAAAAGAAAAACATTGTAATCCCTAATTCTTGCATGTTGAACATGCCACCAGCTCAAGGTATCTATGAAAACTGCGACCTTGTTAATGGAGAGTATCATGGACCATGTAGAGTGATCATCAACTCTGATGCCATTATCATTGAGATGAAAGATGAGAATAGCTTATCTCTAGATCCTATTGAAGAAGTTCGGCAGTTAGGGATTGAGTTTGGATAAAATTATGCAGATTTTTGCTTTATTGGTGGAACCCCCCTTTTTTCATCTGCAATAGTGGCATCTTCTGGAGATTATTGCCGAAAGAAGACGACATTGCAGGAAATACTGGACGGGAAGTCAAAGGACTATTTGTTCAAGTATGCAGCACGCCTCATCATGATTGAGCTCAGGAGCATCTGGTCTCAAAATAATGCTTTATTACAGAAAGAAGTAGAGATTAGCCCAGGGCTACAATACATACAACAAGGACAGTGGAGTCAAACTGGCATTTTTTGATCTGATGACAAGCTGTATCTATGGAAACAAATGGACAGAAGGGTCTTGCAATCTCGCATTCTGTAGCTTATACGATTGTTAGTCTTTAGTTGGTACACTGATAGGTAGCATGGTCACTTTCAACATTGTACTAATGCTTCAACCGTTTAATTAGACCTTGATTCTGTTGTAAAAAAAGATAGACTTTGATTCTGACAACATTTGATATCACCCAGATTTCTTTGATAAAAATTGCGGCTGTTCATTTTGGCTACTTCTAAATCTACAAGCACTATTTGTTACAATTTTACTTTAACGCCTGGAGTGTTTTTTTCCTTTCGTGGTGCTTGTTCCAAGATATTGGCTACTTGTGCGATTTTTTTTTAAAAAAAACAATATTGTTTTAATTAATAATTGCAATTCTAGAGGCTGTTATATAAAAACATTGCAGATATAGCATCAGCGTTGTCCTGTGGGCCTATGTTTCCTGTCGGCAGCTGGGTCGGCTGACAAGTCAGGCTGGACCAACAGTATGTCCGCTTGTGGGAAAAGTTATTTGATAAAACCAAGTGGCTTCAAGCCTTCAACATTTAAACAAACTCACACTGCAAGAGCTGGAGATAATACACCATTTGGCCTACTACCATGTAGTTTTTTTTTTTCGAAAGCACGCTTGTGCGTGTATTGCTTTAAGAGAAAAAAGAGTTTGTTACACGACCAGACGTGTACCCCGGCGAGTTGCCTTGGCACGCCTTGGTAAACACACGACAAACATCATCGGCTTGAAGCGGTGCAGCAGAAAGAGTAGTTGTGGTTAAAAAAGAAACTAATTTTGCGACCATGTAGTGAAGCTTAGCGCAGATTACCCCAAATTTTTTTTTGAGGTTATTTTGTTTTTCTCTTCGGGAATTTAAATATAGCGTTACGTATGATCATCTTTATGCTTGTCTCTATTTTGAGATCTGGAAACGGGTTGCTAAGCAGAAGATGAATTTGAAAGATGCTTTGGATGAAATGAAGGACAAAGCCATGTGGCCCGTCTACTGGCCTGAAGTGGAAGATGAGCTAGAAACTGATAATTACAAAACATGTGTGGATGGCATAGATAAAAATCTTGAAGAAGGTGAAGCTTATTGGTTGATCATGGAGGCAGTCCAAAATATTGTTTACTGGAAATTTCCAAGGTGCATGACCTATTATGAATTTGCCAAAAAGAAGTTGGATATTGCAGACAAAATGGGTTTGATCGGCTCCAAACCCCACACAGGCTCTACCTGACGGAACTGTTTAGAGGCCACTGCAAAATCTGGGAGGTCAGGAGATGCAAGGAAGGCAAAGGGTGGGTGGGCCTTTGATGTTGATGTGCGCTAAACCCTAAAGCGAATCCAGTGTTTATTATTTGGTAGACAATGTTTAAGTAGCTTCCTTGGATATACTGGAAATGCATGTTCTTAGTATTTGTGTTAACCCCGCGTGGTGTTGCGGGCGATAAGTATGTGCAGAGAATCTATTATTGTTTCATATCGGGCGAGTGCTGTTGATGGTGAGCTACTACTGCACTGTTTACTGGATCTGTTACTGTTCACGGAATTCCTGTTGCCAGGATCTGGCGGGTTTGGGAATGTGAAGAGGAGCGGAGCCTTTCTACGACTAAAGTCATTGTTTTGTTTGGGAATTCATCCGTTATGCGACTGCTATTTTTGTTTTAATCTTTTTTTCTTCTCTGTCCTAGCTATCACCCGTTGTGCGACTACTATTTTTAAAAATCTAGTTCACTTTTCAGAACTTTAGTAAAAAAACGTCAACAGCTATTGTGCTCAGACTAGTCAACTGTGCATATACTCTCACGACCACAGCGGCTACTGTTCTCGAGTTGGTTCTTTCAAGAAAAACCAAGAAAAACGAGTAAAAATTGCTGCTACTAGTCTGCTACTGTCCACAACTAGTCGTACGTACCCCTACTTAGTTTATAATTGATTAATACAATTTACTAATATCCAAATTAATATATTAATACACTTTTTTATTTATTAATTTATTAGAATGATCACATAAGTTTTTTTTATATTTTTATGATTTTTATTTAAAAAATGTACTATATTCAACATTGAAACACGTACTACTTAGTTCTAGATTTGTATTTAAAAAATGTACTATATTCAACATTGAAACTCGTGCTAATATACCTACTCCTTTCATCTCTAAATAGCGTCATCGTGGTGTACTGGCCTAGAAAATCAATAGTGAAGATAAAACGTCGGCAAAAACCAAGGCTGTACACAAAGAAAAAGAAAAGGAAGACTGAATTACAAAACATGTGCTGACAAGAAAAAGAAGAAAAGATAAAAGCATCTTGAACTAAGGTGAGACCTTTTTGATACTAATTGCCGCCTCATTTTTTGAAGTTTGGAGGAACAGTCCCAAAACTATTGTTTAAGCGCGCCCACAATGATGAAATTGAAGCTGGGCGCAGGTTGCCGTTTTGTGCCCATACGGCCACCTCCTTCAAGGTGCATGGTTCTCCCCGTGTTATGGAATTTGCCAAAAAGTCTCAAAATTTGTGTCGGTTGTTGGATATTGCCAAACAAAATGGGTTTGATCGGCTTCCAAACCCCACACAGGATCTATCCTTGATCCAAGTGTGACGGAACTGTTTAGAGAGGCCACTTCCAAAAATCTTTTATTTATCGTGATTGTTGTGGATTTATTATTTGATCCCTTGGGCCACAACCATGGGCCTTTTGTTTGAAGGATGCCGATCTTAAACCCTGAAAGCAAAGGAATCTTCAGTGTTTATTATTTGAGGAAGTACAGACAGGACTGCTTTCATTTAAGGGTAGCTTGTCCACCAAGGGCTGAAAATCCTTTTGTCCATACTTTGTTGGGAAATGCATGTTCTTATGGGTATTTGTGGATTTATGCTAGGAGTGGTGCCATGCCTCATCCCTTGCGGGCGATATGTATGTGCAGCCCACCTAGCTTGAGAGGATCTAATAATTTCTGCATTATGACAAAAAGTTTCATGAAATCTTGATTGGTGGGCAAGCCAGTGCTGTTGATGGTGAGCTACTACCACTGCACTGTGGTGGGGAAGCCCATTAGCAGGGTGAGATCTGAGTCGAAAGCCTTGCTGTTCGCGGACATTCATATAGTTGTCGTGTATGTTCCTTAATAAAGCACTTTGGATCGGGGATCTGGCGGGTTTGGAAAGCGCATTGTTAGGACTTTTGCCATGATCCAAAGGAGTGGATGAGGCTGATGGGCCGGAAATCACCAATTGCCTCAGCTCATCTTTCTTGGGGAGCAAAATAAATTGGCCGAATTAACGATTGACTGTTTGTTAATGAGTGCATAATTCGAAATCCTGTTGTAAAAGGCCCCGGTGAATCCGTCCGGCCCCGGGGCCTTATCCACTGGCATCTGAAGAATGGCCTTGCGAATTTTTGTTTTAATGAGACTGCAAGTCCAGCTCATTTTTTCATGTTGCCTCGGCGGCGGTCCTGAAAAGTGGTCGTGCACTAGGCCTTCTCGTCGTGGTTTACCGCCCATCCGTTGCCGTTCTTTAGACGCTGGATGTAGTTTTCCGTCTTCTAGCACGGTGGAAAAATTTTCACCAAAAAATCTTCGAGCTCTTTCAACAACCGCCAGTCCCAACACTCTCTTCAGCCTTGTCCGCAGTCTAGCCTCCTCAGGAGTGAGACCTCTTTTGCTCTTGGGCGATGTCCAGCCGTAGTAACCTCCTGTGCCATGAAAAACATCTTCTTGGCGTCTGATATGATCTCCTTTGCTCCAAACTCGGAGTTTCTTCGCCGTGGCGCGTAACTTGTGGTCTAGAACATGGAAAGGCTCATGTGATCAGTCGGGGCGTCCCACGTTACGATTTCTTTGAAGCCCGGCAGATGCGTCCAAAAGTTCTCGAATTTGAAAGAACGCGGCCTCCGTGGCCCGGACTGGTTTGA
This sequence comes from Hyparrhenia diplandra, assembly GCA_015847255.1. Classification (NCBI taxonomy): domain Eukaryota; kingdom Viridiplantae; phylum Streptophyta; class Magnoliopsida; order Poales; family Poaceae; genus Hyparrhenia; species Hyparrhenia diplandra. The sequence goes on from JADLZK010001239.1 coordinate 25,044, forward strand.
TAGTAAAGCGGACAGTGGACGAGAGTGATGTCGAGAGTGCAAAAATTCCGCGTTGCAGAAGACTGGTCAAGTCGTGCCATGGTAGGCCTACGTCTCTCATTGCTCCAAGTGAACTTGCGGTTCTGGAGGTTTATCTCTGATAGATCACATTCATCTATGGCCTCACGGAAGTGCCGCATCAGGCTAGGCTTAGCCTCGTGTTGTTCTTGTCCGCCGCCCTGTAGATCAGGTTGAAATCGCCGGTGATGAGCTATTTGCCTGCCGGTGGCTTGATGGCCTTTAGTTCCCTTAGAACGTGAGCTTTCGGCGTGTTGGGCCGTATACCACTGTTAGCATGAAGCTCTCACCACTTTAGTTTTAGGTAACTCTCCGTTGAAGTTTGCGCAGTCAACGCGGTTGTCGTTCCATAGGATGATGATTTCTCGTTTGCGAGGGCCCTGTCGCCGGTTTTACAGATTGCCGCAAACGGTATCCCCCAAATTAGGCGATACAAGTTGGCCGCAATTGCACCGTGTCCCTTTTTGCCTGTTGAGGCCTTTCCACGAAATTAGATCGATGCTTTTATTCATTTGGGAATGCCTGATGCATGATGCCGGCTGCCTGGTGACCACGAAGGCAGCTTTTTGTTGACGATGCAATACACATAGTTTTTTGAAGCTGAGCCCAAACACATTGGCTCTTAGGTAATTTAAAACAGATTGCCCCCCCTACTGCAACTAGTTTACAACATGGATTCAACGCCTTAGGTTGAACACAAGGACAGGCAACAAACTGAAACTGTAATTGGGGGTCTTGATTTGATGAAAGATTTGTATTTAGGCCACCTCAATCTGGGCCGCCGCCTCTTGCAGATCGCCCACCCCTTCGTCTACCATGCGGAATGAGCGCGTCGTCGGCGTCATCGTCGTCGTCGTTCCCCAAGTTGAACAGCTCCGACAGAGCTGCGATGAAGTGGGCCATTGAACATGGCAATGTATTTGCAAAGCCGACTCTACAGGTTCAAGATCATCATGGAGCAAAAAAGCTTCCTAGAAAATTGCGCTGCGCTCGTTGCATCTGTGACATGGGACGTGCCGGACGAGTGCTTGCAATCGCGCGCTGCGGCGTACCGATGTTTTAGACGCGCCTGGCCCTGCGACGGCGTCCCTGCCCGCCTGCAGACGGCACTGGCGGGAAAATAGAGGCGGTGCAGGGTTGCTGAACATCGCCGCCATTCTGCAGATGTTCCAAGGCATCAGGGAAGAGCTGAAACCTTTGTCGGCCGGGCAAAATCATGGCGAATTGATGGGCTGGATTCTTGATGATAGCACCTGTTTGGTATTTTCGAGGCCCAGGCTTATAATACCCGCCTCGCGGAGTTGACCTCCCGGCTTGTCTCCTGTAAAAATCAAAGACAGCACGCACAGGTATCTCAAATACACTTTGGACCATTCATTCGCGATGGCCTGCGCAGCATGTGACGCCGCCAGCCCCAGCCGCACAACCGCCTTGATGATTAGTCGTACAAGGGACTGGAGGCCCCATCGTTGGGCGCCTTCCTGTCCCGACGAGCGCTGCGCGCCGCAGCGAGAATGGCCGCAGCGTGGGCCTTGAAGATCTCCTGCAGGTTCTCCTCCTGGGTGAGCTCTGTTAAGTTCCGTGTTGCAACCAGCCCTGCGGTGCCCACCGTGCCCATTTACCCGTGCCGGTGCGCGCGTTCTGCCGAAGCGCCAAGGGCCCGATGTCGTGGCCGTAGTCGTCCTCATCGTCGTGGCGCCTGCCACGATGCTCGTAGTGGCGTGGATGATCGTTGTTGTACCGAGCCTTCCCCTTGACAGGTCTGCTGTCCTGCTTCCTCGGACGGGCGTCGTCCCTCGCAGGCGCCTGCCTCTCGTGAAAGCACGTCGTCCCCCACCGGCACCCTGGGTGGGGCAGGGTGGTGTGGGAACTCCTCGAAAGCCCGAGCTGCCACCTGTGCACCATCGATAACTCCAAGATGCCATTTAGGAATGCACGCATTCGTATGTTCCAATAAATTTGTTAAAAAACTAGATTAAAAATTCTTCATGATACTAATTATTTTTTATAATATAAGTAAAAATCTAATATTGTAAAAGCCACACATATTTCTTGTTTGGCGTGAGTATTAAGACTAGGGACTCCAATTCCATTTCCACCCTAATTTTGGGCCCCAATTAGTCCCCTAATTTTGTTCCTATTAGTTTCTAGTCTTTAGTCCCTCCATTGCCCTTAGTCACGGAGGTAGTACGTATCTTGTGTAGTTATCTCTCACCATTATGTAACTTCGTGCTAATTTATTTAATACACGGCGTCTCACCTTTTTGTCCATCCATTTGTTCATTGTAAGCATCACTTCCCCATTACTCCATGCATGCCCATGCAGCCATGCCTCATCTTCGTTCTGCACAGCAGCTAGTAGGATTTCGTTCTGCACAGTCTAGCTCAGACATCAAGGTCGGGCCAACACCACACACGGTCATAGCACGGTTGTTGACGTTGATGGACGTGAAATTGTGAATACCAAGACGCTTGCAGTGTGCGCGGCAGGCAGGAGGCCGAAGGATGGGGAGCAGGGCCTGTGGAAAGGTCGGCAAGGACCTATCGGCCATCCGGGAGCCGACAAAGCTTGTCTGACCGATATTGCCCGCTTACGATCCTCTGCATGTGCAGCGTCAATCCACAAACTGTGTTCACTCCAAAATCAATTTTGCCGTTTTTATTTACCCCGACCCATTTTTGAGGTTCTATACAAGATTAGAAACGGCAGGGCTCAATGGCCAGGAGACAACTGTTTGTAGTTCTCAGCATGAGCAAGTGAAGACCAGCGAGATCATGCCACAGCCGATTAACGGGTAACATTAAAATGTCAACGAACGGGCATCCAAAATGTTCAAGTCCTTCACTAAACACCATGAAACAATTATCAATGTCCAGTCAGAACTCTGAAATGGAGGCATGTACTCCAAACGTTACAGAAATCTAAAATCCATAAGCTTTGCAAAGGGGCGGAAATATACAACAATGAAACTCAGGTAGCAGTAGAACTGATCACGAACACAAGTAATCCTGTACAGACCTGTGCTCCCCAAAGGACACAGCTTATTGCCACCTGACTAAACCTGAAAGTATTGCCAATGGGCGAGCACACCTGATCAGACCGTGAGATTTGAGAATAACGGCTCATATAAACATCTTTTAGTTGGAGGCAGCTAAAACTGATGGTTTCTATTTCACTGAACCATGCCAAACAAACGACCCAATTCTCTTAACAAAATTGAAACCTGTCATTATGCCATTCTTGTTCTGACTCATGAACTTGTCTTTATTTGTTCATATTTTTCACCTATGCCTTCCACCTTTCTGCTTCTGAAATTCAATGTACCGCAAAGTGCTAGAAAAGAATGCCTCTGTAGATGGATCAGCTACAGAGTTATCACTTTGCTTCTCCGTTCTAATCAATTCAATCAAATCTTGAATCACAGTATTTGTGATCTGTGGAATTCCTTTCTCAAAGAAGTACAGGTACCTGAAAATGGTGAAAACATGAGGTTTACTCACACAGAAATCAATTATCCACCAGAAAATATCAAATATAGTTCTCGAGTTTACTTGTTCAAAATTTCAATAAATAGGGTTACAGATCCACTGCTTCCCCTTGTAGCGCTAGCCATCTGTTGAGCAGCATTTGCGATTCTCAAGGCGCGCTTCAAACAAAGGAGAACCCTGAAACAAAGTTTCAATTAGGAAGTCAGTAGACTCTTAAAAAGTTGGACAAAATTCAATAGCAGTTGGCTAAACCTTGATTTTAGCTATACTGACATGAAGTCATGGCATTAATGAAATACACTTATCTACCAAAGTGATGTGCAAATAATTTATTTGCAAGACTAAAAACCGAAAGATGGACAATATGAAGCCTGATCCAATTAAGTTCTATAGTGAGTAGATCAATCGTCTTACCTTTCACCATCCATTATCCCATCTTGGTCATCAGTCCAAAAAAGATGTGAACACGCATAGACTGCTCGGCATTGATCAGGCTTCTTGAGAAGTTTTGCTGAGTACTGCACAAAGCAGTAGCAATGTAATTTACAAGAGAGGCAAGCACATGGTCCAAAGAAAACTGATTCCATGCAATAACAGGTCTCGGGAGACTATATTAAGGGCTACTTTGGATACACCCATTCCCCATGGTGATTGGAGGGATTGAACTAATTTCCACCTCAATCCCTCCAATCCCCATGATTATTGATCCAATCTAGCCATAAAGCAAGAATTATTACCCCTGTTGTCTTGTGAGTGAGGGTGTCTCTATTTTCCACCCCAAATATATTCATCCGCTGAAGGGTCCCAATTATCAGGTGAATTGCAGTAATCTGAGCCTTTGAATCCTGCTTGTGGAACAGAAACATTATAACAAGAAAATAGACCATACATTATGACACAGTCCAGGTTGAATCAAACAGATCAATTAGGTACTCATGCATGCACTCGGGCATACAGGGAAAAAGATGGGAGGGTTCATACCGCGATTTCTTCTTCATATAAAATGAACGCTTGAGTAAAGAACTCATAAGCAACTGGTTCCAAATCACAATCATTGGCAGCCTAAATTAAGAAACATAATCAGAGAATAATAAGAATAGGAAAAATTATGAAAATACGCAGTTGTAACATACCTCTGCACACTGCAAATATAGTCTCAGAGCTAACTCTGGGGAAGGAACAGAAGAAAGTGCTTCAATAGTCTGGACAAGAAAAATGAAAAACAATGATGAGTGTGCATGGAGATGTTATGAAATGTTTTTGCAATTATGCATGTAACATTGGGTGCACTGTGTTATTAACCATAGTTTGCCAGAAACTTTTGACTTTTTGAGATAATTAACGCCTAGAAATATATGCTATTCCCAGGCTCTTCCAAATACACAGGGACAAAAGGTAAACAAAAATATAAGCTGAGAACATATTAACAGTGTATGCATCTGTCATGAGACTGTAACCAAAATTAGATGCATGCAAAATAAATATATGACAAAACCTGATGCAATATCTGGAATATTTTCTTTGGAGTTGCAGGAACATCCTCCCCAGTGACATCTCCATCTTGTCCTTGTAATCGCCTGACCAGCTGCAGATAATACAAGTTATCTGCATATTAGATCCTTCAGATGATAATAATCAGCAATGCATATATGAGACATCACTTTCCTAATTACACGGAACAATATTCAACAAAGTATGATCCACTGATGAATCAGTGCTTCAAATGTGTTTTGTCAATTTAGCAGGAACATGTATACACAACTGGATGTTTGCTCACATAATAATCTATTGAAAAATCAATAAAACAAGTTGAATCGGAAAGGGAGCCATATTTAAATCCGAAAATAAGTCAATATTGCTTAATAAAAAGCAAAAGTCATAATATAAATCTGAGCATGAACATTAACCATACAGTATTTTGAAACTTAAAAATCCTTATGTCATAATGTTTTCAATGAGTTGTAGACCAAACCTTAAGAGCAGAGAATACTAATGACGGCACAGTGAAAGTTAAACGCTTGGGGCCTCCCTGAAGTATATGCTTCTGTACAGTACATAAGATCTGAAAGACCAAAAAGAGCTGCTTAGCAACAGAGATTCATGAAGCAATTAGCATCAACTTATTTCAGTTTTCCTATTTGGGAGAATGAGCACCATGGTCAGTGATATGAAAAAAAAAATAACAGGAGCAGTTCAGTTTATGCATGTTGATACAAGAAAAAAAAATGCTTTGTGTAACACAGATGCATAGCAATGAGTATGTAACCACAACATGGACTCAAATCAAAATTGTGTTATTGATGCTTTTCATCAACATCAGTATAACAACAGATTACCTTCAGCATCTCTTCAGGATCATCAATGTGCAACATGTGAATGAGACGCGCTACAGAGTTCTGTTCCTCCTTAAAGTCTTCTTCATCAAGCTAAAATAATAAAAACATAGTTATGGGTTGAGCAAACTTCATGAGAATGAAATTGAAATGTGCTGTGCTGATCTAGCTGAACAATATTGGGGCACTAAACAGAAGAACGGAAAACAGCAAACAAAGTAAAATTCACTTTTCTAACAAAGTGTATGATCTTACCTCATCATCTTGAGCCCCATCCATATCCTTTATCAGCCCCTTAATTAAATCGTAAAAATTCTAACAAAGTATGCCTCAATCTGCAAGAAACAAGAACAGAGTCATACGATTAGTTGCTGAGTAATATGCAGAGTAATAACATCATAACATGAAATATTACCTTGTCAGAAGTAGATATGCAGGTTGTGTTTTTCATTATACTTTGAATTATTACCACAGCCATCACTTTGGTTGTAGCATTATCAAGATAATCCATAACCCGAGGATAGTTTGAAAGTTCTAATGCAGTAACAATATTGCTATATTTTTCCAGGGGGGCACTAAGAAGTGCAACAATTTGCTTTGTTGCCCGGCTATCTTCAAGTTTTGGTTTGCCTGAAAGTTTCTTGACACATGCACCCTGTCCAGACAAATATAACGAGTTAGAAGATTCAACTGACATAAGACCACTAATGGATTACATCAGTGCCTTAATACAAATTATGGTACAACAAAAAAAATGACTTCTTAGTCAGCAAACAGACCATAAGAGAAGGGGCATAAATCATATAATTGTTTTAAGAAGACTTACCAGCACTTGGTCAACATAATCAAGCCGATCAGGATGTACACGGAGAGTAAAAGTCAGAAGTGATACATATAGAGTTACGGCTCCAACAACTGGCATGTCAGGTTGGGCTTCTATCACCTGCAAAAAAAGTGTATCTGCTTAGGTTTCCCAAGACCCTAAACCCCAAAACAGCTACGAGATAAACAAACATGGTGCAATTCAATTGCATACTATGTATGTTAGCTGTGAACATTTAGCCTTGTATCAAAATCAAATGCACATTACATGTCCAAACACTAACAGCTAGAGTTTTACCTTTCCAATAGCATTACTGAACTTAGCAAAAGCTTCAACTTGCAAGAACTCTGGCAACACCTGCATAATTCATTTATGTCAAGCATATACAAAATTTGAATGATCAAGCTATATAAGGAATGCTTACTTCAGGACTTGAGGCAGCATAGTTAGACAATCTGTCCATAAGTTGAGAGAGTACTGTTTTGATATCAACACTTGGCTGCAAAATAAATTTAGAAATGACTTCAGTTCTTGGTGAAATAAATAGAAATTGCAGGTGAACTCCCAAAATAAACCAGTTCACAGTATTCAGAGTTTGAGCTCGGTTGTATCTATTTTTTCGACAAGTTAGCAGATAACAATCCATGCAACTTATATCTATGTCAGATATTCTACTGAAAACAGAAGGACCATAAATCATAATTTCATCATCTAAACATACTACCATAGTAAGACAGTGCACTAAAAAACAGTCATAGCTTAGTTTACTCTCACACTAACAGCCACTGATTTTACCCCCACCCCAAACCGAACTGCCGAGACATCATGGTTCAGTAAATTGGTATGTATGTAGTGTAAAATTAACATTAGTACATGATTCAAGTGCATGTGGGTTTATTTTAGATGGTCTCCTGGCTGCAATCATACGTGACTCCATCTAAGCCATAAAATTTACAAGATCCCAATTGATTTTGCAGAAAAAAAGGCCAGGCAAAGCAAAGAAAATTAATTAATCACAAAAGTAGCAGGCAAGCCCAAGTCCTTGGTGGTACCAGCATGATGCATTACAATGAGGAATTTGTAATGACAAATGCAGTAGCAATCAAGCTGAAAAAGGCAAAGTTACCAACCTGAAGCTGGGGAAATGCACTCAATAAAGTTTCCAATGTTTGTAAATGGTATTCGCCTGGAAAGACTTGGATTATACAGTCCATCAGGTAGAACTGTGCAAGATCATCCTTACAATTAACCACCTGCCAATACATTAATACTTAAGTTCCAATACAATCAAGATATCATAATCATTAGCATCAATACTTCAGAATGCAAACCTGCTCTAATATCCTTGGAAGAACAGTTTCTTTGTACATATCAAGGTCAACGCCCTCAATCTGGCTTAGAACATGAAGGTTTTGCCTACCTAGAAGAAGATTAAAAAAATAATGCCAATGGCATGACTTAGAAAATACAGTTGAGTAGAATATCAAGATGTGACTGAATTACCAGATCACGCAGTTCATTTCTTTCCTTCCCCGCTTTTCCTTTTTCTCGGACAGGCCCCTATAGACCATACCATGATGTTTTCTCAGTTTCAGATAGGATTGTATAAACAGAGAATGGATTTAATCACTTCTGTCATTCATGTGCTATGGTAAAATGCATGGTAAAGATTTAAGGAGCAAAGGCAGATTCTGCCTTAGGTTAAAAGCCTGCAACATACCTGATGCTGCATCCTGACCCAGAGTTTGTTCATTTCTATGAAATTCTGAAGAACAAATTCAACTGCGTCGTTGATACTTTCCGCATCCCTGCATGATTAAAATTGCAAAAGATGATGGGATATATATACACTTGAAGGGATCTATTATATTCTTCATGTCCCAACTTTCAACTAAAATAAATATATAACTAAATACAGCTTCCCCATTTCTGCTGATCCTTGGTCAAGCAGGCCAGCAGGGAACTGCACGTGCCCACTGGAGAGTTAGGATGGGAATATACAAATCTGTCTAATATGGTTTACAAAAATTTTAACTGGTTAGTGGCAGAGAAGGGTTGTCAACGAAGTGATGCCAGTTAGAACTTCCTCCATTCCAAATTATAAGTTGTTTCATTTTTTCCGAAATACATAGTTTTTATTATGTATCTAGACATAGTATATATCTAGGTGCATAGATAAAGTTATGCATCTAGAAAAGACACAACAACTTATATAATCTGGAACAGATGGAGCACAAGATTGTATTACCTATGAGTAGTGAAAATATGAAATGGGGACTAACTGACATTATTGCCCATCTTGTAAAGTCAAGGTGATACATAAAAATTAATGCTACACATGTAATGTTGCAACAAGATAAAGCAGCTTTACCCTAACTAGCTTGGGACTACCATGTTTCATGTTAATTCTATAGGTTTTAATTTTTTACTGTCAGTCAACACTACCAAATTATGTTTACTAACTTTTGTAAGGCATCATTACAAAGAAAAAAAAAAAGGAAAACATAATACACACTTGGCAACAAAGAATAAGCTAACTCTTGTCCTAAAATTAGTATGATACTATTAAAACTCTAAACAAAATAGTTTGGTTAAGAAATATCATGGCATGAAGTAAAGGAACAGTACCCTTCGTATTCAGAACCAATATCAGGCAATTTGTCTCTGCTTATTTGAGAAAGGTAACTTCTCAGGAAAAGGCCACGAAGAGGATGTTGAATGCCTCGGCACATTTCAACGAGATCTTTCAGAACATCTTTAGCAGGAGCCTCTTTTGATTTGATGTACACAGATCCCACCGTGCACAGGAGATAGCTGGCATAAACACCAAATCAGATGTATGTTTTCAACTTTCATAAATCATAGGTATTCTCCTAGAAAAAGATTAGCTCTTCAAAAGTTTCATAGATGTTCAAGAGCATAATCATGGAACACATCATGGCAAACAAAAACACACATAACAAAAGTTAATCAAACCTGAGAAGTAGAACTGATATTTTAGTGGTTTTTGTACAAATTGACTACAGCAAAATAGCGAGCAGGTAAACCACCATAATGCACTGCGGTCGCAGTTTATGCAGAACTCTACCATGGATCTAATAACCTGCTTGTACAGAACCTTTGAACAATAGACATTCACATTCTCTAACATGAACCTTTGAACACTGTTTAATCTATTAATATATTTATAACAATACAATCCATTTATGAAATTATGAAAAAAAATCAAGGTAAACCTACATATCTGATTTTTAATATCTCAAGGCCAAATATTTTAAAGTTAATGGGTAGTTAAAGTCTCACAAGTTTGACTGGATCTTGTACAAAGCTTCAGGTATTCGTGACCATATGGAATAATCAATTGCAGTGGTAACATCAACAGATAAGGCCATAAGGGCTCAGTACAATCAATCAAAGCACAATAGATTTGATTTGATGAGACATAAGTGAAATTGAAATGTATTCGCCATGGATGCTAATAAAGATCGGATGCCATTGTGGAAGAATTTCCATGTTTTACAGTCCTTTAAGTTTAAACCTAAGTCCATGTCAAAAATCCAATCAACTAGGTTATTCCTGACCAGAAACACATAACCATTTATGTGGCCAACAAAAGAAGCCCACATCAGCTTGGTCAACAAATGCACACTGCACAAGTTAGTCCTAATACAAATTTGTGAGCACTGTAGGACAACATTTTAATTAACAGGCAGTACCAAGTTACTGTAACATGTGCCCTCCTTCGAAAAACGTATTTTCGCATTTCGATAAGTAACAAATATAGCAGAGAGAAATAACTAGTGATATCCTGACATAATGATGATACACCGAGTTCAAGGGTGGATACTAGAAAGAAGGGCATTAAGTTAAGTTCACTGATCGCACATGATCTTAAGAGTCAGCTCACTGGTTGGGCTATCATTCTATCAAGTTAAACATACGATCTCAACGCCCTTAATAGAGACATGTGCTTATTTTCCTCACTAGTATTTACATACATAGCAATGAGAACTGAGAATATGCGGGAAAAAAAATGGGTGCAGAAGCCTCACAGTCTAGGTAGAACATTCCCGGCATGCTGCACAAGCTCGTACAGATCAACCACAGAGCAGCTGCCCCGGCGAGTCTCCTCCCTGAAGAACATCTCCAGCTTCTTCATCTCATCAAACGCCCTCATGTCTGCAGCCGGACAAGTGAATCCCATCAGAACCCCAACCAATCCCACTTCCAGAATTCCACACACCCAGCAGCTCCAAATCCACAGTTACTCACAGAGCTCGTAGTACTTGTGCGGCGATAGTCGCGAGGTGCGCAGTTCGGAGAGCATCTGCGCCGAGTACTTGAGTGCGTCCTTGAGGTTGTTGGAATCCTGCACCCAAATTGCACGATTGGAACACGGACCGAGGAAGGAAGCAGCGGTAGCAAGGTGGGGGTAGAGTTCCGCAGGGGGCTTACGAGGGCGCGGTGCATGTAGAAGGCGTTTTGCTGGACGCCGGCGATGCCCTCGGCGAGCCACCGCTCCTCGTCGTCAGCGCCGCCGTCGGGGAGCATCCGCACCGCCGCCGATGCCGCCGCCATCCGAGACGGCTGAGGAGGTGGATCTGGTCGGCCTCGCCCGCGGCGTCGGGACTTGGGTTGGATCTCGCTCGCGTGGGCTGTCCCCGAGGTGTGGCTCGGCTTGGATCGATGCGGTTGTTTGTGTTCAGCTCTGTTCGTCGCGCTTGTTTTTATTTATTTATTTTTGCACATTTGTTTTTATGGTTCGATCGGGATCAGATGAGTTGACGCGCTGGTGTGGCCAGCGCTGACTGACAGTAGGTCTCAGGATTTGTACCAGTTTTTTTATCAAAAAGTGTTGGGAAAAAACGAATATAATTCTAGTTGTATTTTTTTTGTTAAAATGGTTAAACTTTAACTAATTAGTTAAAATACTAATACTCATAACACTAAATAATTAACTCTCTTAGTCCCACAAATAAACACACTTCTTTGACTTTACTATTGTCGGGCTTCCACTACATTGGGCGAAACCGACACGTGAATTAGGAAGATTGAGGAAGGAGAGGCGGTTGGCGGCGATGGTGGTGGTGGTGGTGGCGGCGTGGCTTTTGCCCTGGGTGGCGGGCGGGGCTTGGCGTGGAGGCGCTTGGACAAGGTCTTGTGTGGCTGTGGCGCGGGCGGGGGGGGGGGCGGCGCGAGGAGAGGAGAGCGGAGAGATTGGGATAAAATTTCTTTATTTGCTTGTTACCCCGAAAGATTACAGACCCCTTACTTATATAGCCGGCGGCTATTGGGACTTGTATCTCAATCAATCTCTCTAAAGGTTTCTTATAGATTGGAATACCTTTTACAAGCATGTCCTATTTATTTATTTCCTAATAAGGGTCTCCCTTATAGATGAGATAGCCCCTTGCACACCAAAACACGTAAAGATAATCCTAGATATTTTCCTCCTTTTTCTCGAATTAGTTGCCGAAGAATCCGCGGAAGGGAGGGGGGCGGCGGGGGCGCGCAAGCCCAGGGGGGCGGTGCCGGCGCCCCTTGGGCCGGTGGGCCCGTCCTCCGGGCCCTATTTCTGGGTCGTGACATCCCCCCCTTCTCCGGCCGGCGCGTCCTCCGCCTGGATGAAAGTCCATTCGGTGACACCTAGGTGGAGATCGGCCGCCCTGGAACAATGAGCTCGACACGTAGCATGAGTCGCCCTCGCATCTTGGGTTCCCGAGGATCATGTTGTCCCCGGTTCGCTTGGGATCAAACTCCAGGAGATAGTGAAGGTTGTCGATGTAGCCGGGAGGATGTAGCGGTGGACCGCACGTCCGGTGTGAAGCCGCTCGACGACGGCCGCCAGTAGAAGTTCCCTTTGAACGCCCACATCTAGGTGCCGATGCACCATGTCGCGTGGGGACTCTCCAGAACAAGAAACGCTCATTGGGTGGAGCGTTGACGAACAGCGGAAGTAGACGCCGGATAGTGATGTCGCGGGGCGAGTAGGAGGAGTAGCGACCAAGTTCAACATCGCATCCGTACATGAAGGAGCCGACGTCGAGCGGGGAGGGCGAGAGCCGGTGAGCGGCCCTCTCGGATCATATCCGATGTGGACATTGTCGACGGTGAGGAAGAGGCGATCCATGCCGTCGAGGAAGACGACCACTGGGCCGGGCCGACGTGGTGGCGCCGCGCCATATGCCGCCCAAGAGTATGGCGGTCGGTGCGGTGAAGTTGGCTCCGTCGTGTAGGCTCCCAAGGCGAGGAAGTTCGTCCCGCGAACTCCGCCCCCGAAGCAAGGCCTCCGGTAAGTCCGGCGGTAGTGGAGAGGAGGCCGGAAGGTAAGCGGCCGTCGAAGAGGAGGAGGCCGTCTTCGAAAGTGTCAAGCTGAGCAGCGGCGTCGCCCGTGGTGACGTCGAGGGCGATGCGGCGTAGGTGCCGATCCTCCAATGTAGCCCTGGCGTGGGCGGGACGAAGACTCGGGCGGATGTGTCGTAGAGGTCCAAGCGCAGTCGCATGCCTCGAACGTTTCCCAAAGCCGAGTCGCAGCGCACGGATGCAGCGAAGATGGCCGGCCGGAGGAGGCCGGGGCCGGGGGCCCGCGCCGAGGGGGTGGAGTGAGGTGAACGTGGTCGGGCAACCCTCCCGTAGTATTGCGGCTCGTGGGTTGCGAAGTCCCACGTCACGCGTCCCAGGCTTGCCAGCTAAGGCATGCCAAGGATGACGTCGACGTCCTCGCCCAGTGGCATGATGTAGGCGTCGATGTCGAAGGTGCTGGCGTCGAGGCGTAGTGGCACTGAAGGGTCGAGATGGGGACTAGAGGGGGGGTGAATAGTCCTTTCTAAAACTAATTACGCCGGCTAAACAAATATAATGCAGAAATGAAACTATTCGTTTAGCCTAGACTTCACCCCTCTAGCTATGACTCTAAATCACCTCACAAAAGATCCTACACAAAGCAAATGAGGTGATAAGCCTAGCTTGAGCTCCTAACCGTTTCTATTGCAAGGTCACACAAACCTATGCACTAGTACTTCAAACAAGGGGAGCTCCTACACAATTCTAATGAGCAAAAGCACAAAGCCAATCCTAAGCTCACTAGATGCACTAAGGACAAGGCGACACACGCCTAACCCAAAGGCTCAAATTACTTAGCTACACAAACTAAGCAAAGCAACTAATAAGCTACACAAGCTAGTAATTGCAAGAGCTACTCCACAAGCACAAGCACAAGGTATATATGAATGTAAATACGAAGCTTGTGATTTGGAGAATGCAAACCACCGAGAAGAGTAGACAAGTTGACACCGGTGATTTTTTTACCGAGGTATCGGGAAGCTTGCCAACTTTCCCCTACTCCTCGTTGTGTCGACCAACACCTTGGATGGTTCCTTTGGTGTTTCACCTAGATGGTTCTTCGGTGTGATTCTCCGATCACTTGCCCCTCAAGGCACGCCCGCAAGGCACCGCAAGACACCATTCTCAAGTGAGCCTCTCAAGGCACCGCAAGACACCACACGCACAAGGGAGGTACTCACCGACACGCTCTAGTAGTGTCGCTCTTCGCGATCCCCGCGAGGTGAGCACGAACCTCTCACAAATCCTCCTTCGGAGCACCGCACAAGCTTCCTTGTGTGCTTCACGAAGTCTCTTGCCACCAAGCCATCTAGGAGGTGGCAACCTCCAAGAGCAACAAGCACACCGGCTTGCAACACGATCACCTAGTGCCACGAATGCGATCTCTCAACGCGAATGCACTAGAATCACTCCTCACTTTGATTTGGATGAACTCTATCAATCACAAGTGAGTGGGAGGGCTCTCAAGCACTCTCAAGCATGGACACAAAGTCCCCAAGGTGCTAAGCACCAGCCATGGCCGAACACACCTTCTATTTATAGTCCCTAAGCCAAATAGAGCCGTTGGTGCTTCAAACCACGGTTTCCGCGAGTTGACCGGACGCACCAACCGGACTCACCCGGCCGAGTCCGGTCGTGAGTCCGGTCACAACCGACACGCCGGGCCCACGGTGGCACCCACCTCCATGCGTCCGGTCGGCGCTTCGGTCGAGCCGGAAGCTTCCGGTCGAGAGGTCGTCCCCTGCGTCCCCGGCGAAATCCGACTGCGGGGCTCTACGCGAGACGCACCCACCGGGCGTCGGTCGCGTTAACGTGCTTCCGGTCGGTGCGTCCGGTCACCATTTTCCAGCGAAAACTTCACCGAAACACCGACACCTTTGCTTCGACATGCTACCCATCAAGTATACCAAACTTGAGTACGAGGGATAGCATGTTTTCACCACCAACTTGCATCCGACGCAATAGAAAATATGCATCTCATTTTCTCGAAAAGCGCCGAATCCCGAGGATGCGGTTCCCAAACCCAACTCACCCCCGCAATCACCGCCACCTTTGTAAATGTGCCAACACCACCAAGTGTACATCACCATGTGTAAGTGTGTTAGCATTTTCACAATCATTTCAAAGGACGAGTTAGCTCTTAGCACGCCACTCGATCCTAACACATCGCAAAGTGAGATCGCTCAAGTGGCACTAGATGACCGATATGCAAACAAGTTTGCCCCTCTTGATAGTACGGCCATCTATCCTAAACCCGGTCATAAACTTCTCTAAGCTCCAATGACGAGGCGAAATGAAATGCCCTATAGGTTATACCTTTGCCTTGCGCATTTCCATTCCGCTCCATCTCCAAGTGCCGATGCAACACATGCACCAACACAATCACGAATGATATGATCCACTTCATATCATCACATGACCTTCTTGGTCAATCGATCTTGACCTCACTTGCTCTTCACCGTTGCGTCGGTCCATCGGCGCCAAGTCTTGCCCAAGTTTCACCGCCTCGCGGTCCATCGCTTCACTGCCTTGACTTGCCCTTCACACTTGCAACCGGTCCATCAAGCCAAGCCTTGTCTTGATCTTCACCACCTTGGTCACATGACTCCATGTCATGTCTCATATGCAATAAAGCTCCTTTATTGCGTCATCTCTTGTGAACTAATCTCCTGTGTATTATCTCAATCATACATTATTAGTTCACCTAATGTTGTCACTCAATTACCAAAAATAACAAGGGACCTTTTAGGCACGTCGAAGGTGGCGGCATGGCATGTAGATGTGGCGCCGGTGCCAGTGGTGATCGGACACGACCGGCCGAGTCCGGAGGCTGCCGTGTGGTCACCACGCGGGGGTCGATGTAGTTGTGCGTTGCTCCCGAGTCGACGATGATGTTGACGCCCGTTCCTGAGATCATACCGACAAGGTAGAGAGAATGAGCACCACGTACCGGGGAGTTGGGGTCCCCAGTGAGGACCTTTAGATCAGCTGGCTCCTCTTTGACGTCCGTTATTGGGGCGTTTGTCATGTCGTCGGTGTAGTCGTTGAAGATCGTGATGTCAAAGAGATGCTTGCACTTGTGACCCCGTGAAAACGGCTCGTCACAGTTGAAGCAAAAACCAGCCTTGCGTCGCTCCGTCATCTCCTTCGGTGTCGGCCCGCTTGAGCGGCCGTGTAGGTCTTCTTTGTGGAGGGCTGAGGGGGGCGGCGGCAAGGCCATGGGCGCCCGGCCTTCGCTGTCTTTGGTTTGCCGGTATTGTAGAGGATGGCGGCGTCGCCAGACGCCATACGGCGAGAGACATGGCAGCCTCCATGTCCTTGGGATTTTGCATCTCGACGTCCGTCTTGAGCGGTTCGCCCAAGCTTCTTTGTGTAGATGTTTACCCGCCGCTTGTCATCGAGGTGGCCTGCCGTGCCACGTGTGCCGGAGGCGCTCCGTGTACTCATCGACCGCGCTGTCTTCCTTAATGATGCCGGCTCACCCGGCCCGGATTTCGCCGTTAATTTGGGCCAAAGCGCTCGTTGGCGTATTGGGCGAAGCTTGCCCAATCTGCCACCGGTTTCTTCTGGGACAGTCTCATGTACCATTCTTTGTGCTTCTCTGTGAGATGATAGGAGGCGTACCGGACTTGCTCGTGGTCGGGCGTACCTTGTCCCCCCCGACGAATTGCTCGCGGCCGGTTGATCCATGGAAGGGGATCTTCTTTGCCATCATGGGTGGAGAAGGACGGCTTGTGCGGCGGGAAGCGAGACACGGGAAGGTGTCGACCGGAGGTGGAGGGGGGCGGCACATGCGCCCCTGCTGAGGACGTGCCTGCTAGTGCGGTTTGTGGCTTTAAGTAGCACTTCATCAGATTTGTCGATCGGTTGCGGTGACGATTGTCCTGGTTACGCTTGCCATCGGTCCGTCTCTTGATGAAGTCACGGGCCGCCGCCTCGAGCATTGCCCGCATCTCGATCTCGGCTTCACGGAGTTGTTGGCGGTGTTTGAGCTCGCGACATCATTGCCGGTGAAGATGGAGATCCTATCATCGAGCTGGTCCATCTGGCGTGGATCTTGGCGACCTCGTCTGCCAAGTTCTTCAGCCAGCGTCTTGGATTCGGCATCTATGGTGGTGGGTGGATCGTAGTGATCTCCGGATACCGGTTGTCGGGTTCCGGCTAGATTGGGCGGGCCCGACACGTGAATTGGGAAGATTGAGGAAGGAGAGGCGGATGGCGGCGATGGTGGTGGTGGTGGCGGCGGCGGCGGCGGGGCCGCCGCCCCGGGCGGGCGCGGCGGGGCGGCTTGGCCTTGAAGGCGGTGCGGCGGCGGCGCGGGCGGCGTCGGCAGCGGGGCGGGGGGCGCGCGCGGGAGGAGAGAGAGAGAGATTGGGATAAAATTTCTTTATTTGCTTGTTACCCGAAAGATTCTGAGACCCCTTACTTATATAGCCCGGCTATTGGGACTTGTATCTCAAGCAATCTCTAAAGGTTTCCTTATAGATTGGAATACCTTTTACAAGCATGTCCTATTTATTTATTTCCTAATAAGGGTCTCCCTTATAGATGAGATAGCCCCTTGCACACCAAAACACCTAAAGATAATTCTAGATATTTTTCTCCTTTTTTCTCCGAATTAGTTGCCGAAGAATCCCGGAAGGAAGGGAGGGGGACGGCGGTGGAAAGACGCCAAGTTATGAGGGGGCGGCGCCGGCGCCCTTGGGCGATTGGGCCCGTCCTCCTGGGCCCTATTTCCGGGTCGTGACAACTATTCATCTTTGACCATTCGTCTTATTTAGATTTTTTATACAAACTAGTTAAATGTCCGTGCGTTGCTACGGGAACACAAATACCATGGTAACATATGTACAAGCGCAAGAAAGATTTAAATATGAAACATCGACTTTAATTATCCATAATGTAATAACCTATACCGCAAGCGTGATGATGGAAACATTAATATAATATTACATAAGTCTTTAAGAAAACTACGTATTTAAAATATAACTCTAATGTTTGTTACCAAATTAAAATATCAATGCCAAACTGTACATAATGTAAGAACCTATATAATCAATTCATGTGTTCAATACACGAAAGACAATCTTGCACTTCTTTAGGAATTAACATTTTTCTTGAATTTCCTTTGTATGTCAACAATTTGATCACCAAGTCATTTCGCATTCTTTGGCCATTCTGTTCATAGTCAAAAATAGAACTAGAAAGTATAATCAATAGCATTATATAAATAAATTATGAGTGAAATGCAATCGTGGGCACCTGAACTTGCAACGTTATGTCAAATAGGTCCATGAACATAGAAACCAGACATCTAGCCCTTCGAACTTGCGAACCCGCTCACCCCGTGTCCAGGCCGGTTTTGCATGGCTTGCATGGCGGTTTTGCATGGGCACTGTAGCAATGATGACGTCAACGATGACATCGGCACTCATTTTTTAATTTACGAAATTGATATTTTTTATTGAGCTCCAAATATAGCATATAATATATCAATTTTGATCGTCTCGACAATCTTTTTGCAATGGTGTACTCCGTTTTGTTATTTGAGATAGTTTTATTTCGTGTAAAATTAAATATTTTTATAAAACAAGTGAGAATAATATATATCACTTGTGAAATTTGTAAAATTAAATATTTTATAAAACAAGTGAGAATAATATATCACTCATTTTATGGAATTAGCTTAGTGAGTTTAATTTTTATAGGAGTATTAGATAAACATGATGACTTGATGTCCTTGTTAATTTATTTGTATGATCGTGAATTATGTCAACACAATCGTCGCCCAGTTATTAACTAAGAGCATCTCCAACAGTGTTGCATATGGGTTTGTCATTTACATTTTTTGCCAAAAGTCTAGAAAACAATGCTCCAACAGTTTTGCAAATCCCTTTTGCATTTTAGTGAGTTTGGCAAAATCAGGTCCTCCTTTGGCATTTTTGCCAAACTTGGGAGCTTTGGCATTTCTTGCGTGCGTCTCTTGCATGCCCGACGTATGGCGACTTGAACCAACAACCGCTCCCTCCTGGCCCCACTTTTCCCATATGCCAAACTAAAAATAGCAAACTGTTGGAGAAAACCTTTTTTGACTTGGCATTTGGAATGGGGAGTTGGCAAACAAGTCAAATGCCAAATCAAAAATATCAAAACTGTTGGAGATGCTCTAATCCTTCCAATATAACAATCCTTTTTAGCTACAAAGTGGTTGAGAATGGATAGTATAGAATTTAAACTATGATAAATTATTGTAAAAAACCATAATAAATTTTAGTAAATAATTCTGCGTATGGCAAAGTGGGGCAAAATAATTTATTAAGATTATAATTTAATTCAGTCTTAATAGTACCTTTGTCATATTGTCGCAACAATGTTAAGATTATTTTTATGTCATGGTTATCACAAAATAAATTATAAGTTTAAAATTAACAAAAGCTTAAACATAAATGGTCTAATAAAGCGAGAAAATTTCCGTCGTCCACCCTATCTTTCGTCCACCTTCTAGAATCGTAGTCCGATACAATTTTGTTAGCAGATCACGCTTAACGATGAATCTCTATTACCGCACAATGAGTTCCTCACCGCCGGCGCCCAAGCGAGGACCCGGTTCCCTCTTCTCTCTCTCGTCACTTTTCTTCAATTACAAGTTGATCCCCTCTCTTGCCGTACTCTCAACATTTATACACTCCTTCTCACTCTCTGGGCTGGGCCTCGCAACGCTTACAAGCCCACTCGGGGCCGTGAGTACGGGAGTTCTTCCTTCGGGCCCGAGTACTCTTTCTCTGGGCGTCTTCTCTTGGGCGGCCTGCATGAGGGGTTGTGACACTCCCACCCCCCTTGAGGCACGGCGTGTCCCCACGCCGGAGCTGCCGGGAATTGCTGACGGATGGCTTCTTCGTCTTCCCAGGTTGCGAGTGAAGCATCAAGCCCGGACCACTTGATCAGCACTTGAGGAACAGCGCCGTCATGACGAGAGTGTAGACGGCGTTGGAGCACAGCTTCAGTGGTACTGGTGTTGGAGATCATCGTCCACGTCTGGAAGCGATGGTAACACGGTATACTTGTCAGAGGGAGCAGGTTTAAGCAAGGATACGTGAAATACCGGATGAATGGAGGAGGACGGAGGCAGCTTGAGTTTGTAAGCAACGTCGCCAATCTTGCCGATCACTTCGAAGGGCCCATAGTATCTGAAGGACAGCTTCTGGTGTGCTCTTGGAGCCAGAGATGTCTGCACGTAGGGCTGCAATTTGAGGTACACAAAGTCACCGAGATTGAAAGAACGCTCAGATCTCTTCTTATCAGCCTGGTGTTTCATACGAAGCTGAGCACGAAGAAGGTGTTGCTTGACTGCTTCCAGCATAGTTTGCCGCTCGGAGAGCATTGCATCAACATCAGGAGACATAGAGACTTCGGTAGCAGATAACCCAAAGTGTCGAGCGGGATGGCCATAGAGCACCTCGAATGGAGATTTGTTAAGTGAAGAGTGGAGACTAGTATTATACCAGAACTCGGCGAGGGTGATGAACTTTGCCCAGCGGCGAGGACAAGAGTGCACAAAGCAGCGCAAGAAGGTCTCCACACATTGATTAACCCTTTCGGTCTGCCCGTCTGATTCTGGGTGATATGCTGAACTCATGGAAAGTGTAGAATCAATCATGCGGAAGAGTTCCTTCCAGAACAATGAGGTGAAGATTGTATCACGGTCGCGACAATCCACTTGGGCAACCCATGGAGATGGTAAATGTTGTCAAAGAATGCCTGGGCAACGATTTGAGCATTGAGCGGCCGAGAAAGCGGCACGAAGTGGGAGTACTTACTGAATTTATCCACAACAACCATCAGGCAATTCGCAGAGCCAGAGCGCGGAAGACCATCGATGAAATCCATCGTACAGACCTCCCAAGACTCAGATGGTACTGGCAGAGGAGCAAGCAGGCCCGGGTAGCGAGCTCTGTCGGGCTTGGCTTGGACACATGTAGAGCAGGACTGAACGAAGGCCTTGACATCCGACTTCATGCCACGCCAGGCGAATAGCGACTTGATTTTGCTGAACGTGACAGGGAATCCCGAGTGACCGTCGATAGCGCTTGAGTGTAAGGCAGACATGAGTTTATGTTGAAGGGGCGGGTTGTTACCAATCCAAACTCGACCCTTGTGGCGGAGGACGCCATCCGTCAGAGTATACCCTGGTCTGGAATCAGGAGCAAGAACCAATTCGCTGAGGAGCTGCTGAGAAGCCGGATCGGTTGCATAACCAGTCACAACCTCAGATATCCAAGTGGGGATTGGAGAGGAAATAGCATTGAGGTGAGCTGGTGGGGAGGGGTGACGGGACAACGCGTCAGCTGCTAAATTTGCATGCCCAGGTTTGAATACAATGCGATACTGCAGACCCACCAATTTAGTGTAGAGCTTGAGTTGCCAAGGTGTGTGAAGCCGCTGATCTGAGAGGTGGATAAGGCTCCTCTGATCGGTGAAGATGATGAATTCACCATGCTGTAAGTAGGCTCGCCACTGATCGACGGCAACTAACACAGCCAAATACTCTTTGTCATACGTTGACAGGCCACGGGTGCGAGAGCCAAGAGCACGACTGACAAAGGCCAACGGATGGCCTTCTTGTAGTAGAACAGCACCGACACCGGCGTCACAAGCATCAGTCTGTAGTTGGAACTGCTTTGTAAAGTCGGGTAAAGCCAACACCGGCGCGGAGATGAGTGCGTTCTTTAGAGCTGAGAAGGCAAAATCGTGAACTGAAGTCTAGATGAACAGAGTACCTTTTTTCAGTAGATCAGACAGGGGACGAGCCATAACTGCATAATTGCGTACGAATTTCCGATAATATCCGGCGAGCCCCAGAAAACTGCGGAGTTGCTTGGCATCGAGGGGAGTAGGCCAATTGCTGATAGATTCCACCTTGCTGGGATCGGTTGAAACACCGTCCGCACTGATGACATGCCCAAGGTAACCAATGCTGGACTGTGCAAAGCGGCACTTGGAGAGCTTGACCTGCCACTGATCATCTGCTAGTAACTGGAGTACTTGCCTGAGGTGAACGAGATGTTCTTCGAAGTTGCGGCTGTAGATGAGTATGTCATCAAAGAATACGACAGCGCAACGGCGAAGGACTGGGTGCAGGGTATGATTCATGGCGCCCTGGAATGTGTTTGGTGCACCGGTTAGGCCAAAGGACATCACTGCATATTCGAATTGTCCCCAATGAGTCTGGAACGCTGTCTTGTGCTCCTCACCGGGTGCCAGGCGGATTTGATTGAAGCCGGCTCGAAGGTCCAGAACAGAGAAACAGGATGCACCTGAGAGTTCATCGAGCAACTCATCCACAATTGGAATCGGAAACTTTGATTTGACGGTCAGGGCATTCAGCATACGGTAGTCGACACACATACGCCAGCCACCATCTTTCTTGCGCACCATAAGCACCGGAGATGAGAAAGCACTGGTACTAGGCCGTATGAGGCCCTACTGCAACATCTCATTGACTTGAGTCTCAATTTCGGTCTTCAGGACAGGTGTATAGCGGTAGGGTCTTGCTGATACTGGCTGGGCACCCGGAAGTAGTGGAATTTGATGGTCACACGCACGTCGAGGTGGTAGGCCGGCAGGTTCAGTAAAAACAGAAGCAAACTCATCCAGAAGGAGCTGAATCTTTGGAGGTACTGATAGTTGGGCTGCAGATGTAGCATCACTGGCAATATGGTAGAGCTGAACTAATGCAGTCAGAGAGAGCTCAGGATGTTGACCATGAAGCATAATGATCTGGGGGCCATACGGAATCTGAATCCATTTTTGTGACCAATGGACCTTCATGGGAGAAAAAGCAGCTAACCAATCCATACCAATGATAAGATCATACGTGCCGAGAGGAAGCACTTTCAGATTTGAATGGAATTCGTACCCTTGTATGGACCAAACAGCAGTAGGTAGTTCTAGGGTACATTGGATGGTGTTACCATCGGCCACCTTGATTGACATTGGAACTTCCATTGGCTGGACCCCCGGTAATTGAGATGCTAGAGCAGCATTGACGAAGGAGTGTGTGCTTCCGGAATCCACCAGAATATGAATATCATGGCCTTCAAGTAGGCCCTTAAACTGCATGGTTGGAGGCACCGGGTGGGGAGTCTCAACTGTTGCTGCCATAGCCATGTTGCACTCGGGGACTGTAGAAACTGCAGGCTCTTCAGTGTCTGCTGCTGCAAGCTCATCAGAAGTTTCGGGTAGAGGGAACTCATCTTGACAAGCATGCCACAGCTCCTGAAGCGCATGAAGCTGCACAACTGGGGCGCAACGATGCCCGGGTTGCCAGCGCTCACCGCAGCGCATACAGAGTCCACGGGCTTTGCGGAAATCGCGCAAGGTCTTCAACTTCTCATCAATGGGTTTGGCTTGTGCGCGCTGAGGATCAAATGGCGCCTGTCATCTTGTCCACGATGATCTTCAGATGGACGGGGTGGGGCGGGTAACGCTGGTGCCGCCCTGAACCCCGTCGTCCGGCTTGACATTGCATGATCCCCTTTCCTGCCCACGGTGCGGCGAGACGGATCCCAGGCCTCCTCCTGCAACAAAGCCAACTCGCAGGCAGTATCCAAATCCTTGGGTCGCTGAACAATTAACACAGCACAAATATCATCGCGAAGTCCATCGATGAACCGCTGCACAATGGCACGGTGATCAGGCTCTGGGTTATAGGCTGAGAGCTGCTCTATGAGGCCGACAAAGCGATCCACATAGTCTTGGGTGGTAGTGGTGTGGCGAATGTGTAGGTATTGGCGAATTAGGAGCTCGTGTTGGTCTCGGCCGAAACGCTCACGGATCATCTTACAGAAGGAATCCCAGTCAATGTCGACTAACTGACGCTCAACAGATTGGAACCAGCGTTTAGCAGCGCCAGTGAATTGCATGGTGGAGCACTTGACCCAGACGGAGGGATGAACAAAGTACATGTCAAAATAATTGCGGGCACAGGTCATCCAGTATTGTGGATCCTCTCCATCAAACACTGGGAAGGGAAGCTTGGGTAGGTGGCCGAGATTGGGGTTGTGGGAGTTGAAATTGGAGTGTTGAGGCTGGGGAGATTGGTATGGTGGATCTGGGTGTGGTGGATAGTGGGATGGATGGCCTTGGTAGGGTGGAATTGGAGGGGAATTGTGTTGGAAATTAGGCGCTGGTGGTGGATTTGGGATAGGTGGGTGGGGACTGTAGGAATTTGAAACATGAGCAGCAAGGCGTGGAAATTGAACTGGGTTGGGGGAGGAAGACGTACCCAATGCCGGGTTCGGAACTATGGTCGTGACCGAGCCATAGTTCCGTCCCCGTGTAGTCGTTTCGACGCGGTGCCCGTAGGGCCAGTTGGTCGGGAATCCGCCAGGGTGGAGCTCGGCGGCGACCAACTCCGACGAGACCGGCACCAACGGAGCAGTGGGGGCCGACCTGAGGATGCGACGGAGGTCGTAGCGTGCGTCGTCGATGTGGGGCATCGGTCGACTGCGCCAGGCCTGGATCTCACCCACCGCGTCCTCGAGAGCAACCACGCGGTCGTCGCGCTCGTTGGCGATTTCAGAGAGACGAACGAGCTCGACGTCGGTCATCCGTTGGTCCGAGTCGGTGAGGCGGGACTCGAAGTGGTGCCCCCAGTTGTCGGCGACGACGGCGGGCGAGTGCGGGAGCGCGTGAAGTACTCCAGTAGTCCAGCGGGAGTTGACGGCCGCCTCTCGGTCCCGGCGCGCCGCCTCGGGGACTCGAGGGCGCGGATCGGCAATGGCGACACGCTCCCGTCGCGCCGTCTCGGGGACTCCAAGCGCGGATCGACTGGCGGGCGACGCTCCGATGCGCGTCGTCTCGGGGACTCCGGACGCGCGTCGATGGCGACCTGCCGCTCGCGGCGCGCCGCCGACTCGGCGTCGGTGACGCAGCGCCTCAGCGGCTCCACCGCGGGCGAACGCGCGTGTCGAGGTCTTCGATCAACTTGAGCATAGCGTCGAACATCTGCTTCGTGTTGGGCTCCATCACTCCTCTCGCTCGCTGGGTGCGGGTGAAGTGGTGGTGGGTCGCCGGTAGTGCAGCGCCGGCGGATCGCGCCGCCTCGATACCGGATATGTTAGCAGGTCACGCTTAACGATGAATCTCTATTACCGCACAACAGAGTTCCTCACCGCCGGCGTCCAGCGAGGACCCGGTTCCCTCTTCTCTCTCTCGTCACTTTTCTTCAATTACAAGTTGATCCCCTCTCTTGCCGTACTCTCAACATTTATACACTCCTTCTCACTCTCTGGGCTGGGCCTCGCAACGCTTACAAGCCCACTCGGGGCCGTGAGTACGGGAGTTCTTCCTTCGGGCCCGAGTACTCTTTCTCTGGGCGTCTTCTCTTGGGCGGCCTGCATGAGGGGTTGTGACAAATTTGCATCTAGCAGCCAGACCTGCCGTTTCGTGCGTGAAATTTCGTCCGGCTCCTCCCCGTCCGTAGCTAGAAAGCCTGCTCTGATGAATTAGAGTCCAGCAGGAAGTAGAAAACCAAGCAATCTCTTCAATCCAAAAATACAATCCAAATCCAAATCAAACTCCCAGATACCATTACATATAAATCCAAATCAAGGTCGTCGAGCGTGCCAACCAAG
This sequence comes from Hyparrhenia diplandra, assembly GCA_015847255.1. Taxonomy (NCBI): domain Eukaryota; kingdom Viridiplantae; phylum Streptophyta; class Magnoliopsida; order Poales; family Poaceae; genus Hyparrhenia; species Hyparrhenia diplandra. The sequence continues at coordinate 50,723 of JADLZK010001239.1, forward strand.
GCCGACGTGCCCACGACTGGTGTTCTCGGCTCTCGCCCACCGAGGTTGGCGTGCGAGCGGCCGCCGTGCTCGCGCGAGGCTAGCGTACCACCCTGCCCCCCACTGCCATACACCTTCGAGGTTTGATTAGGCCTCCCCGGCCGATTCAGATCCTGCCGTGGGTTTTAATTAAGGATAGCAACGCCGGCTAACAGCCATGCTGCTGCTCCACGCATCCCGGCATCCGGTGGCATATCAGCCACCACGAGTAATGCATGCATGAGCAGCGGCGGGGATGGTCACCGATGGTGTGAGGGAACTAGGAGGGAAGAGATCGAAGTGGGTGGACTTGAAGCGGGCTTGCACCAGGTGCAATGGCGATGGTGTGGACGGGAGCCTCCTTGTCCGTGCGGAAGAAGGGGACGAGTGGACAAGAGCTAGGACCTGAGCGTCTGCAGCTCAGCAACAAGGATAAGCTTCCACTCCCACCTGTTTCCTTTACCCTTCTTCCACAACGTTTGGCTACTTCTAGGCACTGGTTTATTTCTTACATAAAAACATCTCCAAAAGTAATCTATTTTATATTCTCTCTGTCCAAAACTAAATTAAAATAAATTAGCATTCAAGAATACAGCAGAAAAACCAAGACAAAACTAAACAATGATAGTATTGCCCCTATACAAATGTTTCGGTATGCCTATATACATGAGGGCTACCGAGTGAGGACTTCATATAACGATGGACGTGAAAAATGTCAACGTACAGCAGCGAAAACTCGCAAGGACACATGTACATTGTTGCACGGAGACACTACCTATATATAAGGATTCTTTGTGTATATACCACGCGCGGCCTAATCATCGATACACACCAGTACGTAGCACGTTTGGCATTTGTCCAATGTTGATGATGTTTCATTCACACTTTAGTTCAATGTTTAATCCGACGTACGGTGATGGGTAATTTGTCACCACCATTTTATTGTTGCAACGAGCTAGCAATGAAGATCTTAGTATCAATTGCAAGTAAGAATAAAATATCACTCGTGGAATTTGTAAAGTTAAATATTTTATAAAACAAGTGAGAATAATATAACAGTTGTTTTATAGAAATATTTAATTTTATACGAAATAAAACTATCTCAAATAACAAAACGGAGTACACCATTGCAAAAGAGCTCGTTGAGACAATCAAAATCGATATATTATTTGCTATATTTGAAGCTCCAAATAAAAAGATATCAATTTCGCAAATTAAAAAGGAGTGCTGATGTCATCGCTGACGTCATCATCGCTACAGTGCCCATGCAAAATCGCCATGCAAGCCATGCAAAACCGGGCTGGACCTGGGGTGAACGGGGTTTGCAAGTTCAAGGGGCTAGAAAGTTCATGGACCTATTTAGGGCTGCAAGTTTAGGTACCCACGGTGCATTTCACTCATAAATTATTAACCAGAAAAGCAGTTTCACTTACCATGTTGATACGTGTGATTTGCCCATTATTCCAAGCTGACATTAGTTGTAGAACATGGAAGCCAGACAAACTTCTGCAGTAGAAATGAATCGTTAGCAATACATTATATTACAAGAGAAATAATATAGTCAGTATATCGTTTTTATGGGGCGGTTCAAAGGAACTTACGTATCTGTATCAATTGGAATGCAATCTGAAATTCTACTTTTCCAATGAAAAATGCTTTTCTTATACCATCCAGAGCCTTGAGCATGCATACCCATCCTATAGGAATTCCATTTGAATAATTGTTTTTGCATACTTCTTGAATGGTATATCGCATTTCATCCGTTCCGAAGTGGTGTGGTATCAAGTATAGTCATAGTTAAATCGTTGGTCCCATAAAATATATATGTGTTTTCTAAGCATAACCATGGGAGAAAGACCTATAGAACCATAAGAATTACGAAATTATTATATAGTATAGTAGCATTAAATTAGAGTATATATAATACAAATGAAAAGAAAAGAAGCCTTACAAATCTAGAGCGAGAGGGATCATTTTGCATACGAGGCCAACACGCAAATGTTTCACCAAGTAGTTTTTTTTCTTTCCTCATCCTTCAAAGTCGTGTTATTGATTCGTTCATAGTTGAGCAAATCCTAAAAAAAAAAATAGAGGTCAGCAAGACAAAAATAACTTATATTATTGTAATATATGATAATAGTAAAATTAAGCATACTCATATGGAATCGCAAGTCCATGCAATAACTTGGAGCAATACACTAAGAATGTGTGGGACATAAGCAATTGAGTTGCCACTGCATTTCACTGAAATTTTGTAAGAAGGAACTGTTCCAATCCAAATTAATGCATCCTTCTCGCATATCTATTACTGATTGAATTATTAAAGACAAACTGTATATACCTTGCAAAAAGTGACCAGTCAACTAAATGAAAAATAAACATAAAAAACAAAACTGAAGTTGCTCCCTTTGTTGGGAGTAGTTCATGCTACACCGTCGTCCGCATGATAATTTCAGAGTTGAGATACTGTATGGGGTCCAGAGCTACATTATTACGCCCAATTTGGTCGTCTAAAACTGAACCGATTGTTGTTATATTCAGGTCACATATGGATATATGATAACACTTTTTATTTGTTTGTGGTAATTGTTGTCCAACCATAACCTAACTAGGCTCAAAAGATTCGTCTCGTCGTATACACCAAAACTATATAATTAGTTTTTTTATTTACCTACATTTAGTGCTCCATACATAAGATAAAAGATTTAATGTGACAGTAAATAGTGAATTTTGGAGAGAGAATTTTGGAATCTGGGCTCAGTTTAGTGGCTGCTAATATTTAGAAACACAATGCACTACGGAACATCTGACACTGAGAAAAATTAAGAATGGTGAATATAATTCCAGAAGACATTCTGAGACATAGAGCAAGTATGCCGAACTAAAGTGATTTAATGTTCAAGCAAAACTAAATAAATTAAATAACGACCAGAGCAGAAACAGGACCCAATCCATAACAATCTCTCTACTTGTTGTTTTGGTTGAAGGATGCATTTCTACTAATGGCATCATTTTATAAGCCACACTAAACTACCAAAGGGTAACATGTACTCCTTCGGCCTTACCTTCGCACCTCGCACCCCTCCATCCGAGACACAGCACGCATGCATGCAGCTTCCTTCCCAAATTAGTGCGAGACGCATGCGACCCGAGTGCCCGACGCTAGCACCTGATGCGAGCGCCGCCACCTCCGCTCTTTGCTCGAGCAACGGCCGCGGACACCGGACGCGAGCGCGCCGGCGGCAACCTCCGACAGATGTGGCTCTGCGGTGGTACGCGAGGAGCGGAGAGGATTGGGTGGATCTGAGTTTCAAATTTGTTTTACTCCGCCAATACGACCCCCACGCTCCCCGTCCTTGGCTTTTTCCGAGCACGCCGCCCTCAGCTCCAACACCCTGCTGTTTCAAATTCGAACCAAGCCCCTTGCCATCTCTCTCGTCTTCTAACTCCTGCCTGCCGCTCCCCACCCGCACAGCGCCCAACCAGAGACGAGTCCAGACAGCTCCGTTTCCCCTCCCCGGCCATGACGACCAACACCTACAAGCAACGTATCCTTGTCGATTCATTTGCCCTATTTCGCTTGCTTTTTTTTTTTTAATTCCTTGTCGGGGGTGGTGGGTTTTCTTTATGGCCGGTCCACCGATCGATGCTGCCGCGGTTGTTTTTTAAATTTGCGACATTGGAAATTTGGAATGCCTTGACTTGTGTTTGGCGTAGAGGAGTTTGTGGCGCACTCGTCCAATGTTAACTGCCTCAAGATTGGGAGGAAGACCTCGCGGGTTCTTGTCACTGGAGGAGAGGATCATAAGGTCAATCTTTGGCATATGGGGAAGCCAAATTCAATAAAGGTAAGACTGACCGCATATTAGTAGTTAACATAGGTGGCACAAGTAGTGTTTTTAGATATGGTGTACTTTATTTAATCCACTCTAACTTTTTGGTGGCTGTATAGAGTTTATCGGGGCACACAAGCGCTGTAGAGTCAGTTGCTTTTGATCCCACAGAAGTGTTCGTGGCTGCAGGAGCAGCTAGTGGAACAATAAAAATATGGGATTTCGAGGAGGCAAAGAGTACGCAAATACAAATATTTACCTTACTATTAATATGCGGTCAGTGTAAATATATGTATGAATCTTTAAGTAATTGTTTGTTGTATCTCTTGGCTCATTTCTTATGCAGTTGTCCACAGTACTACTCTTACTGGACATAGATCAAACTGCATGTCACTTGATTTTCATCCGTTTGAGAAATTGTTTGCTTCTGGTTCACTGGACACTAATATGAAGATATGGGATATAAGAGCAAAGGATTGCATCCATACATACGAAGGTCACACACGAGGGGTGAATGCTATTAGATTCACACCCGATGGGCGCTGGGTTGTGTCGGGTGGCCAAGATAATACAGTAAAGGTAAGAATTTGCTAGCAACTCAGTGCTGCGTGTTTCAATTGCTAGTTCTTCTGGTGGCAAAGAATTTTCTTTTGCCCTAATCAGTGTGCCTGAACCGTGACCTTTGTTTCTTTTACTGTAACTCTATCTTTTGCCTTGTGCCCTTTTTTTGTGTTTCTTAATCTTCTATACTTGTTTCCTATGGGTTTCATGTCTACCCCAACTAGCTTGTGTCAGAAGGCTATGTTGTTGTTGTTGTTAATCTTTCTAACGAAAAATCCTTGTTTTTTCTAGAACTCATTACAATATGTTTTGCCTTGGCAGCTCTGGGATCTGAGAGCTAGAAAGTTATTACATGAATTCACGTCTCACGAGGGTCAGATCCAGTGCATAGATTTCACACCCCAACAGTTTGTTCTGGCAACAGGTTAGGTTCAGAATTTACAATGCCTACTATCTGTTTCTTAACTGTTAACTTTTCTTTGTCCCTTTTGGTTGTACTATATACTTGTTTATGGTTAAATATCAGACTTCTGTCTTGGCATTTGGTTGAAGAAAAGACTTGTCTGTCCATTGAGCCGGTAAATTAGTTTAAGTATTTAGGTGCTTTCTGAAAACAGCTTGGCATTTTTCCATTGAGTGGAAAACTTGTTTAAACATTATTTCCTAACTAAAAGAAGATTTGAATCAAAGTGTAATGGATGTCCCTTTGACATTTTAAGTGGTAAAGTGTAATGGATCATACTATAGTTGTAATTTATCTGCCCCAGCTTGCCCCATAATAACTTTTTGATTGTTTGCCAAAAAAATTCCAAGTAGTTATATCTTGGCGTAGTTTAGCTTGCTTTAAGTAAATTGCTATGCATGTACTGTGTTATTTTTTTTGTTGTGAGATATCATGCTTGTTTTCATTGGTGACATCTGTGAAGAGATGCATTGAAACTGTGTACAATATGTTCTATATAAACTTTCTTTCCATGTCATCGAATAATAAATTCCATTTTTTTGGTTTTGTTGGTGACACATATTGTCTCCTGTCAGGCAGTGAAGAGTGTATTCCTTTTGAAACTATATCTCTCTTATGTAAAACTCGTTGCTTCATTCAGGTTCAGGTGATAGAACTCGTCAAGTCTTTGGGATTTGGCGACATTTGAATTGATTGGATCTACAGGACCCGAGGTACATTAGTATTTTGAGCTGATAATTCATAATTGTTTATTTTCCTTGCATTTGTAATGCTCATAATTTTAGCATTATTTCTTAATAACTTATTAAGTAACTTGGGTGGTGATCTCATCGCTAAGTTTCATCGAAAAAGAAATGGGGAGTGAACATAAACTTAGATCTCCTTGTTTGATGCGACTTTATACGACAAAAAGTCATATGCTAATGTTTTGCAGCATAATTCAGTTCAATTTGGGGGCACCTATTTAATTCATTTGATTACTTCTTATGTTTCCACCAAATCAATATTTAATTCATTTGTATTACTTCTTGTGTTTCCATAAAAATACTAGACAACAGGTGTACGTTCTATGACATTCAATCGATGGAAGATCTACATTTGTATGGGTTGCACGAAAAGCTTAAAGGTAGGGCTGTTGTTTTCTCAGTTGTTTACGTCGGGATAACTTCTTGTACCCTATGACTTCTAGAGATAAGCTTTTCTTAAATTAAGCAGGTTTTCTTATGGGGTCCATTAAGATTCCATGACACTATTGATGTGGGATGGTCTAGACTTGCTGATTTGAATGTCCACGAGGGAAAACTTGTTGGTTGTTCTTTCAATCAAAGTTGTGTTGGAATATGGGTTGTGGATCCGACGGTATGTTGGCTTCAACTACATATGTAAACCGATCTGTTATGGTCAATTGGATTTCCTTTTTTGATTTTCTTGAATCTACTAACAATGTAATCAATTGGCAAAGCATCTTGAGCAATATGCAACGGGTACTTCAACAAAACTAAATGATCATTCTGAATTGAAGAGGCGTGTTGTGCGTCACTACACCTTTACAAAATGATAGTGGTTCAAGGGCTAACATATAGGGGCCATCGGTCTTGCAAAATTCGAGAGAATAACTTCAAACCACCGGTCATTGTACCTAGAACAAATTCTAGAATGGATATGATTTCGATCGTAGGAGTGAACCTTCTGGCTGGAAGAGTATCACGATTCAAAACCCGATCCAAGAATTGCCGAGCTACGGAGGCTATCCCATGCCAAATTAATCGAATCAAACAAAGTTGATAGCGGAAGTAAAACTACCGAAAATGATAGTGGTTCAAGGGCTAACATAGGGCGGCCATCGGTCTTGCAAAATTCAGAGAATAACTTGAAAACACGGTCATTGTACCTAGAACAAATTCTAGAATGGATATGATTTCGATTCTAGGAGAGAACCTTTGGCTGGAAGAGTATCACGACTCGAGAACCCAATCAACAAATGGCAAGCTACGGAGGTCGCCCCTTGCCAAAACCGATTCAAACAATGTTGATAGCGGAAGTAAAACTCTTGAAACAGATGATTTCTATTGCCAAATATTTCTTCCCTGAAGAAATGGTGGTTTTCAACCAATAAGTTCTGAAGAATCTCGTGAAGAAGTAAAATGTGGTCCAATTGACGGGATGGGATTTTCGAATTCATCGAGAACCAAATGGAAGTGCCCGCAGTGAGAACCGTATGACTGTACCCATTTCTATTTATATATGTTTTATGTGCTGCTACCACTTAGGTTCACATGTTTCACTTTTCCTTCATAACATGTTTAATGGACTAATAAGTCGAACTACTACTATTGCTTCCTATTTTTGGTGTGTTCATAATGTGCTATGCATGTTTGCATTGCATGTCTATGTCCCTACGTGTATCGAATGATTTTATTGTCCATTCATCCGCACATATTTGTAATGCTATTAATTATATCTTATTTAAAAATATATCACAGAAGGTACTCATCATAGTAAGTTCTAAATGCTTTGGAATTGTGAATTTGAATCCAAGAGAGTATCGCATTTTCTTTCATTGAGTCGAGCATTAATGAGCAAAAAATTACTTACTAAGGAAAAGAATTAACAGATTTATTTGTTTAAGGTGCTCAATAATTTTGTTGGTATCTCGTAGTTGTCATGAATTTGATTTATTAATCTGCTTTGTTTACTCGGCATTATCCGGACGAAGCATGGTTTCTCAAAGCTTACATTCTCGTATCGTGTGAGAAACACTAGACGTGCCCGTTGTTTTGTTGAGTTATTAGCTATCCTTGTCTTTTTGGCAAAATTTTTAGGTGATCATTCCATTTGGCTCTGTTTTTTATAGATGTTTCTAGAATGTGCAAACCAATAGATAATAACCGCTATATCGAAGTTTCAAGAGCATGTATGGTTTATGCTACTATGTCTATCTTTTTTACGGAAGATGCTACTAATTTTGATTCAGTGATTTGTTCATGGATCTGAATAAATTATCATGTAGCGAAAGCAAGGTCAAGTGTCTCTAATTGGGAAGGGAAGGATCCGCCCCTAGTCACGAAGAACGGACAACAAGCGATTTTTTTTTTGCCTACTACTGAGCCATCCATATTCATCTCGTATATCTAAGACAAGCTATGCATGTTTTATATGTTCTGTTATCTTTTTCTTTTTAATTTATGATGGTTGTGAAAAATGTGGGGGCTGTTAAGTTTGAAGATATTGTGCTTGCTTTATTATCCGATTTCATTTATCCGGTGGTTGCCGCTATCCCATTGATTCATGTGCATGCATCATAGACCTAAGTCAAGATAATGTATGACAAAACCATTCCTTCAAATCACTCCGCCCCAGCGCAGCCCTAGGTTTGTCATCAGTTCCCATTTGAAACACGGTTGAATTCCAACAATTCCTTTGAAATTATCATGGCAATCATGCTTGATTAGCTTGTGCTTATTATAATGGAAGACGCGGCCCTTGGACTTTATTTAACACAACAGTTTAGACATGGAATTTCATGTTTGGCCATCTATGCTTTTTAGAGATATATGTGAGACCTTTCCTTTTTCTCGAGAGAAGAAGCAATCAAAAAGCTTCAAACTCCAATAATAGCTAGCAATGTTCCATCACTTAACATGGAGCAACATGATCTATTTATAGGCTCAACAAAGTCTCGATGTCAAAATTGAAGGTCAGTCAGTGCAGAGCTTGACAAATTTTTGGCCGTATTGGTCGTGTAATGCTGCTCAAGAAAAAGCAATTCTATAATTTAAGTTTGCTCCTACCAATTAATCGGATGGTATAAATGCTCCAGGGTAATAAAAGGAAAGAGTATATATGTACCTTATGTTGTAGTTTCTAAACTTATAATTCGGTTAGATGATAGGCTTTTAAACCTGTTTTGCTCAGTTATATGGACTTTGTAAATCAACTGTTTTTGCTCAAGTGGAGTAAAGCACCCGTTTGGAGAGAAGATAGGTTTTTAAACTCAATTTCTCAAAGGCTGCCCCTTTTACGTTGACATGCAGATTATTCATCAAATGTGGGAAAGAAATGACATCGGGGGGTGTGCTCTGCGATGGAGAGCATGGGTGATCATCTTTGTCAAGTACTTCACACGGACTCTTTCGATGTTTGCAATATTCAACATGTTAATGATTGTGTGATTTTTGGAAATTTCAGTGTCTCAGGCCGATATGGCTAGCGTTCTAATGGAGAGAAGTGAAGTAATCACACTAGATTTATGTACCTCTATCCTGCCGGTTCTCACCGATCTTTTGGAGAGTAAACCGATGTGTACTTGCCGCAAATTTTGTGAGTGATTGTGATGGTTTTTAGGAGCGCTTGGAGAGTAGCAATCAACGTGCTCGAATCGTGACCTTTGTTTCTTTTTCTGTTTACCCCTAACTCTACCTTCGTCTTGTGTCCTTTTTGTGATTCTCTTATCGTTGTTTCTGTGAGTTTCATCTCTAGCTTACCCCAACTAGCTTGGGACAAAAGGTTTGTTATTGTTATTGTTATTGTTGATCGAACAATCATTATTGGCAAGAAGTTTTGATTGATTTATGTACGGTTTTGTGCTGAATGCATGCGAACATTTAGGCGTTGCATTGAAATTGTTGGTGAAGCTTGTTAGGGCTTTTGGTCCAATGATACATTCAACAATATCATCTGGTCCTTGTGTTGGCGTACACCTTGAGGCAGAGCAAAGGTATTGTTTCAGATATCTGCTTCTATGAAAGGCCATTACTAGACTACTTGATTCCATTTATTTATTGTATTGTAGGAGGGAGCGCTGCAACTTATGCTTCAATGAATTGGAGAAGGCAAAAAATAAGGTTCTGTCTCTAACAAGGTATTTGGCAATCTAGATATTATACCTTAGAGAAATTTTTACCTTTGAGTTGTTTTAGCAGTCTACTTATCATGCTACATCCTACATTCATACATGGTATAGTCGAGTGAATTATTCGTGTGTACTTTGAGGCCGTACTTCTCTGAACTTATTATGGTGCGGCTTTGGTTTTTGCAATACTCATATCTTGGCCTTTCTTTTTACCTCAACAGAAGAAAAGAGGTGGTTGCAAATGCTGCACAAGAGCTTTCTCTTGTCTTCCATCAAATCATGAGTTGACTGACAACATACTTGATATACACAATTAGATGGGACATGGAGTCCTAGCTGACGCCCTTCAACTTGGCCTGCTCGAGCCTCGAGGTCACCGCAGCCATGGAGAGAGAACAGACCTAACACATGAATTAGCTAGACTTGCGCCTTCAGCTATGATGAGCACTGAGGGGTTTAAATAGGTAGGAATGCGATACGAATCCTTTTCTTTAGAAATGTACGATACTCTTCCGGTCAACTCGATAGCCCGATGCCGGTCGACTCGATAGCCCGATGCCAGGACGCACTGAAGAGCCAGGTTTTCAGGTAGTTAAAATTATATATAAATAAATGGCCTTAATCTCGGGTTTACAGGTAGGTACAGGAAAGTTCAAATCTGCCTCGGTATCGCCCAAGGTGAGTGGTCTGCAAGAAATAGTATGAGTGTATGATTTGTTAGCGTTTAACTACATGCAAACATGGCCATGAGTTGCAACGGGAGGAAAAAAACTACCAAACATTAATGAAAAACGACAACAAGAATGGTCCATACATATTTATGTTTTAGTCTTTATATATGATGATCCTGACGTTCATAATAGCATCACTTGATGTTTGCAATCTAATACAACAATGTCTTTATCCTGTTTGAATTAAAATACACCTTTGATAGTCATCGCAAAGTATATTGTATTAGCGACGAGCGGCGTCGGCGGCCCAAGGCTGAGCAACGCGACGGTGATGGTGTTGCGCATTGTTCGGGGGGGGGCGGAGCGCCGTGGTTTGGGCGGATGGGGCGGTGCCGGTGGGGCGGCGGTTCCACGGGCGGAAGGGGCAGTGGGGAGCGGGCGGTGGTTCCGCTGGGCGGACTAAGGCAGAGGGAGAGGGGCGGCGTGTTTAGCGCAGGATTAGAGCGGGCGTGGGGCTTAGGGGGGTGAAGCGATTAGGGGGTAGCAGTGCAGACGATAACATCCGGTCTTTTTAGTAGTAAGATAATAACATAAATAAAACATTATGAAAATATCTCTAACAAAAAAAAAAGTCATTATAAAACAAATAATATTTATTAACTTTTTGAATAAGATAAACGATCAAACAAAAATAGTAGAAGTCAAATAATTTGTGTTTATTTGTGGAACAAAGGAGTATATATTATAAAATATTCAGTAACAAATCTAATGATACCAATTTAATATCATAATTATTTATATTTTTTTATAAATGTTCAGTCTTGAGATATTATTTCCAAACTGAATAATTAATTTTGAGATATTTTTTTCCAAACAGAGAGTAATTTTTTGTTTATGTTCATATACGCCCTATGTAAACATGCAGACAGATAATTTTCATCCTTTTTGAACGTATGGTTCGCTTGAACTTATCAACTACGATGTATAGTTCAATGTTTTCCTCTCACAAAAAAAAAAGATAAGTCGGCTTATTAGCCACATAAATCATCAGCCAAATAGCCCCATATCCTTGTCTATGTTGATTACGCGGGACATTTTTTAGTGAATTTTTTTTTTTGTCTTGTGGTCATAACTTGGATTCATCTGCTCTAAGTTGTAAAGATGTGTAGATTAGATTTTTGATATGTGCCTATGTATGTGTATATCTAGATACATAACCTACAAAAAGTTATAATATCGTACTATTTGGAACAGAGAGTAGTGCTTTAGTTGTAATATCACATATGTGTATCAAAAACTTTGTCTTATGCGTTGTATATTCATATCTTGCATTTTTGTTTTGCAATGTCTATTTTGCACTTCTTTGAGATCAGTTAAGGCATAGAGAAAATTAAGACTAATATACTACTGATTCATTGGCTATTCAAAAATCAGAGGTGCTTCTTGTTTAAAAAAAAAAAAAAAAAAAAACAGAGGTGCTCAAGTAGACAGTGCCGTTCTCCTAATTTATGTTTTTTTCACAAGTACAACTCGACTTCCTGATGAATCATCTTTTTATAGCTTTAGCTCGAAAGCAGATCTACTTTTGAACGTTGATGGTTTTGGTGGATCATTTGGCAAAATAACTTCACATGTTTTCTGAAAAAGAGTGAAATACCCACAATACTCTTTTTTTTTTACATTTTTCATAATGACAAATATCCAAATAGGTGAATTGTAATGAAATATGCCAAACTTGCAAAATTAGTACAACCAAATCTTCTTCCCCGGCTTCATGCTCCACGCGTTCTACTCGAGCTCAAAATCTTCCTTTTCTTCAAGCTCAACGTCCTTGTCTGCAACTGATTAAAAAAAAAAAAAAAACTCAAAACTCGGCAGGCTGTCCGAGTTCCCAAAGGAACAGTTGGCCGGTCGGAGGAGCCGCCACCGCCAAGTGCCCACCGGCCCACACCCAAGCCTGGGGAACTCTTCGTCCTCTTCCACTCTCCCCTTTCTTCCCAAAACCCTAAACCACACACGCCCCCAACTCCACCCCCTTCCCCCCCTCCCTCGAAGCGGCGAAGGCGGCGGCGGTAGTGCCGGCATGGGCGCCCTGTCGGCTTCGACTTCGTCGGTGAACTGGATAGTCGAGGACGACATCCTCCTCAAGAACGCCGTCGAGGTAACCCCCGCCAGCCCCCTGTACCCCCAACCGCAATTCTTGGAGTTCCTATTGGTTCGTCTCGACGCGTCAATTGATGCGTCCAATGCTGTTCTTGGGCTATTCCCGCTGAAGCGTGACGGATTCCGAGGGATTTGTGCTTACCAGAATACCGGCTATTCAGAATCGACCCTCTTCATTTACGGAGAGAAAAGAACTTAACCCCCGTCTGTTGTAAATTGCTTAACTATTCTGATGGGGTTGTTCACCTGATTTATAATCATGTGGCCCTGGGGTCTTGAATTTGTTTGCATTTCTCTGTTGAGATTAATTGTGATTCAGGGAATTCTCCTGGTAGGCTAGGGAATCAAAATATTGAAATGGGGAAAATGTATGTTTTCTTGGAAACTTAGCAATTGGATGGTGTGGCTCTTGAGGCTCCTAAATTTCTTTTGTGCATTTCTCAGTTGGGATTAATTGCAATTCTGGTAAATCTCCTGGTAGGCTAGGGATTCAAAATCTTGAAAATGGATTTTTTTTGTTTTCTTTGAGCAACTCCATATATCTAGCAATAGTCCTAATAAGTGGGCTTATGATTTTGTGAAGGCAACATAGTATGAAACCACAAAGAGTACAAGGCTACTCCAAACTTGGATCTTCATGACCTCACTACTATTTTTTTTTTTTTTTTGTGCCAAATCCTAACTGATCCTTGTGATACTTGCAGGCTGGTGCCTCATTGGAGTCCTTAGCCAAAGGAGCTGTATGTTTTTCCCGTAAATTCACTCTTCAAGAAATACAGGACCGCTGGAATTCATTGCTATATGACCCAGGGATCTCAACACAAGCAGCTTCCCGGATGGCTGAGTATGAGAATGAACTTTCCACTTCTGATCCAGCCAAGGCACATAAACTTTTCAACTCAAAAGCAAAGGATTTTTTTCATTTCAGAAACGGAAAATAGACAGTGTAAAGAATCTATATTATGCGATGAGAAAGAGAATACGGAATGTTCCATGTAACAGTGGTGACCTTGGATTTCTTGTTGCCCCCTGTTCATGTATGGCAACTGGTAGTGAGTGTGTCTGTGGAGGCCTACCTAACAATATTGAACCAGAGCTGAATTCAATGAGCCGCTATGGGCAAGCGGGTTCAAGCTACAATGGTGGACATGCATATTCTGAAATGAATGGACAATCTTTTCATACGAAACATACTGAGAGCATGGCAAGAGATGGGGATGGCACCGTAACGCCGTGTATGGCTACTCAGATGTAGGAGTAGGACAACTATATGAACATCATGCCTATGCAGCAAATAATCATGGGAATAGCGAAGGAAACAATGTTTCTTTTAAAGAGTATCACAGATTTTCAGGATTCTATGCAGTTTCAGCAGTTGGACAATAATCAATGTGGTAATGGAGTGGTAGACTCAAAGGCTTTGGTGATCCCTAACCATTTCAGTGGAAGTGTGCAGGAACCTATGCCTCTCCAAGTGATTGTTCCTGAGGGTTCTGAAGCACCAGGTGGTACAATTTGGAGTGGGGTTCAGCAAGGAGACAGGCTCACTCTCGCTGATGATAAGAATGTAAAGTTAGAAAACAGGGACCCTCTCACATTCGAAGAAAATTTAGATGGTGGGATGTCTGGTTTAGATCACGCTGATTTTATGGACTTCCCATTTTTCACTAATAGTGAAGACTTTGATATCCTGAATAGTGAAAACTTTTTGAATTCCCCAAGTGAGGGAAACCACGAGGATTTAGACGATGCTGCCTTCAAAGTTGTTGATGGGGTTAGATCAACCATGCAAAATCTGGTGCATCCCGATGAAGCCATTATGTCCTGTGATCAAATAGATCTTGGTGATGTAAAAAATAATGTAGATGCTTCTGGTATAATCTTAGTTCCTACTCCCTTACTAGTGCCCTGTCCTGGCCTGTATGTTGAGTGCAAATTGAACACAGAAGATCCTGAAATTCCTTGCAATGATGAGGTTTCTACACCAACAGAGTATCCTCTTGAATGCTGTACTTCTACCTTTGGGCAGAAATCTGAGAATACTATCTATCCAGTCTCCCCTGCAACCAGCCCTCCATCAATTGCTGAACAGCCCAAAACAAAGGACTTGGCCATAATAATAAAGGGTGAAGATATGGCAAATGTCCAACCTTCGTTACAAACAGTTAAGATGAACCCATCCAATTCAGAACAAAACGAAGATTCAGTGGTTCATGACGAAGGTGGCGTCCTAGGAGCTAAACCGTCAGAAGGTGCTTCAACAAGTGGAGGCCTTTTGACTGGTAACATTGACACAAATGATGCAAACACATGCATGCTGGTTTTTGCCCTCTTTCAGCGCTGCTGGATTTGGTGAAGGATCACCTTGTAGTTTAGGACCACACGAGAGCTTTGATAACTCTCATGGTTTGACTTTGCAAAATTCAGTTCAAGCTCCTGATCAGACGCAACACAACTCACTTGATGGTCAACTAGAATTAGGCGACAAGGCTGCTCTACAGAACTGTATGCCATCAAATGCGCTGCCAGATTTGGGTATTCAGAACACTATTGCAAATGGGCCAACACCAGCTCAAGCAGAAGAATGCCCTGACTATGAAAAAGATGTTCCTAACTACTATGATTTAGAAGCTTTGGTAAATATCTTGTAGCTCAGCTACCTGGATCTCTTTTCTGTGATGTTTCTGACTAGTCGCATGTCATGTTTAATGCAGATTCTTGACCAGGATCTCATCCCGTGGGATCAAGACACTGTTTTGATGCATCCTGAAGGTAAATGTTTATGTATTATACATTTGTTTGGTGATCAGTATATGAAATTAATCAGATACCATGTATAGATGCAGCTCTTTTCTTTCTTTTTAAGTTTATTAGCACCAGTGTCACACAATGTTCAAAAGGTGCTAAGGCAGGCACTAAGCCACTGATTAGTGCCTAGGATGTCCAAATGCAGATTAAACGTGATTAAGCGTTTAGACACTATGTCACTGTATATCAAGAGATTTATTGTTGCATAAATGTGGCAAAATAAATAGAAAAAAAGGAAGGACAACGCCATAACAACGCACTGAGCCACTAGGGGAGTCTGCCCACTATCCCATCTAAGCACCATAAAACCCAGCGATGCCCTACCACCACCAATTCTCAGTAGACAATCCTCGTTCTCACGCAGCTGTGCCGCCTCTCCTTTGCCCGTGTGCCTCCATCTGTCTCTCCACCTCTCCATGGTGCTCCACCTCTTCTCCTGCTCTCACCCTGTCGGCTCTTCCATACACACCTCTACTGCACCTGTGCGCACCTCGCCCTCTCCCCTTTCATAGCACCCCTACTTGGCTGCACACATGGTCCTTTTGAGAAATCAAGCAACAGGGGATAAATCGAGCATATGGTGAGCGTTTAGACACCATGAGGTAGGCATAGATGGAATCACAATACAACAAACCATTTTGCCATCATATAATCTCGTCTCTTCTCTTCCTTTCTGCACCATTCATGGGTTTTGACAGTTCATGCCACGTTTAATGGACACCTATGGCCTAGGTGACACACTGACACGCTAGGTCGGTGCCTAGTGTTTAAGCACGCTTAAGCAAGTGCTTAGCGACATTTTTTAACACCGATGTCCCAGAGTTAGCTGAAGTATTGTGCCGTAGAGTCTCAAGTCAATAAAGGAAAAATTCATCATTTATAGAGGGCATTGGTTGGCTGAGGGTTTAAGGAGTAAACATTCATACAGTGGATTGTTCTTGTAATAGTGTAAGAGTGGGTGTAGATGGACTCACCATACTACATATATGTTACATTTTCCTCTTAATGAAAATTTTAATGCGGACAATATTTTGATCTGGCATTGATCAGTGCAGAGAATGTATTCTTATTTCTTTCTTTTGGAATCTTCAGTTACCAGATTTCATCACCCGGAAAGCAGGAAGGCATTGATTAGATTGGAGCAAGGTGCTCGGTCTTATATGAACAGAGCTATCATATCGCATGGTGCCTTTGCAGTTATTTATGGATTGCACTTGAAATGCTACATAAAGGATCCTGAGGTAGCTATCTTTTCAGCTAGATCAGTTATATGTGACGGGTGACAACTAAGACTGAGAGTGCACAAATTTCATATCTATTATCTATATCTTGTGCCAGATAGTTGCAGTGGAGTATTGACACTCAGTCACTTAGAGATACATATACATATACAAGCAACTTTGGTTTCTAAACTTGAGATTCATGCAGTGAATATTTGTGTAATATGTTGCTACCATATTCTGATTTTCTTTCTTTGCTCAAGCAGGTTACTCTTGGAAGAGAGACAGAAGATGTCAAAGTTGACATTGATTTGGGAAAAGAAGGGAGGGCAAATAAGATATCTCGCCGACAGGTAATTCCTTGAATAGTCCATTTTGTGTTAAGAAATGCCACTTGAAACATATATGTGCTGTGGGAGGTTAAAATTTATTATCCTTGTTTTTCATTTGCACCATTGCATGGTCCTAATTGTGGTTTGTAAGGCAAAATATTACTTCTGGACCTCTGGTGGGTTTTTATCTGATTGGCAGTCACAGTTGGCCTGTGCCACCTTGATGGCTTTGATTGATATTGGTACTATGTGTGTCACATTTTATCATACAAGCTGTGATGTATGCTTGATTAGCAAAGCAGTCAACTTTATCCACAACATTATCCACAATACTTGGGTCTGGAAAGACTGGCAGTCGATGACATGTGTTTCATTCTTCAAGTTCCGTTTTGTTCAACATCACGTACTTGTGTTGCTAATGTAACAAAAATATTTCCAGCTGGGTAAGTAGATCACAAGTTTGTTTCAGAAATTAGAATCACTGAAAGGTATCATTCAATGCTCATATTGCCACTAAATAACTTTTGCAATATACTACTGTTGGTCATGTCATTCTGAACCATTTTTAAAAGCAATTAAGTGACAGTTCTCCCATTTTGCACTGTGGCTTCCAGTTGGTGATTCCCCTTTAGTATGCACATTGCCATACAAGATGATATAGAATTCCCTGTTTTGCTAAGTCTGTTTCTTTTCTGTTGTGGGGCATTTTTGTATCATTATATTTAACCTGCGTAATCTGACAAACAGGCGGTTATCAAGATGGATGAATCTGGGTCTTTTCATATTAAGAACATTGGAAAATGTCCAATTTTTGTTAATAGCAAGGAAATACCAAGCTGCAAACGCATCAACTTAAGCTCTGATTCATTAATCGAGGTACCGATACTACCCCATTCTACTGTTTCTAATAGATACCTTCACTTTTGAATGAATCTGTAACTTGGTGGTTAATCAATGCACTACTCTTTTTTGTAACTGTACCTGTGATCCTGTCATATTCACATCATCTCGTGATACAACTATAAATAATCAATATCTGAAAGCTATTAGCCTGTTATTCTTGGTAACTACTGCCAGTGCTAGATGTCATCAACACTGGACTTCTTGACAGCTGGAGACTGTACTGTGTCTAGCTCATTCCTCTCGTCGAAAACATTAGGTTCCTTTGGATGGGGCACAATGCGCCAGGAATCATTCCGGAAATGGAAAGCATTAGGTTCGTTCGGTTGGGGCAAAATGACGCCAGGAATCATTCTGGAAATAGTAGTTTATATAACTTAATTAACTAACGATTCGGTCAGGAATTCTTCCGGTGGCCATTTCTAGGGAAGCGAATGGTGTATTCCTGACTGGAGGGAGTACTATACAGTTTATTGTTGTACTGGTAGGACATAACTGCTTGAACTTTTACTTCTTGCCATTCTGTTATTTTGGACTTTGTATAGCATCTTAAAACAGTACGAATGGTACTATGGTGATCTGTAAGCAGATATGTAACAATTACTTTTTGACAAGGTAACCATTGTCCTGGTTTGCTATGCTTGATTTGGAAAAAAAGAAACAGTCCTTTCCCTTGTTATTTGACTGAGATATCACTGATGCATTTCATTAAGTATCTTCATGCTGTACTAATTTAGCTACCTTTTCCCCCCTTTCAGATAAAGGACATGAGGTTTATTTTTCATGTAAACCAAGACGCAGTGAGGCAGTACATTGATCGTAATCTGAAGCCAGAACGCTAGTTTCCTCCGGGTTTCCAGTCAGCACTGTGTGAGTGACTGCCTCATTAACGACAATAGTAGTGGCAGTAAATTTGAGAAAGGACTACTCATTTAGGATGTTCCTTCATATGATGTTATAAGCTGTAGGCTCACTTGGCTCCGGCCTGTAAATGGTTGTAGTTTGTTGTGTTTTCTATCTGTTTAGCGGGCATAAATCCTGCATACCCTGCACATTTGCTTCCAGTTTGTAACGATGCCCCCAGGAATAATTTCATTTGTGTATATTGGCACCCTAGATTGTGGTGACTGCCAAGAGCAAGAGGCAACCAATGCAAGAAAGTGCCTTAAAGAATGAAAAGAAGGAAAGATTCTAGGGTAGAAGTGTAGTACAGGAGGAAGGCGCACGTCTGCAAGAAACCATTGGGTTCTTGCGACGTTATAAGCATAATATGCTTTATGGATTTGTTTATACCCGTGATGATCTTGAAGCACGAACTCTGAATCATCTCGTAGAGTCTTGACGGTGGGTTTTACACATTGGCAGATGTTGGAAAAGCAATGCGCTGTCGCTGTATCTAATCTAGTTGCATGCTCGGCGTGACGCCTGCCCATAACGATGTTCGCCGTGGTAAACTGATGTGAACTAAAATGCTGTGAACATTTTGCTCCACCACCAGCGATTGTCAATTGCTATCTACACACAGCATCTTGGCATCTTATCACCAGCTATGTTCGCCGTGCAACGTTTGCTATCTACACACAGCATCTTGGCATCTTTTGCTATGTCATCTCATGCATGATGCTTACCCCTCGTCGAAAAGGTCAAAAGCCCGGAGACCAACGTGATTTCGAGTTTAGTTGGTGAAATATTTTGGGTTTGGCTACTGTAGCACTTTTCGTTTATATTTGGTAATTATTGTCCTATTATGGACTAACTAGGCTCAAAAGATTCGTCTCGCACTTTTCAGCTAAACTATGTAATTAGTTATTTTATTTAACTATATTTAATGCTTCATACATGCGTTAAAAGATTCGATGTGATAGGGGACTGTAGCACTTTTTTGGGTCGTTGCATGTCAACTAAACACCCCCATAATCACCTTGCCGTGGCCGCGTGGTGCGGCCGCTATATCTAATCTAGTCTCTTCGCCTCACCCCCGCCGGCAGCAGGCCAAACCTACCCACCAAGGCAGCAAGCAGAGCACAGCAGCAGACAGAGGGGCAGGCAGGGAGCGCAACCGAGGAAGCGAAAGCGATCAGCAATGGGCTCCTTCCTCTCGAGCTTAGTGACGCCCCCTCCCGCCGACGAAGACCCGAACTGCGCCGTGGTGGCCGCCCACTCCAAGGCCAAATACGACGAGCAGTGGGCGGCCCACAAGAGCGGCGGCAAGCTGGTGAGCCCCTCTTCCTCCTCCCTTTGTCGGCTCTGCCTGCCTTGCCCTCCCTTGCCTTCCGCGCCCTGGATCTGAGGAACGCGTTTGGTTCTCTTCTCGCTTGGCAGATGGTGATCGACTTCTCGGCGACCTGGTGCGGGCCCTGCCGCTTCATCGAGCCGGCCTTCAAGGAACTGGCCTCCCGCTTCACCGACGCCATCTTCGTCAAGATCGATGTCGACGAGCTCGCGGTAATCCACGCCTCCTGCGGTCCTCTGATGCCGTCCTCTTTTTTCATCTCGTCTGGCTTGGGAGGGGAATCGGCACCTATCGCCGCCGGATTGGGGTCCTCTTGTATTGTGGTTCGGGAAGACACTGTGATTTAATGATCCTGTAGTAGGTAGCAGTTAAACAGCAAAGTGGGGAATTGTATACAATATTTTATTCTTTACAATATCGAAAAACGATTTGCCTCGATTCTTTAGGGGCAAATACACTGATTTAATCGAAAACAAAGGAATATATAGAAACAGAGGAAAGTGATAGGAATCGATTCTTTAGGGGCAAATACACTGTGATTTAATCGAAAACAAAGGAATATATAGAAACAGAGGAAAAAGGGATAGGAATCGAATATTCTTTAGGAATCGATTCTTTAGGGGCAAATACACTGTGATTTAATCGAAAACAAAGGAATATTTAGAAACAGAGGAAAGGGATAGGAATGATACTGCAAAACAGAGGAATAGAAAACGTAGGAAGATGAAAAATGGTGTTTGCAACGTAGGAATCCATAACACAGGAATAAAAACATGGGAGTGATAAACTAATATTAGCATCTCTAATAATAGTGGGTCAACTTGATTGTATTTTATAATAACCGGTGTCATTTAACAGCGTGCAGCTGTTACATATGTGCGTCAAACCCGTATGCATTGAACTCTCTCTCTATCCATCCACAGTGCATATGCAGCTCATCCATTCACGGTACATATACACCTGTACTAGTTGCAGTAGTTAACAAGAGAGAGGCGTTAAGCGGCCGTAGGAAAGTTTCCAATGAGCTCACAGCTTATTTTCTGATTCCTCTGAAAGTACAGGTGTTGCTGCCATTCCTTTGGAAAGTTTCCTATAGTTTCCTTTGTTCCAAACGATGACAGAGAAGATAATTCCTCTGGAATGTGTTTCCTATACGATTCCTATGCTTTTCCTGTAATCCAAACGAGGCCTAGATGTTCGTTCGGCCGTTCGGGAAACCCTCGAGCTCAGCTCAGTTCTACTAGGCTGGGAATCATGGTGTGTCCTAGTGGTGCTTAATTGTAGCGAATTTGATAGTGAAGCTCCTAAATTAGAAAATGAGCTGACCGTGTACTAGCTGAAACACACGGTGCATAATGCTCTTGTCCTCTTGCCTAAGAGAAGATATAGGCCATCTGAATTTGATGCGATATATTTGAGGATGAAATCAACCAAATCACTACTTTTAGACTTTATTTATAAACAGGCATCTGAAATGTTTCATCATGTCCGTAGCACAGATAAATTGCATCTGTGTCCACCTGAATGTGATTGATTTCATGGCACCTACTTTTAGACTTTATTATTTATAAACAGGCCTCTGAAATGTTTCATCATGCCTCTAAAGCGTTGATGCTAATGTTTCATGGCATTACTTTTAGATGTACCAATTGTATGCATCTGAATTAACAAGTTGCTGGGAGATACAACAAATATTTTACTGTTTGATTCATTTACAAATATGAGAAATTCGGTCATAAAGTATGTTCAATAGAACACGGTATTTGGGGCCCTGCCAAAAAGGAACAAGGCGATATTTGGAATTTTCTTTTGTATGTTCTGTATGCTTTGAGAACATATTTAGAAACATACTCTGCTCCTCCTCACCCAGGAGCAGAAAGCCAATTGATTCATACAGATGCAGGGAGCCTTAAAATTTCCTTTACAAGGCTCTGGCAATTTACATATTCAGCACTTGATCTTTCTAACTGGTTCAACCTTTGGAATTTTGCAGGACGTCGCAAGGACATGGAAGGTAGAGGCGATGCCAACGTTTGTACTAGTCAAGGATGGGAAGGAGGTGAGCCGTGTGGTTGGGGCCAAGAAGGACGAGCTTGAGAGGAAGGTCCTGATGTTCACATCATCTTCCTCATCCTAACTTAGCAGTGCATACAATCCCACCTTGGTACCGTTTCTCGACTCCAGTGGTTCGCCTGGGCCTGGGTTGCTGAAATGGTTCTCTTCTCTGAATGTTGCAAAAATACTATGTGAAAAATGATGGTAGACGTGTCTGGGTCAATAAGACTTTCTGAAACTTGGATGTGAATGTGAATCTGTGAGTCTCGTGTTATGTTTACAAGGAATGGATCATGTGAATTGCTGCATGGTTTTATTTCAGTAACGGATGAGATATGTCCTGCTGGTGGTATTTTCTGCTTCCCGTAAAGGTTTTCATGATTTTGGTGTGATTTGAACTACTTCCATTGATGAATTTGTTTTATGGGAGATTTCACCATGATTCGTCGTCAGCTTCGCACTCGCACATCATTCGGGTGCAATTCTCTACTGTATCTTTGAAGTGACTTTCGAATGTTCCATGCGAGTTCGGACTTCACAACGAGCTTCGTACGTTCTCAGTTATCACTGACAGGTGGTCCCATTGTCTTTCCAACCCCACCTCTCAGCGTCCGAGACCAGAGCGGCAGACCCCCGGGTTTCGGCCCACGCGGATCGAGTCCCCTCCGATGCCGCGAGGTCGCGAGCTGCCTCGGTCTCTCCTCCAACGAGGCAACGACTCGTCAGCAGTTACTACCTCGTAACCGTCGCCGCCTCGCCGGCATCGATCGATTGAAAGCTCCGAGAGTCCGAGCTCTATCCAATCAACGAGGAGATCCCAATGCTCATGGCTGCCTCGGTTCTCGCCGCCGCGGTGGCGTCGCCCCCGCTGACGTCGTCGCGGAGATGGGCCCCTCTTGTCCCGTCACATCCACGGGCGAGTCCGCCTCCCGCTCTGCGCCTGCGGGCGCCCGCTTCTCCCCTCCGGGCCTCCGTTCCCCGCGGTTCTTGTGCCGGAGCCGCCGTCCCGAGGGCGCCGTGTGCGGCATTAGGTGGTGGTGGTGTGAAGGCGGGGGCCACGGAGCGGGTGGCGCCCGATTGGATCGGTCTGAAGCGGGTGGCGCTGCTCGCGCTTGGCTGCTGCGCTGCGGCCGCCGTGGTCGGCTGCGGCGTGGCGCGGGCAGCGGCGGAGGACTCGATCAAGGCGTCAGGATTCGGGCTGCGGGTGGCGGAGTCGCTGCGGAGGCTCGGATGGCCCGACGATGCCGTCGTGTTCGCACTCGCCACGCTGCCGGTGATCGAGCTGCGGGGGCGATCCCCGTTGGGTACTGGTTGCGGCTCCATCCAGTTCGCCTCACCATCCTATCCGTTCTTGGGTTTGTATTCCCCTTCATCTCTGGTCTTGTGTGCTCTTTTGGTAAATGATAGTTCCACTAGTACTTGCCCACTACATGTTCGATGAATTGCTGACATCCCACCAGGCAGGGATTGCACCCCAAATATTATGAAAAATACCAACCAAAACTGTTGTAAAAATGCTATTTCAGAAACTAAGGTCCATAGTTAAATTAGTTAACGCAATGAAATCAGATGCTATGATATGCCAGATGGGATAGTTTAACAAATCCAAATATGAAAAATATGTGGTAGATCAGTATCTCCTACCTTGTTGCTTACCTGGGCTGGACATTGAGCTGTACATTGTCAAATAAGTGATAAGAAGTCTCGACTTTGTAGGATATGCTGCAGTGATAGTTAGACATGTGAACTGAGATAATATATGCTGGATCATTATATTCAGTGTTTCAACAGAAAAGGTAACCGATGTTCATCTGGAACATGTTACCAATCATCTTTAGGTATGCCCACTATATGCTTTAGAAGTCTGAAATTTGAAGATGACAATGATTTCACAATTAAATTTGCACTTCCTAAAAGGGAACATGAATACTTTTAAAATGGGACCTAAGATGAAGGAGGAGGGAAACAAGGTAGTGAATACTTCCTTGAAACAAAAAGGTAGTGAATACTAGCAAGTTAAAGACAATTAATCTGCAGTTTATTAATCATTGGACTGATGAGTCCTTACATGCTTGTAAGCGAAAACTCTGACACTGCAGTGATGTTTTTGCTCAATGTAGTAACACGCCCAAGAGGAAAACTGCCTGCTTGAGTTTCTGCAGAAAAGGTTCAATAAACAGATTTTGATTTTCTCGTGTCTTTCCCAGGAACATGGTGCCTGTACCATTTATCATCCTCTACCTGAAAAAACTTGCGACATTTCTGTCTCAGAAAAGTGCATCTGCAACCCGAATTATGGACCTCCTCTTTGAGCGGGCACGACGAAAGGCTGCTCCTGTTGAGGAATTCCAATGGCTCGGCTTGATGTTGTTTGTTGCTGTTCCATTCCCAGGCACGGGAGCATGGACAGGGGCCTTCATTGCATCCGTTTTAGGCATGCCATTTTGGTCAGGTTTTACAGCAAATTTTGTGGGAGTTGTCCTTGCAGGGCTGTTGGTTAACTTGCTTATGAATCTTGGCCTGAAATATGCAATTATTACTGGAGTAGTTTTGTTCTTTATTTCAACTGTAATGTGGAGTGTTCTTCGTTCCGTAAAGAAGTCTGTGAATAGCAAATGATCTAACAGTCTTCATCAAACTGTTCCCAATCCCTTCAGAGTTTATGTATGCTTATTAGGAAGTTTACACAAACTGTTCCGAATCCCTTCAGAGTTCATGTATGCTTACGAAGTTCACTTGTGTAATTTTAAGTGGATTTTTTCAGCTTCCAAGAGAGAGGAGCCCATGTTTACTCAAGTCCCAAGTAATAGTGTCTTTCTCATTCAATAATTGAATATGAGGTTTTTAGCTACTGTGTTGTGCCAATCAATGATTTTGTTATCCAAAGAGGTATTTATCGAATTATCGATGTTTGTCCCATTACGGTTTGCACTGCGTAATGGCAGTTCATGACAATGCACCTGAAGGTGTCTTTCAGTAATCTAGTGTGGGACCCACCTTTTAATTTTGAAGTCCCACAAGCTAAAAACTGCTCAGTGATGTTTTTATAATAGAAGTTTCCAAAATGCAAATCATCTGACTTAATTTGATCTCTCACAAGTTTTGCCAAGAAAAAATTTACATTGTCAAAATTTAAAAGTCATTTCTAAACAAGCATTTATTTTGATATTTGATTTTAAGGTATGTTATTTTTAGTCCTTGATCTAGAGATTATAAATCTTTCAAGACAAACGCCTAGCATTCTAGGTACTCAGTTTCTTCTTAATTAAAGCGGTTTTCAATTGCACTCTAGTCAGCATTATGGAGCTTTTGATGATCCTTGTTTGAACATGACTGTCCACAGGCAAATGGTTAGTTGCAGTACAACAAATCACCAGCCAACACAAGTGTTTACTTTTTATGTCAGCTTTTATGCAATGTGCTTCTCAATTTCAAGCATCTGACTGCAAGCAAGCAATACAAGCCAAATGAAAAATTAGTTGGGTTTACACCCGATCATCCGATCGATCTCCCTAATTATTTTAGTATACCTCGCTAGAAATTGTTTATATCCTACGAGGTCCTCAACCTGACAAGAAGAAAAAATGTATGTTGCTCGCTCAATTTCCCTCGATAACCCAAATGTACCAATTTTCCGATATTAACTTGTCTAGTCACCAAGATTAATTTCCCTAGTTCATGAACCATGCACATCTAGCAGAATAGAACACAGTTCAGAAGCAAGCTATATATGTCTATTTTTTTTTAATGAACCCAGCTACAGCTAGTAAGAGAAATCTGGCAACAAAAAAGTCTGGATCCAGCAGAAGACGCAACTTTTGCCTCGATGTCTTTCCTCATGCTTCCAGGGTAATGATCCTTTTTTGCTGCAAAACAGAACAACCCAGGACTTTGATGATAGTGCTACCTGTGCCATGTTATGTATGTAAAGCTGAATATATGTACTACGGACAATCAGCTAACAAATTCAGCAAGCATGAACCACAGAGATAGATAGATAGATCAAATGAAGCAGTGTTCTAAATCGAACAAACTTAAGCAGTGTTGCAAATCGAACAACCTTAAGCAGTGTTATATAAGATATACTACGACCAGCTCACAAATTCAGCAATCGTGAACAGAAAAGATAGATACATCAACTGAAGCGGTGCGGTAGATCGAACAACCTTAAGCAGTGTGGTAGGAGATCGAACAACTGGCTGCAGCCAGCCCTTCTGCAGGATCGGCAGTGTGGTAGGAGATCGAGCAACTGGCTGCAGCCAGCCCTTCTGCAGGATCGGTTTGGAAGAAACCTGAAGGGATGGCAGCTGGACGAAGGAGAGCGACGTTGTGAACAGTGCCATGCCATAGGAGCTTCTTGTTGCGAACGTCAAAGCTGCACATGTGATCCACCCAACATTTTTTTTCTTTCGAGTACTCGCCACCCAGCATGAGGCAGAGGACACCATCCACTGCATTGAGGTGAGGATACCCAACCTGTGCCTCCGGCAGCCCCGCCTCCTTGAAGCCGTCGAACCTCCAAAGATCTCTGAGAGAAAACTGGGCCTCATTCTTCCACTCCCCTTGCACTTTCAGGGTCCACATCGACACCAAATGCTCAGCGCAGTCGTCCGACGACATTATCGATGCAGACGAACCAGATGGAGTCCCTGTCGCAGGCCATGGTCCGGGTAGCCTCCGTAGGCCGTTCCAGGGCCAGCACCTCCCCCAAGTCAAGCACGCACTGGTGTGGCAACGGGTAGTAGCTGAATTCCACGACGGAGTGACTGCTGGCGGCGGTGTTCAGGTAGCAGTACTTGAGGCCTAGCGAGAGATCAACCCAGAAACTAATGCCTTGAAAGGAGAAGGTCAGGTCCACCCTGAATCGTTTGTGGTCCACTGACACGGGCCACACCACGCTCCTCATCTCCCACGCAGCTGTCGCAGGTGAGAAGACGCAGAGAAAGGGGTCCCGCTTCATGTTGAAACGAGGATGAAACACCTCCACCAAATCAATAGCAATGTGAAGCACCTCGTAATCTCCATTGCAGGTGCGCCTGACGACGGGCTTCAACGCTAGAGCAGGGACGTCGGCTGGCTTAATGATGGAGAGTGACGCGCGCTTGCGGTCGTAGACGAGATCGTAGACGAGGTTGTGACAGTCCGGCCGGTCCAAGACCAGCGTGATGATCATGAGGTCCTCCTCCTTCGCGTGCATCTGGATGCGGGCCCAGGCAGTCGTCTTCTCGGGCTGGATCGACTCCGGACGCTGGAACAACTCCTTGTTGAACCTTCGAAGCGCCTCATCGGTCATGCGGATGGCCCAGGAGGAGGTGATCAGCGGGTCATCGCCGAGGCGCACGTAGAGCGCGAGCCCTTTCACCGCTTCCTCGATGTTCTCCCCGCATCCGTAGGCCGTGTTGCTATCGCACTCCATCTTAAACCATCCGTCCCCAGGGTCAGGCTCGCCGGTGAGTTGGCTCATATCCGCGTAGCGGTTCAACATGTAGATAGGAGCGTGACGCCGGGCAGCGGCAGCCATGACTGACGCGCGCGCCGCCGCGCGCGCTGGTGGAGGGGAGGAACGGGAGGGAGAAAGGAGATAGGGCTAGCTAGGATCCGTGTTACGTTGTTGGTTACTTTCAGGAGATCCAGATTCAGATGGAACTTGTGGAGAATACGAGACAGGAAGGAAGGAGATCGACGAGCTGGATCGGGCACCGAACCGACTTCGCTGGATCGGTCAAGCGGGTGAACGACGTTCGTTGGATGCGGTTGGGTCCACGCGGATGTGTTCAGTTCACCTAAATTTCTCATCACATCACCAAGATTTCCCATCAAAGAGGAAATCTTTAGTTGGCATGGTGGCGGCTTTGTGGCGTCGTCCTCCGCCGGGGCACCATTGAGGGCGGCCATTTCCTAGCAAAGAAGGGTTCTCGGGTGAAAACCCGGGGCCTCATGGAGTATGAAATTGCGGGAAGGGTAAAACCCGTCGGCGTCGTGGCAAAGGGAACGGGTGGAGTTGCCCGCACGCGTCGCGGCTCTCGGGGTGCACCCGGGTCGAGTTGGGGGAGGTGCGGAGGGCCCATGGGGCTAGAGGCTTTGTGTTGTCTTCCTTGGTGGTGGTGATCTCGGTCGGGCGGGGGTGGAAGTGTTGCTCTTGGGAGCGGTCTCTTATATCCGAGTCCTAGGTAGTAGTTGTGGCTTTGGGTGGACAGTTTGGATACGAGGTTTGTAATTGTGGGAGCAACTTGAGGAGGATAGTCTTTTGACGACGGCTCCTTTCGGCTCCTCTCGGGGTGGTGGTGGAGGATTTGTAGCGTTGTGTTTTTCTTCTTGGTTTTGGTCGGGTTGATGACCCAATCCAACGGGGGTGCTTATTGTATATCCTTGTTTTCCATCCGGTTTGTTTTTTTAGTCGAGTTGTTTTAGTAGCACTACAAACAAACAAAAAAATACTACTACGGGCTGGCACTTGCCTTTTCTTTTTTTTTAATAGAAAGGTTTACTTTCATGAACTAAACACAAACATGCTTTTTGACTCTTCAGTATTTTGGAATGATTTATAATTTGAAAAATACAGGGAGTACGTTGCATGCATACCTACCCACATGCAAATACGTGCGTGGCCAGTTTCTCAATCAACAACCTACGAATGGGTTTGCCACTCTGACCAACGGCGCATTGGGTCTGCGCTTCGAGGTCGGATGGGTCTGGCGAGGCGAGACCGCAGGAGCGGGAGAGCGCCAGCCACTTCAGAACGAGCGGCCCTTGCCTTGTTCCAAGCAGGCAAGCAGCAATGGTGTGTAATCTGGGCAATAGACAATCGACGTTCTTTTGGACTGACATATGGTTAAATGGTCTAGGGGATTGAGCACCTCGCGCCAACGGTGTTCGCGGTCATTAACAAAAGAATGAAGATATGGTTGTTGAAGCTCTCGTCGGTCGGTGCTGCTGGTCTGAGGAGATCAGATTCAAATGCAATTTATCAGAAGACGGGAACAAACGTGAATTTGCCAGATCGTACGTAGGGGCTAGTCGGTGCATTTTTTTTTTTTGGACAATGGGCTAGTTGGTGCATGTTGAGCCGACTGTCCGAGTGTACCTTTTTCCTAAAAGTAAGCTTTTGATCAGAGAGAGAATGAACACAAGAAACTTGTTAAGGAGGAAACATATGGAGCTAGATGATCGACAATACTTGTATCCTCTGTAAATACATGTCTAGAAGAAATTGTTTCCACACCTTTTCTTTTAATGCCCTTCCATCGAGAGATGTTCTCTGGGTGTGGTCTTTCTCTCTGTCTTCTTTTGATGGTTTGACCTCGGGCCTACAGGAGACACCCCTTGATGGGTTTGTGGTATAAAAAACTTAAGATTATGTTATAAAACATTAGACTTAAAAATTGTTCCTTGTAGTGGAAAGAAGAGGAAAAACAGAAAAGGGACCCATACAAGAATGACCTAACTCTTAGAGGGTGACATTTATTTAAACCCTCTTCGGCGACTTAGGTAGCTGGGTACCAACACCTTTTGAGACCGAAAGATTAGGCTGTTATAAAACATTTAAGACTTAAAAATTGTTCTCTTGTAGTGGAAAAGAAGGTGCAGAGAAAAAACAGAAAAGGGACCCATACAAGCCAAATGACCAAATAACTGTTCTTAGAGATCATTGGTGACATTTATAACTTCATTATTCTCCCCGTGTCATTGTGAAAATCCCATGCCAATGCCCCGCTCTTGGATTTAGTTCTGGAGGCGTTAGGTCCGTTCCTCTTCTTTTCCGTCAATCTATCTTCTTCCACGATCCAGTGCTTGACTCTTTCGATTCAGTTCTGGAGCCCGTTAGATCTTGTCGTTGGTGATGAGCCGCCGGAAGCGATGGTCGCTGCTGGTGATGAGCCGCCGGAAGCGAGAGATGGCCCTGCCACCACAACAGACTGGATCTGCTCAGATGGATCCGCCCCTGCTTCTGCCAAAGTGCCTCCGCATGTTCCTACACTTGGTGGTGGTTCTCCTAGTCCTAATATAGGAGGTCAATCATGTAATCGAGTTCGTTCTTCGTTCCTATATTTAGCTTCTTCGTTCCTATATTTAGCTAGATACATAGCGCCATGTGCAAAATCCAGACTTTGCTGTAAAAAATTTACTGGATATTTAGTTCTTCCAATGTTCATTTTCGAAAATATTAATGAAGTCTTACCATAGGAAACAGTTTGGACTTGTGAAACTAATTGAACCTGTGAACTATGACTACGTATGACGGATCGTTCATATTCTTATGAATTAGACTATGTGATAAGGATTGTATGTATTTTTGTGAAACTAATTGAACTTGTGTGTGTGAGGTGGTCAGATTTGAATTACATATGGACATACCTATACATGTCGTAGTCAAATTTGAATAATATATTTTTGATCTTTTATTGAAAATTATTCTTTATGGTATAAGTTTTCTATAGTAGTGTTAGGAACCACCCCCACAAACATTCTATTTGTATGGTAGGGGTGTCTCAAAGTATCGCCAGCTGCCCCACAAACATTCTATTTATATTCTATTTATAGGTGAGCTCACTGATGATAGTTTTTTTTTTGTTTTTGATTATCACTGATGATAGTATAGAGTAAAGTAAAAAAATAAGGGCAAAAAGAATGAAAAAAGGAAGAAAAAAAAAGAATAGAAGAGTGATAGTAAATATTCTAACTCAAAAATTTCTCCTTCATACCCAAGGAACACGCGGGTAATCCACCTAGACATGAAAAATGATAAAGCCTAGAAGCTAGTTTTGGTACTTCGAAACACGAAAAATGGGTACATGCATCCTTCAAAATATAGTACTTTTGTCTCGATGCCTTCCATGACTTTGATCCCTGACTCTTAGCCGATACATACAGTGCTGCAGAATCAGAGAACATAGGATTCAGACAACGATGATAGCTGAAAACATTAGCTATATATGCAATGACAGATTTCAAAATTCAAGAAAAGCATGGAATGAATCGCACAGATTAGTAGAACAACCTAATTAACGTTCTCCGTGCTTCATTTGGAGGAAGTTGGAAGAAGGGTACATGACAGTGGACTCTCTAAACGAGTAGTTGTGAACAAGCCCGTGCCATAGAAGCCTCTTGTAGCGCATGTCAAAGCGCAGAAGTGATCCACGAAAGGAGGACGTTCAAAGCTGCAGAAGTTGGGATGATCCACGAAACGGGGAGTGGGTACTAACGTTCATTTCGACGCCTACGACCGACTAAGGAATCTGCTCTGGTCAGCCAGCACGAAGCACAGGGCACCGTCTGCAGTGAGGATCGGGTACCGGAACGGCGCCGCCGGCAATCCTGACTGCTTGAAGGAGTCGAGCTCCCAGAGCACCGTGACAGGAAAAATTTCAACTCTATTCCATTGCCCTTCCTTCCTCTTCCCCTTGAGCTGTGCCCCGGGCAGGGGCAATTGCAGCTCCCATATGCACACCACATCTTTGGAGTAGTGCGAGGCCATGTCGATCCAGACGAACCACACGGAGTCCCCAGCGCAGCCCAAGGTCCGGGTTCTCCTCACCTGCTCAAGAGGATCAAGAGCTTCCTTATCAACCATGCAATCGGAGGGAAACTTGACGAAGCCGAAATCCATGTCAGAGTCACCACTGGCTTGCAGGTCGCAGTACACGAGGCCTTGCCGGAGATCGCCCCAGAAACCCTTGCCTTGGCATGAGAAGGCCACGTCCACCTTGAATGGCCCTGTAGAGAAGGCGCTCTTGAACTTGGACTGCACAACGGTGCCGTCGTCAGAGGACGTCAGAGATCCCACCCAGAAGGAGACGTCGTCTTTGTAAGACGATAAACGAGCCTCCCGGCCCAAAAGGAACAGCTTGTTGTCGTCGCTGCCGCCGGTGCGCTTGGGAACGATGACCTTCCCCGTACAGACGCCTTCATCTCGTGGGATCTGGAACATGGAGAGCGATCTGTTGGTGGAATCGTAGACGAGGAGGTAGCTGAGGGAAAGCAGACCCCAGATGGTAGCTGACGAGCGTCGTCTGAAGGACAGAACGATGGAGGTGACGCCCTCCTGCTCAGCCGTCTCGACCCCGGCGCTTGCCATCATGTCGCTGCCGATCGGGCCACCACGGTTAATCCTGATCTCCGACTCGAATATCCGACGCGCTTCGGCGGTCATGCGGATGGACAGGGAAGAGGCGAGGAGTGGACCGTCGCCGAGACGCGCGTAGAGCTTGAGGCCTTCCACCGCCTCCTGCATCTTTTCGCTACATCCTCCATAAGCCTTCTTGCTTGCGCACGGGATCTCCCACCACTCTTCCCCTGGCTTGGCGATGACGTAACCCACACACACGATGCGGTCCAGCACGTAGATGGGGAAGGGAGGACGGTCGACCGCCGCAGCCATGGTTGACGCTCCGGAGCCGGGCTGCTGGCGGCTGGCGGCGGGAAGTAGGATGGAGACGGCCGGGAACGGGACGCCGCCGGATCGGAGAAGCGATGAATTTATTAACGCACTTTGGTCGGATGCCGTGATGCGAGTTTGAGGCGGGTCGGTCGTGGGGCTATTGGACTCGGTGCATGTTGGACCGACTGTACGTTTTCTGGGCCAACGAGCTCGTTTTTGTTTGGGCCACCATTTGCAAATTTGGGAAAACATTTTTAGCATAATAAATCAATAATAATAATCTAATAATATATACTCCGCGCTTCCAAACTACAGGTTCTGCTACAGAGGACTACATCACAACCACATTTGGATCCCTAGTTTTTACATCACCATGAGAATGAATTGACATTGCTTCTTGCGGCCGCGCCATTGCAGAGGTCAGAGGTGGCCATTGCCGTTGCAGATGCAGGACTTCCCGACGCCCTCAACGAGTGGCGTGTGCAGCTCCTCCTCGTCCAGCCCCGTCCCTCGATGTTCTCCTGCGTCAGGAAGCACGGCTGGTTCGTCGAGCACAACACCCGCGCCCACATCCGGTCCGTGATCGCCACCTTGTTCTGCATGTCGGTGATCCTCTGCAAGATTCAGTTCAATGGTATGACAGACAACGTCAGTTCACTTCAATGCAGAGTATTAGAAATTTACTTGATTGGAAGGGGCGCGAGGGGCTTACGTAGAAGGGGATGTAGGCGTGCCTGCCGTTCACTGGACCGACGGTGAAGCCCGTGTACCCGGTAACCCGGCCATGGCGCCGTGGAGGGCGCTGTGCGCCAACAGCGTGCAGTAGACGTTGTCGGAGGCGTTGGACGGCACGGCGCGGATCATGTACGTCGGGTCGATGTACTTGAGGGTAATGGGGAAGTTGGGCTTCTTGTTGAAATGCTCCTTGATCTTTTGGGAGAGCCAGAGCCCGACGTCGAGGAGCACCTTGTTGCCGGATTCGTCGTGGGTGTCGGCGAAGCGCATGCCCTTGGCGATGAGATCCTGGCCGGCGCCCTCGGCCACGACGATGACCATGTGGCCGTTGTCGCGGAGGCGCTTCTCCACGAACTCGAGGAGGCCGCCATTGCCCTCGAGGTAGAAGGGCGACTCCGGGATGAGGCAGCAGTCGACGTCGCGGCTGGCGAGCGTGGCGTGCATGGCGATGAAGCCGCTGTTCCGGCCCATGAGCTTGACGACCCCGATGCCGTTCTCGGCGCACTCGGCCTCGACGTGCGCGGCGTTGATGGCGCGCTGCGCCTCCTCCACGGCGGTGTCGAACCCGAACGACTTGTCGATGACGGCGATGTCGTTGTCGATGGTCTTGGGCACGCCGACCACGGCGCACTTGAGCCCGCGCCGCTGCACCTCCTCGTGGATGGACGCCGCGCCCTTCTGCGTGCCGTCGCCACCGACGATGTACACCTGGTTGAACCCGCGGTCCTGGATGCTGTCGACGATCTTGGCTGTGTCCTGACCGCCGCGGGAGGCGCCCAGCACCGTGCCGCCGCGCTTGTGGATGCCGTTGACGGAGCGCGGCGTCAGCTCCACCGTGTTGCGCGCGTAGAAGCCCTTGTAGCCGCCCTCGATGCCGGAGACGGCGGTGACGCCGTACATGTCGTGGAGGCCGCAGACGAGCTCGCGGATGACGGTGTTGATGCCCGGGCAGAGCCCGCCGCAGGTGACGATCGCCGCCCTCACCTCGTCCGACTCGAAGTAGACGCGCCGCCGCGGGCCGGCGCGCCGGTAGTGCGTCCCCGCGCGCTGCTCTTGTGCACTACGATCTTCTTCGCCACCGTTTCTTCCGGCTTCACGAAGTACTGCCTGCGCGGTCAGAGCAACGCGATTGAGCAAACCTATTATTTTCGACAAGAATCGAAGACGATACTGTAGAACACAAGAGGAGATACTTACTTGACAACAGAGTAGGCAGGGTGGTCTTGCAGGGGATTCGGGTAGCTCTTGAGCTCGGGGAGGTAGTCGGTGAGGTGCGGCACGTCCTCAAGGACGTATCCGCCACAGCCGCCGGCGAGCTTCTTCTGGGCCGGCTTGGCCTTCCTCGCCGGCGATGATTTCGCCACGGGGGCAAAGGAAAACTTCAATTCCATACGCTTGTGCTGCCGTGGCTGGATGATGGCCACCGGAGCTGGCGCCACGACGACGGTGGCGGTCTCCATCGGTCGCAGCACAGTATTCAAGCAGGAAGGCTCGGGATGGACAATGGTTGATCGGCGGACTTGAGAAGGAACGCTGCTAATTCTTGTCCTTGTGATGGGACTTGGAATTGGTGTGGGAAGGTGGGGAAATCGACTGCAGGGTTTATAGCCGGGCGTGCTGCGTTTGCGGCGAGCGCGTGCAGCACAAAACAGAGAAGTCGAGTCGAAGTCGGGGGTCGAGTCGAGTCGGGGTCGGAGAGCACGTTGGGTTGAGTTGAGCCTCGGACGGTCAGATTCCCATTTTTTTGTTTTTTATTTATTTATATTTATTTATTATTGAAGATTTTGTTATTTATCTGTCAACAGATTTGATTCTTTTCTTTAAGATTCGTTTTTTTTTTTTTTTTTGAGCATCAGCAGCATAGACGGGCTCGCTCAAACCGTTTCGTACCTTTCGGCGCTCCACCGTTTCGGCTCTCCTCGCCGCGCGGCTCCCCGCGGGCGACGGAGGCAAGCTCGCCGCCTCCTGCTGCGATGCCCTCGCGCGCCCTGTCCTGCGTCGTCCGCAGGCGGAGTTTTGCTCGCTTGTCATCGCGCGCCTTGCCATTTTGCTAGTGAGGAAGCCTTGCCATTTGGCTAGTCACTAGTGAGTAATCCTCATGTACTTTTCTGTGCATTTTTCTGATGGTCTCTCTTTGTTTAACCAAGTGTTAATATAAGAAACTCTTGCACTTATAAGTGGCAAAACAAATTTCACATGCAAGGCACGACATGCACACCTTGTCACTCACATCTCTAATCACAATGGTATGGTATTAAACCATCACATGAACATGCACATTATTTATACGACTTAGAATTATTTCATATATTAAATATTATATGAGTCACACCCATAATATGATCTAACAATCTCCGACTCGAATATCCGACGCGCGTCAGCGGTCATGCGGATGGACAGGGAAGAGGCGATGAGCGGGCCGTCGCCGAGACGTGCGTAGAGCTTGAGGCCTTCCACCGCCTCCTGCATCTTCTCCCACCACTCTTCCCTGGCTTGGCGACGACGTAACCCACACACACGATGCGATCCAGCACGTAGATGGGGAAGGGAGGCCGGTCGACCGCCGCAGCCATGGTTGACGCTCCGGAGCCGGCCGGGCTGCTGACGACGATCGATCGGCGTTCCGTGCTGGCGGCGGAAGAGAGGGACGATAGGGGGGGAGACCTGAACCTAATATTTAGGAATATCTTTCTGCGAAAGGAAAAAAAACGGAGTCCAGAAAACCAGAGCATATACGTGTTGTTGTTATAGTCCAACATGCCGACGATAAATATATATTCGTAAAACGAATAAAGGCCCCGGAATCTTCAAAATACCGCATTGGCTTCAAAATACTATAGTCTCGGCGACGATATATGGCTGCTCCTTTTTTTTTGACCGAAAAAGAGGGATTTCATTAATTTAAATAAAACAGAAGTTCAGAAATACATACATGGCTGGCTGCTCTTCTTACGTATCTGATGGATCAGAACACCCAAAGCGACGACGCCTCGAAATACAGGTATATGCATACTTCTTTGTTAATATAAAGTCATATATCTTTATCTTGCAATTTCAATGCAATGCACCGCCATGCATATTGTCTGATCCGGTATGATACGGCAATGCCTAAATAAGCCTTGTTAGTGATTTAAACTCATGAACAAGAAATTCTGTGTTTGACTAACAAATTTAGTGCAAGTGCACGTTACGTAGTTTCTTCAGGGACCATTGTATGTGCATCGTCTTCTCTCTTCTCTCAATTAGTGGATAAATCTTGAATTTTATATTGAGGGCACGTTTTGAAGGGCTTCTCTCTCATTCAAACGCCTTCGGTTTTCCGAAAATCTTGATATGTGTGCTATATTTTGTACATATAGCACGAAGCTAGTCACAGTTAGGAGAAACCGTCCCAAATTAAGACTCAAACAAACTATATTGCCCCATAAAACTTCAATTAAAGGGGTAACGATAATAATATATATCTTGCCCTAATAACTCTGTAATAGTGTGGGATCTAGCTAGTACAAGTCAGGAATCTTATAATAATCCTATAAAGCTAAAACCCATTAGCTATATTTATCTCAACATTTAATCATCCACCTCATTAATTCCATCAAAAAAATCATCCACCTCATTAGTCCACTCCACAATCGGGTTTATTTATGGCCAACTAGCATTTGCAATTACGATCTACATGTGAGCAAGACACATCATCCACTAATTAACATATATACACCTCATCAGTCCATTGTATAAATAATCTTATTCTAAATCATCAGCACTTTTCGTGGCAACATGTGGGGTATTATTTTCTTGATCCTTAAGACCCTTAAGGTTTATGTGCTTGTAATTCTTATTAAACAACTCATGTTTTTATATATCTCTCTTTCATTCTTCAAATGGTCATTAAAACTAAGCTTAGATTCCCACAGCAACCCACGGAAATCCACCTAGTAACTAATTTGTGCAAGACCCACATAAAAAAAAAAATTGCAGCCCCCAAATAAATGTGTTGATGTGAGGAGTGGGAGATTTCATTCCTATATGGCCGAGTAATAACATGCTTATTATAATTACCGGCTATTTGTTGTTTAATTGCATGTCCCTCCCTCTTACCTTGTAGTTTATTTTTTCGTTTGCCAGTTATTAGCTTCTAGAGTAAGTTGTGGACTCCAGTAGCATTCTACAAAATTACTACGTACATCACTACTACTAGGTAGGTGGCTTATAGTATATATGTCTAATTTGCAGGCGAGGACCTTGGAAGATTGTGTTTAAGCTAAATGGGAAGAATTCTGGTATATATATTAAAGACAAGCTTGGGACACGCAAATATTGTCACCAAGATGAACTACTCAAAATCATGCAGCGTATCTCGATGAGAATGTTGAACGACAAATATATTGATCTCAAATCTAAGGGGATGTTACGGTGGGTAAGAGGAACGAGCCAAGCTTAACCGTTTGATAGACTCCGTTAACCAGTCCCTTGCCATATATAAGCATCAGCGCCTGCAAGTAGGATTGTACTATTTGGTGCCATGTGCAGATGTTTAAGATGTTCAAATCAAGAGTCATATCTTGCGCATGCCCTTAAAGGAAGCTCTAAACAGGAGAAGGCTAGACATGAAGAAGATGAGAAAGATTCTAGATAATTCGAACTACAATGCTCCTGGTACGACTGTCAATGAACATGTAACCGTTGTCCGGCAATCAGTAATTGGGTCAGAGTGTACAACGAGGTTGTTAGTGTACACCGTAACTTCAATAGTTTTAGGTTGCATTATTGTATTCTTCTAAGAAGATTCCTTATTTTGTGGATGGGGTGTATAAGTTTATTTACTTTGTGAGAAGTGCACCCGTGTGCACGTTGATTAATACTATATTGGGTTGTTTTTATACTCTTAAAATATAAAACTGTTGATTTGGGTAAAAAGTATTATCACATATCACCTCCTACTACGAGGTAATAGAAGTTTTTTTAAAAAAAAAAAACAGGCAAAGGAAACAGTGTTAGGAAAGACACTTATTGATTATAGATCTAATATATGCATGCTGCGTGGGTCATGGATATATATTTGCTAATGTGTAGATCTATATCAATTTTTAATTTGTCCCTACTATTTTTAGGTGACTGTGAGGTGTAATTTTTCTTGAATTTTAGATTTGTGTGTGTGACGTAAGTTGTAATATTTTTTTAATACACATGTATTTTTCTTGAATGTGGTCTATTCAGAATTGTGGGTGTAATGTAAGTTGTAACAAACTTTTAAATACAAATGTATATGTACAAATATGCATAAGATGTATTCATAAGTAAGTTTAAGTTTTTTTTTTTTTGAAACTTTAGCTATGGTTTAAGTTAGCAACCATGATTTAGAGATAGGCGGTCTGGAGGTCTGGTGCACTACCTTGGCGACTACTTTGATGGGCCATCTTTGCCGTATGAGCCGTTGTTAAGAGCATCAAAGCTAGAGTACTACCTAAAAAGCAGACTACCTAAAACTAAATTTAAGTAGCTACCCAACTCCGGACTACCTAAATTTTGCTCTCAACTCCAGCAGTACTACCTAAAACCGACTACCTATTTTATTTTTTCACAAATACATATTGCCCCTCTATGATCTTCATTTGTCCTCTACACTTTATCCAAAAGTATTGCAATAAAAAATAATGCTCATAATTCAAAGGTAGGGTACTACAATGTTCAAATAGTAGGATTCACAAAGTTTACGAAAAACAATAGGGTACTACAATGTTCAAATACAACCATATTATCAAATAAATCTAAATCATCATGAAGTAGGGTACTACGATGCACCATGATGTGCCCACAAATGCTCCATCAAATCATCACGAAGTTTCTCATGAATTGTTAGGTCTTCAATCTCATTATGTATACGCAAAGAAGTCACTCAAAACAAGTGGGTTACGTTGATAATCCTCCGGCCTCAACACCTCACCATCACCTTGATCATAGTCAAAATCCTCTTCCTCGGCCCCCTCTCATTTTCTATGATCATATTGTGCATAATAACGACAGCTAGTCATGATGTACCAAATGATTTCCTTGTCCCACATCCTACAAGGACCTCTCACCATGGCAAATGATTTGAAGAACTCCAAATGCTCTCTCTACATCCTTCCTCCACAGATTCTTGTGCTTGTGTGAAGTGGATTTTTTGTTGCCTTGGGGGTTTCGAAAACTCTTCACAAAAAGTAGCCCATGCGGGATAAATACCGTCAGCTAGGTAGTATCCCATAGTGTACTTGTTTCCATTAACAAAGTACTCAACAGGAGGAGAAGTTCCACTTTTTAACCTTTGGAAGAGCGGTGATCGCTGCAATACATTGATGTCATTGAGCGAGCCCGGTAGTCCAAAAAAAGTGCCAAATCCACAAATCTTGAGAAGCCACGACTTCAAGAATCATTGTAGGACCATCAACATGTCCTTCATAATATCCTTTCCAACCCAGTAGGACAATTCTTCCATCGCCAATGCATACAATCTATGCAACCTAGCATGCCCGGCCATCCTCTCCTTTCATTTGAGGCCAAAAGCTTCCCTTGTGTCATCATCATTTGGTGGTCTCAAGTATTGATCTCCAAAGACATCTACTACAGCTATAACAAAATGCTTGAAGGCCTCAATCATTGTGCTTTCTGCTATTCTCACCACCTCATCCATTGAATCATTTGGTACATCATATGCAAGCATACGGAATGAGCCAACCACTTTACGCAATGCGGTGGCACCAAGTAGGCCTACAGCATTTGGCCTTTGCCTAAAATAATCATCGTGAGCTTCGACACCTTCAACAATCCGCAAAAAAAGATTTCTTGACATCCGAAACCTTCTCCTAAAAAATTTGTCATTGTACACCGGCACATCTGCAAAATAATCAGCGACAATTCTCAAATTTCCAAGCATGCCTATCTACAGTAAATCACCTCGCGTCCATCGGCGATCCACGACGCCTCTTCTTCCTTCCCTCCTCTTCCTCTTCAAGTGCAATCAAGCTCAAGATAAGGGCATCATCATCGGACTCATCATCAGACTCTAACAATTGGTTCAAAATGTTATCTTCGCCGCCATCAAACAAAACCATCTACGAGAATTCAATTCGAGTTTTTAGTTCACTAGTTCAGAGTTTGTATGGAACAGATAATACTCCATATCACATATAAACAGTGCGCAGTAGCATCCAAATAGTTGATGCCAATACGCTGTAGCTATGGCAACAATCAGCAGGCATATTCTTTCAATTCCATGTCTACTAGTTGTCCAAATTAAATTACGAATGACCAAGCTGCTAGAAATAGAGCATATTGTTT
Source organism: Hyparrhenia diplandra (assembly GCA_015847255.1). NCBI lineage: Eukaryota > Viridiplantae > Streptophyta > Magnoliopsida > Poales > Poaceae > Hyparrhenia > Hyparrhenia diplandra. Next base: position 91,262 of record JADLZK010001239.1, read on the forward strand.
TAGGAAGAAGAAAAAGAAAAGCAATTCATAGCATATCAGCAAATTCAATTCAGAGTTTTAGTTCACTAGTTGAGTTTCGAAAGGTTCAGTTCATATCTCGGAAATAATACGTTCCCATCCAACGAGATAACAATAACAATCTTACTAACATAATGGAGGAGATAAGATGAAGGGGGTGTCCTCACCTTGGCCACATGCATCAATATCTAATCTAACCCCAAGGCAAAAACTGAAATTCGCACAAATTCCACCAATTTTGAGATAAGATGAAGCGGGGTGTCCTCACCTTGGATGAAAAGCTGCGCTCATTTGTATGAGAACCCGTCGCACTTGCCTGGTGTCCTGTAGCCAAAGCCGAGCGGAGCCTGTAGTGGTAAAGCTCCGAGAGATTGGTGGGTGGAGGGAGGGATTGGAGTGGCGGCGTAGGATGGAGCAGCGGCCGGCGTCGCCGATGCGGCGGAAAGAGGAACCTCGGGGGCGGGGGGGGCGGAGGAGGTTCGTCGGGGGCAGATGCGGCTACGGAGGATTGAATCCGCCCGCGGCCATGGCGCTCAAGACGGCCGGCGAAGTGGCAGAGGAGGAGCGACGCGGTTGTTGTCGGGACGGCGGCGAGTCGGACTTCGCGTCGCTTGGCGTCGGGTGGAAAAAAAAAGTGTCGAGCAGACTTTAGGTAGGCGGTGCTTGGCCCAACAAGAATAGGTAGAGGAGGGGAGTTTTAGCTAGCCAACAAATTTGTTGGGCCAAGCGAGTAGTCTCTTTGGACCTGTTTTTTTTGCCCCAACTACCTAAATATAGGATAGGTAGTCCTTTTGGGGCTTCTTGCTGGAGATGCTCTTCTTGCACATATATCACGGGGAGCACATAAGCTTTGCCCGCGGCCCTTGGGCCGTGAGGTGATGACGTGGGGAAGAGCTTTCTATAAAATTAGAAATGAATTCCATACGTGCGTAGCTCTGTATGTGTTTTTTTTTTAAAGTAAGTCAGGTTGCATTTCATTTTGTGCTTGGCATTTCTAATTTCATCCGCCAACCCCGACTTACTTTAAAACCAACTCGGTCGGTAGCGAAAGACCGCCCCATCGGCATTGTTCTTTAGAAAAAAACCTCGGTTTCTCCAACCAAGAAGATCCCCAAACTCGGTCCGCCATGACACTAGGAGCCTTAGTCCATGGGAACTACGATCCTCAATCCTCCGGAGAGGACACGGGACGGTATTCATCGTAACCTCACGGGCGGTATACACGTGGCCGCCGTAACCCTAGGGACTTAGATCGACTCTTAACTAGTGCTTTGGCACACGAGGCCAATGAGAGAATTTTTTTAACCACGGCTTGAAATTCGCTCTCACGGAGAGTCGAACTTAGGACCAGTGAAGTGCTTTCGAGTGTCCTAACCATTAGACTAGGACCATTTGGCCAACGACTTAGTTTGAGCACGCCAAAAGTAAAGTTTCCTTGTTCTTGAGTGAACTTTTGGTCCAACACTTAAAAGATCAAAAAATGCACTTGATAAAATGGTAACTTGTAGTTCCAAAATAATCCGAGTTTGTAGATGATTCCCAAATTGGCTCATATGAATGGCAACTTGCAGTTCCAAAATAATCGCCGATCAACATTTTTTTAGCACTGCCGAAAAATCAATCACACCCACACCAACCAACCCCAAAGACCACGGCACTTTGCCCGAGCGACTGCCGGCCAGCATATAACTACATATCTCGAGTGCCTCACCCCCGTCGCCCGCCTATAAAACATATCCCCAGTCCTGCCCATCCCATCAACACTCCCGTCGTCATCCCATCTCTAGTTCCACAATGTACAGTGTGTGATCCTCGCGATGGACAAGTGCGCTAAGATGTCCGCCAAGCCCACCCCTCGCCCGGCTCTCTCCTCGCCGAGGGGGCCGATGACGCCACGCTCCGTGGCGGGGATCCCACAAAGAAGAAATTTCGGGTCGTGGTCACGGAGGGAGGGGCTTAACGATCACGGAGGGAGGGGCGAACGAGACCTTCGTGGTCTCCAAGGTGCTGTGCGGCGGGGAAAGACGCTGTCGGCGCCGGCCAACCATTTCTCAGTCCTGTAGAAGGATGAGGAGGAGCCGCAGCCCAACGATGCATAGGAGGGAGTAGGGAGGCAAGCTGGCAAGGTCAGCGTCGAAAGTAGTGTTCTTATCTACCAGTCTTAGTCATCATCTTATATCGGTTGTTTCTTAATCATCTTATATTGGTTGTTTCGTATTATGGATGTATCTCGGTACTGAACTTGTGTAATCGTGATAATATGCAGTGTGATGGTCTTTTCTCTTGTTTTGTTATTCAGTATTAGCAATTGATACGTTAATGACCGACAACAAGTAGGGGACATGTTTATTTTAGTTTTAAGTAAAGGTGTTTGTTTGGCTAGTAAAAGAGGGAGTGAAGGATGGGAGAAAGGTAGAGAGAAAACTAAACTAGTGATCTACCAAAGGTGTCTGAGAGAGACAACTAAACTAGTGATCTACCAAAAGTGTCTCTTAACCTCCCTCTCTACATGTTTTTGATATTCTCTTTATGCCTACTCATGGGGTTTGTTTTTGCAGAAACACCACTAGGCCAACAAAATGACCCCTAGTGGGCTTTGTGTTTACAAAAATGCAACTCGCTTAACGCCATGATCATATCACCGATGCCAATTACTAGTAGCATTAGTATTTGCTCGTGTCAAGCGTCCACAAGAGCCACATGATAAGCGGAAGTACTAGAAGAAGGGGAAGGGGAAGAGGAAGGGGAAGGAGGCGGTGAATGTGATGGAGGAGGAGTAGAATGGAAGGAAGTATTTGAAGGGGATCCGCCAAGGTCCTCAGGGAGCTGCCCGACTTCAAGAAGGCGAAGTAACGGGCGGCGCCGTTCTCGTCCACATGCGATCCTCACGCTAGATGGTCACATATGCTTCGCGTGCTGGTTGACCGGAGCTTATTCCCAAAGCCATGTCCTTTGGTGGATCACTTCTACATCTTCGACATGCACCACAAGAGGCTACTATGGCACAGGCTTGTTCACAACTACCCCATTATTGATACCCTTATCATGTACCCTTCTTCCAACTTCCTTGATAACATGCAAGGTTCCCTCGAGAGGAGTTTTTGGGGAAGGCCGCTTGCTAAGATAGGGCTCGAGGCATTGACACGGAGAGAGGTTGTTCCATCGCCACACCGCCGCGTTTGATCCGTGTGACTTATGCTTGTTGAATTTGATAAACGCTTCTCCTTATTATGCCTTATAGATGCATAACATGGCATTACCTATTCTATCATCTCTGTCTGAATCTTGGATTGTTTTGTTTTGCAGCTCATCATCGGTTAATAGCCAAGGAGCATGATAAAAGGCATCGAGACAATAGTAGCTGTCGGTGTTTTGAGAACCGAGGGATCTCGAGGACCGGCAATAAATTTATAATCTGCGTGTTCTCGTCCAAATGGCGTGTGCCAGATGGACACGGGAATTTATCTTGGTTCAGGCCATGGGTGGCCCTACGTCCAGCAAAGAGCGGTTTTGTAATACCTCGCACCAAAGTGCTCGTAGCAGGGGTTACAAGCGGTTGCAAGAGAGTGAGTGATTCTCCGGTCTCTTGATCGTGGTGTAAGTGGTGTCTCCTAAAACTGTCGTCCCTCTATAACGAGCCATTACTCTCCCTTTTATACCTTGAAGGGAGGCATGGTTTTACATTACGTGTCAGTTACTAGAGCTAATGTGTCCATTGTTCGGGATCCAAGCGTCTTCATGGCCGAGGCCTGGGCTCGAGAAGTCCAGTTGTGGTCGGGAGGTGGAGGCGTGAGTCCTTGCACCCTTAGCACGCGTGTCTTGTAGGCGATAGCGGTCGAGGGCTCTGTGGGCAGATCTTGAACCCTATCGGGGTGAGAGCCTCTTGGTAACATCGTGGTGGTGTGGCGTGGCCCCGAGGGCTAATGGAGACGTGGTAGGGCGGCGTATCATCGGAAGGTGAACAATGTCGGCGTGGTTCCCCATGCCAGCGGGCCTCGGCGTAACTGCCGCTTTATATCCCCTCAAATGGGATTTGCGGGGGGATAACGAGGCAGCGAATCGTCGGGGTGATCGATTACCCGATCTTGTTGCGGCGCGCAAAGCGACATTTAATGCGGGCATTCCCTCGCATGGTGAGCCTCCGATGCTTGAGGGACTCCAGCCCCTGGACGAGGCGGAGTTCGTGCACCGGGGTATGGCGCGCAGGGCCGCCCTCTCGGGCGAGGTGGAGTTTAGATCGCCGAGAGGGTGCCCGGGAATGACCCCCTCGGGTGAGGCGGAGGTTGGATGACCGAGGGGGTGATCGAGCATGACCCCCTCGGGCGAGGCAAAAATGCATCCTGAGGGAGGTCAAAACCTCTCGAGGGTGGGTTTGAGCCTAGATGCTTGTCCTTTAGAGGCCAAGCGGTGGTTGGTGTCATCAAGCCTGGTATGGTCGTTACCTTTGGTCCTTCTTCTCCACGCTCTTGATGTCTCCAGTAGCAACTGATGAGAGCCGTTCATAGACTATCATGGGTCGTCGTGGGCTGTTTCTGGATAGCAAGTCCAACTGCATGTCGATGCCTCCAAGCTTGTAGATTAGGTAGCCAGAGGTCGATTTCCCGTGAGTCAACATGGTCCTTGTCCGTGATGTTGTTGGGAGGTATTTCGCCCACCGAAGGACTTGGGCCAAATCGGTCGTGTGGATGGGCCGTTGTATTTCCCCTTTAGAGAATGTTGGGTACCCATTATTTTGGTACCCAACAGTAGTGCATCTTCCGCTAGATCCGTACTCATGGTTGCTAGGTTGGTTCATGTTGGGAAGTAGCAAACTAAGCTTGTCGGGTTTACTTTGCTTACATATAATTAAGGCACATATAACGGCAGGCGAGAAAAAAAATGGCAGAAATTTTGTCTCTTTATTAGTATGTGTATAGATAGTATAGATATAGACTAGCAAAACATGCTTTCGGCGTTGTTAATGGGACGCATACAGTTTTGTTGAGTGGTTATATAGACGATTTACGATTTGAAGAATTTTATAATTGTCACATTATAAGAAATAATTCTTGGATAGCGATATATATGTTTTTTTTGCATATAATAACTCGAACTGTCTAAGAATATAGGAATTCAGATGTGAAAAGAAAACAGTGTTCAAACTCGATCGGTCAAAATAGAGGAGTTCAAATTGAAAAAAAAAGATACGTGAAATAGGAAAGTCAAAACTTTTAGACCTGAACTCACAAAAAAATAGTAACCTAACTGCTGGGCCAGCAACATAAATTTGGAAAAAGAATAATCGGAATAGGTTCTATGATTTTTAATGAATTTTGCAAGATCTTTGTTTATATAAAAGAAAAAAGAAAGGCTTCCATTTTACATCAGGGACCATGATCTATTTGAAAAACCATAAAGGTCCTTCCACCTTTTCTTTCTATATTTACATCTGGAACCCCATATTTGTATTTATTCTCTCCCCACTCTTAATCTCTTTTTAGTACACAGTTTTACCATACCTACAGGGAGCGGATACACGAGGGTGGCAGAAAAAGTGGTGGTGGGCACAAAAAGAAAAAGGTGAACGAAATTTTTTCTCTCTTTATTAATACGTAGGGTATAGATACAGATATTAATTAACAGAGATGGCCATCAAACCATCTCGATTAAGGTCATGATTAACCATGATCTTTGATCCGGCGGTTGATTGCCCACCTCGCTGAAGCCTTCTTACCGGATGTTGGGACTCGGCATTTTCCTATGGACCAACCCTATTAGAAGAGGGCCCAACTGGAGTTAGTGGGATGACATGTAAATCTAACCCCCTCGGTCGCATGTAAATATCCCTTGCTAATAAATATAGAAGATGCCATGAGAAGAAGGGGCTCTCCCACTCCACAGACACAAACCTAACCCTAATTGCCTCACACCTGTATCCCAACCTGTTCGAACCAAAGGTTTCAACACCGACTTCGGTTAAAGGCAGTGTAGTATATATGAATAAGAAAGTAAATATCCCTTGTTTAGTTCCTCTCCGCGTTCCATTTTTTACACTCTCTCTCTCTATCACATCAATTTTTGAACACATAAATGGAGCAAGTAAATGTAGGTAAAAAATAACTAATTACAAAGTTTTGTTATAAATCACGAGACGAATCTTTTGAGCCTAGTTAATCGACGATTGGAAAATATTACCACAAACAAATGAAACGAGCTACAGTGTCGGTTGCAAAATTTCTAACTTCCGAGGGAAATAAACAAGGACTAAGACACCCGATTGAGATTCATGCCCTTCTTGGCGGCACCCATGCCGCCAGCTGCCCGCCTTGGTAGGGTTGCCTCCTCTATCAAAGCCGGCCGATGCCGGGCGACCGGCCGCCACGAGGCGCTTGCACTACACGGCCTCGCCTAGCCTATAAAAGCAAGCGCCCCCTCCCTAGTCCCTTCTCCCTCATCCAACCCATCATCGTTGTCTCCACCCATCCATCCCATCCATCGCCTCGCGTCTCTCTCGAAGTCTCATCTTCTCGTCGCCATGAAAAAAGAGCGCAACCACCTAGTCCTCGGCCCCTGCGCAAAACCACCCAGGCCTTGTTTAATTAGTTCCCCTCCAACTTCCAAGTTTTTGCACTCTCTCTCCATCACATCACATCAATCTAGGGACACATGCATGGAGCAATAAATGTAGATAAAAAATAATTAATTGTACGGTTTGGTTATAAATCACGAGACAAATCTTTTTGAGCCTAGTTAGTCAATGATTGGACAATATTTACCAAATACAAACGAAAGTGCTACAAGAGTTCAAATTCTAACTTTCTAAATTCCCACCACCAACTAAAATGGCCTCCACGCCACGCTCCACCGGGGCTGGAGCGGGCGCGGGCTTTCGCACCATGGCCAACATCCCGAGCTCCAAGAAGCTGGCGGTCCTCGTGAAGGAGGAAGGGGGTCTGAGACCGTCGTGGTCTCCAAGCCGCTCCGCGGCGGGGAGAAGGCTCTGTCAGGCCCCGCGACACGCTTCACTACTCTTGATCAGATCGTGGAGGAGGAGGATGAGGCCTAGGGAGGCGGCGCCGGGAGTAGGCCAAGCGCACGACACAAAAAAAAGTAGTGGGCTCTATCTATCGTCTCTTAGCAAGTCTTGATGTATCTAGGTTTATTCGGTATTATCTCGTAGACTCTTATCTACCTGCGGTGTTACTCTCGATGTAACTCGGATGTTGAGTATTATCTCGGTAATAATCTTGGTATATGATCGTGATAACATGCTGCGTATGATGTGGTCTCTCTCTCATTTTGATTTTTTCCTGCTTTTTTTTACTTATATATCCATCAGATCTAGTGTTTCTAGTGCGTGTTCTTGCGATTTCTTGTTTGGGTGTTCTTACCCAACTAGCACGTATGTGGGGCTTCGATCTGTCGTGGCTTCCTTTCTTTTGCTTTGCTTGGTGTAATGTTGCCTCTCTGATGGGACTTTCATCTGACCTCTCCTTACAAGTCCATGAGAGGTTTTCTGCAAGCCTGCAGCACTTGTCCTTCTCTTTTCCCCTTTTCTTCTTTTCTTTTCTGATCATGCATGCAGTATTTGTGCTACTTAGTTTTACCTTTGACTAGAGATACTCCTACGTTTATACATGGAAGAACTTGCATCTTACGCATATTGTTTGCCTGTCATTGGATCGAGATGCAACAGTTTTTGTGCGCGTTCTTGAAGCATGCATGATTGCACAATTTGGAATCTTGTTACCTTTGTTCACTTTTTGGTTGTTGCTCTTCTTTGTGATTTCTGGGTTAAGTTTAAGGGTACCGACGAACTTTTGTTTTTAGAACACGGTTCTCCAGATCCATTGTGGGGTACAAAGGTGAGCCTCTATGCGTGTACGAGAGGGGAAGATTATTTTGTGCTGTTTCCTTTTTGGAACTTTTTTTTTCGAGTCGTCTCATCTTCGATTGACTATCAAAAAATTACCATGTCCATTGTCTGAGGCGCCGCGTGGTAACTTTTCTTTGGTACATAAATGATCGATGTTTTTTCATAACATAGTAAATGACCTGTTTGCTATCTTTTACTAATGACCTGTTTGCTATCTCTATTTGAGTTGTTTTAAGTAGATTTGTCCTACGTACGTTCAGTTGTTTTATTATTATCTTTTTCTGTCCTGTTTACAACTGCAACCAGAAAAACATACACTACATAAAGTTACACTTCGTCCGGTAACTTAGCGCATCTAGTGCTATAATGCATGGCACTATGCTGTGGTGACGATACTACGGTGTAAACAAATAAGTCGTCCATCTAGTGCCGTAAATGTCATCTAGTGCTCAAAAATGGCATCTAGCGGTATACGATCCCATTTGATAGTGAACGACTTAAAACATTTGTTAGATTATTTGTTCAACTTAGTGCATCTAGCTAGTGCTCAAATGGCTATACGACTAAGTGTCATTTGATAGTAAACGACTTAATTATTTAATTTTCAACTTAGCGCATCATATTCCTATTGCTCAAATGGCATCTAGCTAGCGGTATAGTCACCACTTCCTTCTAAAAAAAGTCACCACTCAACAGCGCTACACGCGACGACCCATCGCCCGGCCGCCTGTGTCCTTGCCGGTGCCGCATGCTGAAACGGCTGTATGTGCGAACCGAGCGTGCGAGAGAGGATGATGCATCGGACGATCGATCGAGACGTGTGCGCTGCGCTGTGCCATTTGCCATCGTCGCCTGCGAACAGGAGTACTTAATTGACGGATTGATAAAAAAAAGGACTAGGCCTTGGCCCGCGCTCCACGCCGCCGAGTGCGTGGTGCCCGGCAAAAGGAGGGACGCGCGCCTTGCAACTGCAAGCAGCACCGCACCGTCGTCGTACCAGCTGCTCTCTGGTGGCAGGCCTCCCTGGCTCCCTGCAGCGCGCCTGGTGGCCTCTCCCCAGAGGAGAGACGAGACGTACTGTTGAACATACGGTGTTGCAAACTGGCTGTCATATTTTGCCGTGACGTACTGTTGAACATACGGTGTTGCAAACTGGCTGTCATATTTTGCCGCACACGGCAGACGGTACCGTACGTACGTGTAGTTTGTGACGATGGTGGCAAGTGGCGATCGATGGTGTGCATGAGAAGCCAAAGTTTATGCGTGTGCATTATGATGATAGTGATATACAACAAGAGATTAAGGGACAATGCAGCATGATTCTTGACATGAAATCATATAGAAGGACAGGAAGTGTCCCTAGTCGTTGATACGCAACTACTTTGGGTAGGGGATCGCAGGTGGCAGTCGATAGCAAAGGTTTAGTCGTGATGAGTAATTTAGGTCTATTTCAAGTTTCAAAGAGACTATATATGTGTTCTTGGCAACATAAGAAACCAATAAACGTGTGTAGATAGAGTATTGTTGAATACTACTCGTCGTCAGGCCTCGTGGATGCCGCCTTGGATCGAGATCTCGTACGTGTGTCGCACGCTCGGCTCGATCAAGGGTGAATACGTACGTGCGAAACGATCAAAGGACGAGACGACACGATCGCGAGCGTGCTGCTGCGATGCCACGCCATCGTCGTCTCGTCGCCTGCGCACACGGCATGCTTTCCGGCCGGCCCACCACCAACCACCCGCGGAGCTCTTGCACAGAGACGGCAAGTGCGTACAGTACGATACGGCAGCCTCAACCCGCGCGCCACGCCGAGTCCGTGCTGCTGCCCGGCAAAAGGGCTTCGCATCCGCGCTCGCCCTTGGCGCGACGCGCACCTGCACTGCATGGAGTTGCAGAGCCCCCGACCGGTTGCGACCAGTTGCACTGGTGACAGGCCTCTCCCTGCAGCGCCCTGCTGCCAGCCCGGCCGGTGATGTGGCCTTGCTGCCATGTGCCCATACGTGTGGCCTCTCTCCCAGAGTAACGAGTAACGACGAGACTGTTGAACACTGTTGATTCAAAATGGCACTTGCCGCACCACCAAGAAATATGTATCCATGTCCGGATGACCAACGTTCAAATGGAAATGGAATGCTATCTGGTTCAACTCGAATACTAGCTTTTACCAAGAAACCACATTTGATTATTGAATTTGATTGATGTTTTTTTTGGTATAGAATTACCAATAGTAGTATTGTTCTGCAACTGCAAGTAACCACACATTACATAATTTCATGACCGGGTGTTGACATGGATGGCAAGCCAACCCTTAATCTAGCACATACTACTACATAAATTCTTTTTCGTTTTTTTTTACATTTACCGTGGCGGGTTTTGAAATATTCACGAAGAAATCACCACTAACCATGGTGGTTTTCGGAAAACACCCAAAAAACCTCCATGGTTAATCAGAAAAATAACTTTCAAAAGAAAAAAAAACCCATACCAAACCCTAGTGGGGCTGGATATGGGCCGCCGCCGCCGGAAAATAATCGCCGCCATCCGGATTTGGCTCCTCCACGCATCCCATGTTTTGGATCTGGTTCCTCCGCCACATTTTGAAGGTGGACCGGTCTCCTCCATGCACCCCTCGCCGCTGGATCGGCTCCCAAATGAACCGTTGAAGATGGACCCTCCTCCACGCGCCCGCCGCTATATCCATCTCCTCGCCGCTGGCCGCCGAAGGTGATCCGGGCCGGAAGAAGATGGATCCACACGGGAAGGTCGATCCGGCGAATCGCGGCGCCACCGCCGGGCGCCCTTCCGGCCGACCAGCGTGTGGCTCTTGCCAATTGGCCGCCGGGGCTTCGAGGGCCGCCGCCACGGGTCCCTTGCCGCCGTCGCATCCACCGGCCGCCCCGCGTGCTTGGCCTCCGAACCATACCATACCGCCGCCACCACGGGGGCCGTCGGCGGGAGCACACCGCTATGGGAGGGTGACACGAGGAAGGGTGAGCGGCGACGGAGGGAGATGTGCGAGGGCCCTAGGGTCATGGTTGCCATCTTTAGTGCTGGCTAGGGTCGTTGTTGTGCAATGCACGGGCAACCAGGCACAATGGTGGTGAGTGGCAATGGTGTGAGAAGCCAAATTTTATGTAATGGTGTGAGAAGCCAAATTTTATGTAATGGTGTGCATTATGATGATAGTGTTATACAAGGGATAATGCAGCATGATTCTTTCATAGGTGCGACATCAAATCATAGAAAAGGACACAAAGTGTTCCTAATCCTATAGGTCGTTGATATGGAACTACTTTGGGTAGGGGCTCTTTGGTGACACAGTCAATAGCAAGGTTTAGTCATGATGTGTAATTTAGGTCTATTTGAAGTTTAAAAGAAACTAGATGTGCTATTGGCAACAAAAGAAACCAATAAGATGTGTAGAGTATCATTGTTTATACTCGTTTAAAGTAAAAACAGACCGATCGTTCGACAATGAGGAGAGATATATGCACATTTAAAATAACTTTGTTATTATAAACTAATAAACCAACAAACCGAACAATAATTATGATGTGCCCCGGCCGGTCAATGGTACGTGCAATTTGCTCGAGACCTAGTAGCACGTACCAAGTCTTAGCCAGCAGGAAGAGGAACACCACGCATCCGGACGCGCGGCCAGGCCTCGTGTGGCCGGCTGTGCCGCCTGGATCGAGATATCGTACGTGTCACACGCTCAACGGTTGTATTCACCTACGTGCGAAACGTACCGATCGAGCGTTCGAAACGGTCGAGGACGAGACGAGATCGACAGCGTGCTGCTGCGCTGTGCCATTGCCAGATTGCCATTGCCATCGTCGTCTCGTCGCCTGCGCACACCGGCACATACGGCATGCTTTCCGGCCCACCACCAACCCGCGGAGCTCTTTCACAGAGACGGCAAGTGCGTACGATACGGCGAGCCTTGGCCAGCGCGCCACGCCGAGTCCGTGCTCCTGGCCCGGCAGCAAAAGGTCTTGGCGTCCGCGCCGCTCGCCCTTGGCGCGACGCGCGCCTGCATGCAGTGCATATGCAACCGCCCGACCGGTGGCAGGCCTCTGCATGCAGCGCGCTTGCTTTTTCCAACCCCGGCCGGCCGGCCATGTGGCCTTTGCTTCCATGTAGCCATACGTGTGGCCTCTCTCCCCCAGAGTAGAGACGACTGTCGCACACTGGACGATTCAAACATGGCACTTGCCGCACCACCGTACCGTACGCGTCTAGCCAAGGGATGGGATGACTAACGTTCAAATGGAAATGGAATGCTAGCTGGCTCGAATCGAATACTAGCTTTACCAAGAAATCACATTTGATTATTGAATTTGATTGATGTTGGGTTTTTTTTGCATATAATTGTATTGTTATGCAGCTACAAGTAACCACACACACAATACATAATTTTATGACTGTTGTTGACATGGTCGCACATGGCACATTCATCGTTATATCCTCCAAAGAGGACTAATTCGTTTGGCACATTTTAAACTTGAGAGAAAGTGAGGAATAAAGTTAACCTCATATATGGAAAACATGTGGGGGGAGAAATCGGTCCCATCCTTGTCGCCTAACAGTGGAATTCCTGTGGGAACGTCGTTTCCATCTTTAGTGCTGGCTAGGGTCGTTATTGTGCAATGCGCGGGCAACCGGGCACAATGGTGGCGATGGCGTGTGCAGTGCTTGTATTATGATGATAGTGTTATAAATATTGCAGCATGATTCTTTCATGAGCAGGTGTGACATGAAATCATAGAAGGACACAAAGTGTTTTCCTAATCCTAGGTCGTTGATATGGAACTAGTTTGGGCGGAGGCTCGCTTGTGGCAAAGTTAATAGCAAGGTTAAGCCGTGATGTGTAATTTATATTAGGTCTATTTTCAAGTTTCAAATGAACTAGATGTGTTGTTGGCCACATAAGAAACCGATAATAACATGTGTAGAATGTATTATCCGTTTAGTGTAAAAAGCAGACCGATGATCGAAATGAGACAGATATGTACATTTACAGTAACTTTATAAACTAATAAACGAATTGAACCAAGCCAATAAAATGATGTGCCCGACGGTGCAATGCTTGGAAGCCTTGGCGAGGAAGAAGAACAGCACCGCATCCGGTTGCGGCGCGTGGCCAGCCAGTCAGCTAGCTTCCACCGTGCTCCGGCCGGCGTGATCGTGGCCGGCTGCCACCTGGATCCACATCTCGTACGTGTGCCACACGGCCGTATTCACGTAGGAGTACGTGCGAACCGATCTCGAGCGTGCGAAACGGTCGAGGACGAGAGAGTCGAGACGATTGAGAGGGTGCTGCTGCGCCTGCGCTGTGTGCTTTTGCCATTCCAATCGTCTGGTCGCCTGCTTTCCCCAGCACCAACCACCCACGGAGCTCTTTCACGGAGGCGGCAAGGGCGGCCTTGGCCCAGGCGCCACGCCGAGTCCGTGCTGCTGCCCGGCATGCAGAGCCCCCGACCGGACCGGTTGGTTGTGCACTGGTGGCAGGCCTCCCTGCCTGCTGCCAGCCCCGGCCGGGCCTGTGGCCATGCTTCCATGTAGCCCTACGTGTGGCCACTGTTCGAACCGTTCGATTCAAACTAGCACGTACTTGCCGCACCGTACCGTACGCGTGTATATTTCAAGTCCGGATGACTAACGTTCAAATGGAAATGGAATGCTAGTTGGTTCAAATCGAATACTAAACTATATTTACAAAAGAAACCACATTTCATAATTGAATTTGATTTGATTGTTGGGTTTTTTTGCATATATAACATTGTCCATAGGGTTAATTGGTTTTGTACCATTGCAATTCTCACGTTTTGGAGATGTACCATTACAATTCTTAAAATTAGAAATCTACCATTAAAACTCCTCACTTGTGTGAGAAATCCCATTCTCTACGTATTCTAGTGGATTGGGCCCATTTGCAGGTGTAGACTACATACGTATTCTTCTTATGTATGTCTTTGCCCCTGTCATGTTGTCTCTTTGCTCCCGTTCGCTCTCTCATGTCGGGCACAGACAGTTCATGAGTCGTACGTGTATAGCAGCTGGTTCCGGCCATGGCAGCTGCTGCTCATCTGCCTTGGCTCGCTGGACTGCACTGCAGACACCCGAAAGCCGAGCTCAGCCCTCCGCCTCGTCCATGGCCGATGGGGAAAGCCGTACACAGACATTCGACGGCGGCATCGACGTGGACGAGGCGGAGGCCGAGCTCGCAGCGGCGGCGGCGTTGGGCGCGTTGTCCGCGGCGCGGCTTGAGCCGAGGCAGAGCTGCAGCTGCCACGGGCGGACCTGCGCTGCGCGGCGCGCGCGGGAGGAAGGCAAGCGACGACAGCAATACGGGCGGCGGCGGCCTCGACCCAGCCCGCGGAGAGCGCCGAGAGCGGCGCATGCTCCACGGCCGTCGCGCCCGATAGGGCGTCCTGCAATAGGGACGACCCGATAGGGTGAGGCCATGTCGCATCAGGCCGCCGTCGTGCGGAAGAACGGGAGCTGCCACAGAAGTGTCGCGGCTGGCGAGGATGAACTTGAGCGCCACGTGCTGCAGCAACTCGTACGAGTAGGAGCCCTTGCGCATGAACCTGGACAGCAGGTCGTTGTGCGCCGCCGGCGTGGTCGTGTCGCACTTGATGACGTGTGTCCTTCCGCTGGCTGCCTCCTCCAGGATGGGCAGCAGTCGAGGTGGATGGAGCGGTTCAGCAAGGAAGGAGCAGCAAGGAAGGAGACAGCGCAGGAAAGCCACGAACGTTTTCACCCATGGCCAGAGGGGCAAAGACGTCCATAAGAAAAATACCTACAGTAGTCTACAGCTGCAAATGGGCCCAATCCGCTGGAATACGTAGAGAATGGGATTTCTCAGAGAAGTGAGGAGTTGTAATGGTAGGTTTCCAATTTCAAGAAAGAATGGTACATCTCCAAAACCTAAGAATTGCAATGGTATAAACCAATAACCCTTGTCCATACGCACTAGCTAGCTAGTATTATTCTTCAAGTGACTACATATGATTTTATGTTTCGGTACGTGTTGATATGGGGGTCGTGACAACTAACTAACTAACACATATGCAAGGCAAAACCCAGTTCTCAACCTAGCAGATCGATCTGAAACAAAGATACCAAAAAAATCTTGAGGACAGCTAGTTCGTTTCCCACATTTCAAACTTGAGAAGAACCGAGGAACAAAAGTTAAACTTCATATATGGGAAAGCTGAGGGGCTATCTGTTATTTACACGCCTCAACAAGCCAGAGTTGCCAGAAGGTTCTCAGGGGCAAAATCGTCTATTCTAACACAACTCCTGTGCTGTGTGCTGTCCATCAGTCCATGCATTCGTGGACCATGTCCATATACACCTGCACCACCTGGATGGGCTGGATCCAAAGCACCCAGCCGATCGATTCTAATCTAATTAATTAACAAAGACCGTGCATGGGTCCCACTAAAGGAATTAAGAAAGACCTAATCACTCACCACCTTGTGTTGCATTAATATTCCTTGATCACCAAGTTGGTCGCTAATCATGATTAGTCTCTCCTACGTACGGACACACTCAGTCAGAACCAGCCAGGTGAAGCTACCGTTGCGGCCGGTGAGTGTAGACTGGGGGGCGGCCGGCGTACGTGCTCATGGCTCTAGGGTTTCCTTCCTCGCCCCCTCCTCCGCCTATAAAGCAGCCCTCTCTCCCCCCTCACCTGCTCATCACCCACTCCGCTCCCCTCCTCTCCTCTGCTTTCCCC
The DNA here is from genome assembly GCA_015847255.1 of Hyparrhenia diplandra. Taxonomy (NCBI): domain Eukaryota; kingdom Viridiplantae; phylum Streptophyta; class Magnoliopsida; order Poales; family Poaceae; genus Hyparrhenia; species Hyparrhenia diplandra. Next base: position 106,885 of record JADLZK010001239.1, read on the forward strand.
CTCGTTCCTATCCAACAGCAGCCCAAAGGGAGAAACCACCAAACCCCAGAGCCTCTGCTTCAACCCTTCTCCCATGTCTTACCGCGGCGGTGGCCGCGGCGGCGACGCGGGGACCAGCGCCCGCCGTACGGCCACGGAGGTGCTGGAGGATCCGGAGGCGGCGGCGGCGGTGGTGGTGGCGGTGGTCGGCCCTTCATCTGGCCGCCACCGCCTTCCACGCCGCGCCCGGTGACGCAGGCACCGCCGCCGTACTCGCTCCCAGCCGGGCCGGTGCCGATGGGCGGCTACCGCGGGCCCATGGTGATGCCGCACCCGGGCGCGTACGGGGCGCCGATGGCCGTGTACCGGCCGTCCGGGCAAGCTGCCGTCTTCAGGGCGCCCGCGCCAGCGCCAGCGGCGACGACCAAGGTCTCCTTCTCGCCGGCGCCTCCGGCAGCTACGGTCACCATCAGGGCGCCGCCACCTCCATCCTCGACCTCGACGACGACGTCGCTGGCGGCGGCGGCTCCGTCTTCCACAACACCCGCGCCTCTACGCCAGCACGCGCCACCGCAGCGCGCCTCCTCCACGCCGGCGTCCGAGCCGCCGGCCCCACTCGCGCCTCCTCGACGGCGCTGGCGAAGGAGGTCGAGAAGAAGCTGTTCGTCACCGAGACCGCGCTGGCGCCGCCGGCAGCGGCAGCACAGGGGACAGCTGCGACCGGAGCGGACGACGACCTCGACCTCGCGCCGGTCTCCAAGAAGGGCCTGGCGCACCCCGCACGGCCCGGCCTCGCCACCGTGGGGAAGAAGGTGATGATCCGCGCGAACCACTTCCTCGTCAACGTCGCGGACAACAACTTGTTCCACTATGATGTGAGCTACCCCTCCTTCCCCATCTCTCTCCCTCCTCATGTACTAGTACTACTCGTATCCATGCATGTGTGCTTGGTCAGATCTGGTAGAGTTCGATCTGCAGTGTGCCTGAGTGGGGGTATGATGGATGTGTACGTATGATGATGTACGTGATAGCATGTAGCGTGTATGGTCTGCTCTCGTTTTGGTTCTTGCGTTCTTTTTGTTCTTGATCCGACAGATCCAGAGTGTTTCTGCTGCTTGTTCTTGTTGTGGTTTCTCGTTTGGGGGTTCTTGGCCAACTAGCACATGAATGAACCAACATCCAGTGCTATGCTATGCACGTTCATGTGGGGCTTCTTCTTTTCGTGGCTCTTTGCGCCAAAATCCAGTGCTTTCTCTCTTGTGCTTGGTTTTCTTGTCCATGGTGCTGTACGTTGCCTCTGTGATGGGACTGCTAGTCATGCATCTGGCCACCTCCCTACTGTAGAGTCCATGAGAGGTTTTCTGCAAGACTGCAACCAGCACCCACTAGTCCTTTGAAAGTTGAAACGATTTTCTGCTCTTGTGTTTGTGTTTTTGACTGTTTTTGAGAAAGTGGAATGCAGATCGATCGATCAGAGCCCTGTTCCGTAAAAGGTGCAAGCCTGAACATGAGATAGGAAAAATCATTGCCCAGATGCATTGAGAATCGTATCGATCTGCATCTGCTTGTTGCTCATTCGTCTTCTTTGCTCGTTGGCTGTCGTTTGAGCGCAAGCCTTTTCAGCTTTCAGCAGTAGGGATGATTTTCTTTTCGGATCTTTTGCGTCCTCTTTTCATTTGAAACTGTCGATTGAAAATCTCTCTCTCTCTCTCTTGCATATTCCAAAACGTTTCATCCGGTGCTGTCTTTCTCCCTTTCCTTTTTTTCTTCTTTCCTTTCTGAACTTTGCAGTTTTTGTGCTTCTTGGTTTTACCTTTTCACTAGAAGTTGTATGCATAGAACTTGCTTTCAGTTGTTCTTGCTTGTGTGAGAGATGGCCATCCACTTCGATGAACCAAAATCTGTTGAAGAAATATTGCAGCAGATGCATCGTCATGCATGCATATCATCCCTGCAGCTTCTTCAGACGGCCATTGCTTTTGATGCAACAGCTGCTGCGTTCTTGCAGCATGGTAGTACTGTACATATTTGGCATCTTGTTACCTTTGTCCGCTTTTTGATTGTTGCTGTTCTTTTGCGATCTCTTTTTTTGTTTTTGGAACACAGTTCTCCAGATCCATTATTGTGGGGGTTTCTACGTACAGTGAGCCACCCATGTTCTGCAGCAATGCAGCAAAGTTCCAAAGTTTGGTCCCTGGAGACCTGTCTGTACGAGAGGGGAGATTCTTTGTGTTGTTTCCTTTTGGAACTTCTCTTGGACTTCTCTCGTCTTCGATTGACCATACAAAAAATTTACCATGTCCTTGTCTAGGGGCCTAGGGCAGTAACTTTTCTTTGGTACATAAATGATCGATGCTTTTTTGACGTAGTAGTTTCTTGACCCAAGGGTTTCTCGGTGAACCACGTTTTACAAATGGTACATAAATGATCGATGCTTTGGAGTAGTAGTCAATAATTAAGGAAGTGTATATCTTTAAGGTTGTATAATTTTATTGTTAATTTTATTGTTACTTACGTAAATGTGGGAAAGAACTGTTTCAAGTTAGATGCTCAAAAAAAGTTAAAATTCTTTAACTAATGATCTATTTGCTATCTCTGTTTTAAATAGATTTGTTCTAGTACTGTTCAGTTTTATTATCTTTTTTGTCCTGTTTACAAGTGCAACCTGAAAAGTTACACACTTCGTCCTCCACGGCCCCATCTCGCCCCCCAACCACCAACACACACTCTCTCTCTCTTCTCTCTCCACCGCCGCCGCCGCCGCCGCCGCCGAGCTCGGATCGACTCAGCGGCGGGCGGCCCGCGTGTCGCCGGGAAACCGCGCCTCTCCCCTGCCGCAGCTTAGCAATATCAAAGAACCCTAGTCAATCCGCTCGTTGCGGCAGCCAGATTGGGTCCTTCTCTAGACAGTCCATCCATGCCACTGAATCCCCATGGCAGAGTCGCAACCAAATTGGCTTCCCAGGCTCTGCCACACCAAGCAACCAACACCATGGCGACCACCCCCAAAATGCAGATCATCTTCAACCCCACACTAGTTTAATTGGTTCGTCAATGCAACCATATCTTTTCAATTTCCTTTATACTTTATTGTAAGCTGCTCTGCTTTGAATTTTCTTAACCCTAGGATAGGATAAGTGAGTTGGTATGCTGTCTTGTTTACTGAATCTAGGATGAGAAATTCATTATCCTGCCACTAAGGATACTATTTTCTTTAGTGTTTATTTGTGTGCTGACATGTGTGAAACCATGTTCTAGTTGATCTGAATAAAAAAGATTATGATTCATTTTGCCTGGTGTTTATGTGTGTTTTAGGTTTCCATTAATCCTGAGTCAAAGTCAAGAGCAACAAACAGGGAAGTTCTCAATGAACTCATCAAGCTGCATGGGAAGACAGCTCTGGGCGGCAAATTGCCTGCCTATGACGGAAGGAAGAGCCTCTATACTGCTGGTTCCCTTCCTTTTGAATCTGAGGAGTTTGTGGTCACACTGGTTGATCCAGAAAAGAAGGACAGAGAAAGGTATTCCCAGATCCTATTTTGGACCACTTTTCAGAATTACATGGAAGTTTTCTCACCTGCATATATTAACCCTTTCAATTTATAGGGCGGAGAGGGAGTACAAAATCACAATTCGCATTGCTGGGAGAACAGATTTGTACCACCTTCAGCAGTTTCTGCGTGGAAGACAGAGAGATATGCCTCAAGAAACCATACAAGTACTTGATGTTGTCCTCAGGGAATCGCCATCTTGGAAGTATAATAGCTTCACTAGTTCCTGCTTTGAATTTTGCTCGAGTAACATTCTATCCAGAGTACTGACAAATGTTTGGTTTCACTGCAGTTATGTCACAGTATCCAGATCCTTTTTCTCTACCACTTTTGGTCACAGAGGCGACATTGGTGAGGGGCTTGAGTGTTGGAGGGGTTACTACCAAAGCCTGCGCCCAACACAAATGGGGCTTTCACTGAATATAGGTAATATACCTTGTTAATGTTTCTGGTGGTCCATGCCTTTTTTGTTTGATATGTTTTGGTAATTGACATTGGTTTAAATGTTGCATTTTGCAGACATATCAGCAACATCCTTCTTTAAGCCTGTGACAGTTATCAGATTTGTGGAGGAGTTCCTGAACTTGCGTGATACATCTCGGCCTTTGTCAGACAGAGATCGTGTGAAGGTAATGTTTTTACACACTGATAATCTAGAGAACTTCTTGTACAAGTACAATACATGATCCTACTGGCTCCCTTTTTCTTGAGTTATCTTATATGACTTCAATTGTGTTCAGATAAAGAAAGCATTACGTGGAGTTCGCATTGAAACAACTCACCAACAGGATCAAATCAGAAGATACAAGATAACAGGGGTTACATCCATCCCTATGAGCCAGCTGATGTAAGTATCTTTATGCAAATGCTGCCCTTCTCCATTCTCTCTACAGCATTTATGTTCTGGAATATTAATACTAAGATTAATCTTTGCACGGTATACCTTGAGTATTTTGTGCATGTTTGTATGTTATACGCAAGGTATAAGACAGGGTAGGAATAACAAATATGTTGAGGGTATATTCAGTCTGAGGTTGACGTTTATGATTTGTGTTCACTAATAAACATTAATTCTGAACTATTGGCACATCACTTACTAACTGCTAAATAGTTGTACTATTGCAATTATCACAATTTGAATCATCTGAGCTATTTCAACACTGTTATCAACTTACCACTCCTTTCTGTCATTTTAGATTTCCTGTTGATGATAATGGAACAAGAATGACTGTTGTCCAGTACTTCCGGGAAAAATACAACTACAGTTTGAAGTATGGTTATTGGCCTTGTCTTCAGGCTGGCAGTGATTCACGACCTGTGTATTTGCCTATGGAGGTACTGTATCCATGATCATTCAGTAGTACTTGAATTATTCATGTTATGTTCATTGTTTTAATTAATATAAAAATGGTTGTAGGTTTGCAAGATTGTGGAAGGGCAGAGATACTCGAAGAAGCTTAATGACAAACAAGTGACCAACATACTTAGGGCAACATGTAAACGTCCCCAAGAGAGGGAGCAGAGCATACGTGATGTACACTTCTTGGCCCTTAATCCTTGTTCCTCTGCTGTTTATTAGAATAATTTTATCTCTGCAGGATATCATTTCTAATGAGTAATGACAAGTTTTCTCATGTGCTGCATAGATGGTTCTGCATAACAAGTATGCAGATGATAGGTTTGCTCAGGAGTTTGGAATCAAAGTTTGCAGTGATCTAGTGACTGTTCCAGCCCGTGTGCTGCCTCCACCCCTGGTAACCCTGCTATTTTTTTTTTCTTTTGATAAAAGATTAGTGTCCATGAATCACTTTTGTTTTATTCTTTGAGGAATAATCATTTCGTTTGTTGTATTTCAGTTGAAGTATCATGACTCTGGTCGGGAGAAAACTTGTGCGCCAAGTGTTGGACAATGGAACATGATCAATAAGGTGAACCTGTCAATAAATTTATCTCTGAATTTAGTTGTGCATTGCCATAGTTGTCAATAAATTTATTCTGAATTTGTCCAGCATCTTTGTGCACTGTTTATCAAGCTTTTAGGAGTGTCTTTTTGTTTAATTCTGAAACCTATCATTATTGATTTTTCTAGACCAGTCTTGCTAGATGTAACAATGCTTTTTGACCACTGTTCTGGTATCCTTTTTTTTTCCAGAAAATGATCAACGGAGGAACTATTGATAACTGGACTTGTTTGAACTTTTCACGCATGCGTCCTGAAGAAGTACAGAGGTTCTGTATGGATCTCACTCATATGTGCAATGCAACTGGAATGGTAAGTTCCCTTACTATCTGTATATGTTCTCAAGTCATTCCAGACAGTTCACTGTATATTGAAGTTAACTTCTAATCATCACTGTAGGCTGTCAATCCACGTCCATTTGTTGATGTCAAGTCTGCAGCTCCTAACCACATAGAGAATGCTTTGAGAGATGTACACAGGAGAGCCACACAAATGCTTGCCCAACAAGGAGTGGGAAATCAGTTGCAGCTCCTAATTGTAATTCTGCCTGAAGTTAGTGGTTCTTATGGTATGCATACTTGTCTCTCGGTCTGGGTCATACACCTTTACAATTTGTTAGGATTTTTGTTATATAAATGACTCTCCTACTTTTGCAGGTAAAATCAAAAGAGTCTGTGAGACTGACATTGGAATTGTATCTCAGTGTTGCTTGCCAAGGCATGCCAGCAGGCCAAACAAGCAATATTTGGAAAATGTTGCACTCAAAATCAATGTCAAGGTCCGAAAACCTATATTTTTTGCATTAAGATTTTTTATTTTTTTTTTGGTTGTTTAATGCAGGAATTTATTAATTCCATTCATTTAAGCAGGTTGGTGGGCGCAACACGGTTCTTGAGCGAGCCTTTGTACGCAATGGCATACCCTTTGTGTCAGAAGTCCCAACAATCATCTTTGGCGCAGATGTCACACACCCCCCACCAGGAGAGGACTCTGCATCATCCATTGCGGCTGTTAGTTTCTTCTTTTTAATTGTCAAGTTGTCAATCATATTTCAGTTATATATGTTCCTAATTTAGTACAATCTGAGCTATGTAAAAACAAGTTACCATGCATTCATGCTGCTAACTTTAATTTTGTGTAGGTGGTGGCATCAATGGACTGGCCTGAAATCACCAAGTACAGAGGTCTGGTTTCTGCTCAACCACACCGACAAGAGATAATAGAAGATTTGTTTACTGTCACTAAGGATCCGCAGAAGGGGCACAATGTTAATGGTGGCATGATCAGGTAAGTTTTTGATTGATCTGAGTTGACCTGTTGTTAGTTATCAGATGGTTTTATCTGGATAACTGACATGGTCTTGTTTATAGGGAGCTACTGATTGCTTTCCGCAGGAAGACAAACAGAAGGCCTGAGAGGATAATATTCTATAGGTATGTGTTCCAGATTTATGTTTTTGGTTCATTTGTTCTACTCTATTGAGTGATGTGTGTTGAATTATTATGCCTATACAGGGATGGTGTAAGTGAAGGGCAATTCAGCCATGTACTTCTCCATGAGATGGATGCCATCAGAAAGGTAAGATTTCGTAATTTGTCTGCCAAATATGGTTTGCTTTGTCATATGCCCATGTCAATGCTTCAATGGTTGTGTTCCTTGCCATTTCAAGGCTTGTGCTTCTTTGGAGGAGGGATATCTACCTCCAGTCACATTTGTGGTTGTCCAGAAAAGACATCACACAAGGCTTTTCCCTGAGGTTCATGGAAGGCGTGATATGACTGATAAAAGTGGAAACATTCTTCCCGGTTAGTGTTTTGGTGTCACACTGCTATTGAGTTCATATAGCTGCTGCTTCTGTAAGTGTTTGCTGATCTGGGGTTATTTTGTGCCTCACTTGTGCTGCAGGAACTGTGGTCGACCAACAGATTTGCCATCCTACTGAGTTCGATTTCTACTTGTGTAGTCATGCTGGTATTCAGGTATGATGGTACCTCGTGCACATTGTTTTCCAGAACAGCACTTATCAGATATTGAGAATCAAATATATTTCTTGTCAGGGAACAAGTCGGCCCACCCATTACCATGTCCTCTATGATGAGAATCATTTTACTGCTGATGCACTGCAGTCACTGACCAACAACCTTTGCTACACGTAAGTTCAACTCCTCTTCACTCTTGAGTTCTCTCTCTCTCTCTCTCTCTCTCTCTCTCTCTGATTTACCTAACATCTCTATTGTTAATTGATGAAATGCAGCTATGCTCGTTGCACCCGTGCTGTATCAGTGGGTAAGTTCTCTTATTGTATCTCATGTTCTATTTCCTATCATGGTCTGCTCTGCTGAAGCTTTGATTGATATGAGCTGTTTCCTTGTGAGCCTTTTTTTTACAACACATGTGAGCTTGAAACATGAGAAAATTTTAACTGCAAACTGGGAGTAGTGGTTCAATGAGTGAACACATTGGCAGCATTTTGTTTTAAATTTGTTGATGTATTCTCTACCCGTGCTAATGTGCTATGTTGTTTTATTCAATGAGTGAACACGAATGGTATTCTCTGTCTGTGCAACGTGAAGGACATTGTTGTCAGCTCTAACACCATCTTTTCTGTTAGGTTCATGAGCATTGTTTCTTTGTTCTTATTAGTCCTATTTTGCCCTGTATAGCTGTAACTATCATATGGACAAGTATTTTCTTGAACCACTTATCATTTGCTTGTGCTCTTTTATCTATGTTGTAGATGCAAAATAGTTGGTTACCTGTCATCACTAATGGGGTGTTCTTTGCTTTCCAGTCCCACCAGCCTACTACGCCCACCTTGCCGCATTCCGTGCACGCTACTATGTTGAAGGAGAAAGCTCAGACGGCGGCTCAACCCCTGGCAGCAGCGGGCAGACAGTAGCCCGGGAGGGGCCTGTGGAGGTGCGTCAACTTCCGAAGATCAAGGACAACGTGAAGGACGTTATGTTCTACTGCTGAGCTGCTCCAAGTTCGGCATTCAAGCTTTCTTTTTGCTAGATGATGGGATGTTCTCTATTTTTATGGATGTTGAGATGTGAGAGGTTGTTATGTTTCTGGTAATCTTATGAGTGACTTGTCCTTAATGTGGAGCTTGGTTGCTCATATTTCCGTCTCTCGGTATTTGGAGTAGCTAGGTGTTATGACCGAAGCTTGGTCTTGAAGGCCTAAAACTCTGTTTGGATGAAACCAATGCAAGCACTCTTAAGTATTATGCTCTTGACTGCTTTCTGCTCGATCAGTTATTATCTTATCTGCTTTCTGTTTAATCTGGTTGATTTTTCTGGAGAAGATGAAGTATTTTCCCAGCCATTTTGATTGTTATTTTTAGTTCTGAATAGTGGGTGGTCAGGTCCTTGTAGAAGTTACATGCTTCATCGAGTGGTTAGTAGTTTAGACCTTTGACTTCCAACCAAATGGATGTGTGCTGACAGCAACTTTGAGCCTTTGAAAACTGGTATTTTGAGATAGCAAGTTATCTTCACTGTTATTTCTATTATGTATCTGCTGGAGAAAGGATTGAGTAGAGCTTTACACTTGGCTGTATGGTCATGGGCTTTTTTTTTGTTCGTAAGTTTGCTACATCACAAGATGTGTTTGTAGTTAAGTTTCTGGGAGCAGCATAACCATTCATGTTGATATGGCCACTGGCCGGCTTTTGGTCTGCTTCCATGTTTCCATCGAAACACAAGAGGTTTCTCGTAACCATGGCAAGTGAAGAGGTATCTCGTAACCTTGGCGGGACATGCTTAGCGAGTGTTGGGGGATATTACAACCTTCAGAGCCCAGATTCCAGTCCTAGTGTGACACTAGTGTCTCCAGCGGCCGGCGAGTGGACTGAGCAGTGTAGCCTGTGTAGCGGATGCATAAGGGTGGGTCTGTGATTGCTTGCTTGTATCGTTGTTTGGTTGTGAAAACGAGTGCTTCTCATTTGGTTATAGATCCCATATCATACAGTTATTATTAGTAGTACACACGTATGGAGTACAACAAGCACAGAACTCTACAATAGGTCTGGAGCAGCACTAGTACTATTGCTCAAGTAAATTTAATAGAATTATAAGGGCATCCGGAGTATAACAGTAGCACACATGTACAGAGCCAAGTTTGCACAATCCAGTACAGATATCCATTCTACGAAAGTAGAAACTAGAAATTAGCAAGCATAAAACTTTTGATGAAAACTATCAGCTTGCTATGTTGTATTATTGTACAACCTCCCAAAAGGGGGAATCAGTCAGTACAGCCAAAAAATGTGCTCTCATTTGGCATAGGATCTATATATTGTCGGTGCATACTTGACTGGTATCGGTGACAGCTTACACCAGAATCACGGTGCAGCGGTCCAATCGATCCAGTTTTCCCCTGCCTCTTGAGATATCTCAACGCCTGTAACGGTAACGCTTGAAGTTGAAATAGAGATGGAGAATCCCACGTTCAAATGTACACTTGAACCCCTTCTTGTGTGAGTACTCCCACTCCTTGTTCACAATACGGAAAGCCTGTGGAATAAGACGAAGTGAAAAGACTGCCCATGCTAAAAGCTACAGAAGAATAATACAAAACATTAAAAGGCACAAGGCTTACAATGTCCTCATATGGAGGGCCGGCGTGAAATCTTATGAGACAAGTCTCACCAGTGCTTCCATCTTTCTCTATACTGTATGTTGGTGCTTTTGATTTATCCACAAGATCGGGGTAAAATATATTAAACTTGTAGCCTTGAACAATTTTAGGTGGTGGGTTATCATGGTCATAATGAGTCTGGTTGTATTTATTCCATTCATATCCAGTGTGCACCCGATTGAAGTACTTGGGCTTTCTTGGTCGATACTTGTCATGCCACCAGTACACCTGCGAGTATATTAAACAAGCATATGCCATCAGAAACCAGCTGGAGTTCATATGTGGTTTGATGCACCAGAGTTACTAAATCAAACTTCTTGTGTGTAAAGCTTGTTACCAACTCAAATGTTGCATTAGCCCTATACTAAACCATCAGAATATACTCAACTACAAATTACATGAGTCAACAGATTATTTGAAAATTTTGGTGTAGCTTAAGGTGTGTCATAAATGGTCCAGATTATAGCAAGATAATCATCGGTCCTTCTGGATCAACACTTAAAAATTGTCACAGTTACAGCATATCCAAGTTGAATTCTGAGAACTCTCACTAATCCAATATCAAGGCAGAACATTGGACAATATAGATATACAACAATTGCCATGTTACCATACTAAAAATGCAATGGGATCAAAAGAAAAATGATCCAAACCTGTGAATCAAGGTTCACTTCAGCACCGGAGCCAAATACTGCATCTCCTTCCTCCATAGCTCCCATCGTTTTTATGGCTTTCATCTCCATCTCATCGGGTACTCTTGCCTTTGCTTTCATGGCTTCCTGAACTTTCCTTTGATGCTCCAAAACTACAGCTTCACGTTTCCGGTCCTAGAGATGATTAAAAGCATTAAGTATGAGTTGCCAACCTCATTCTAATTATCTAATCAACTAATAAAATGAACCCTAATAACTTGATGTTCTTAAGAAAAATCTTCACCCATTGTGTTTGTATACGAGCTCTAGAAAGCCCTCAAATTCAAGCCACCATAAGGAGCATTGCCATGAAAAGTAAGACATGCACACAGAAGCTTGAAAGGCTGTCCTAAAGAAAAAAATATAAGTAGAACTTTGCCCTAATATTGTTTATTAGCATTGTTTGTTGCATAATTTGGAGTCCAGTTACTAGCAATCTGTACTTAACAAAACTACTTAGTTAACTGCACTGCAGCAAATAACTGTTACAGTTACAATCACATTTCTATTAATATTATTAGAAATAGAAACACAGGACTCTACCAGCTCAGCTTTGTCCTCTTCAGGATCAATTGCATCTTCATCTTCATTGCCATGCATTAGCTGTGGAGAAAAGGATCCATCTTCCTCTTCAAAATGGTCATCTGTCTGCTGAGGTATAGGCTCAGGCTTAATATCGTTTATCATCTACAAATAGAACATATATCAGAAATCACTTCAGTATTTTGGAAACAACGTTGATAGTAATCAGAAAAAGAAGGTAAACCTTTGTCCTCATGCATCTCATCGTCCGGTTTATCATCAACTTCTTTCTCAGATTCCACATCCTGTTGAGCAGCACCAGGATGCTCCAATCGATGTAAATGCTTCCTTAGGATAGAAGCATGGATCTCCCTCAGGCAAGCCTGCGATGCAAACAAGCAATTTTCGTAAGTATAAATCGCAAAATCAGTATTCAGAAGTTCGATTCAATAGCACAGCTCTAGATTATACAGGATTACTGTAATAAGCCTTTAAAGTAGTTCAGATCATGCAACTGCAGTACTGCACCTTTTGGCTATTACTGAGAGGTCTAGTCAAGAAAACCTATGCATCCTTTTACTGGTTAATAATTAACAGAGATGAGAGAATGTATAACTGCATGAATGGATTGGCATTTGACCCACTGGCATACCTTTGCTTTGTAAATATGAAGCCGTTTCAGAATAGCTTCCCAGTATTCAACAACTTTTGCAGTTCCAGAGCGCATTTGGGATTCAATTTGTCTTTGCATATCTTCAAGCTCTGTGGAAGTTTTACCATCCAGGAGACTTTTTACATCCCCCTCAATACTTGCATGCAAACCTCTCTCTTCTGCAAGAACCTCAGGTGGTGGTTCCTCACCACGGACCCTAGCCCGATCTAGAGCATCTCTTTTCCGAGCCTCACCTAGCTCCCACTCGCCTACCACCATGAGTGCCTGATAAATTTTTAGATCAACATAGACATTATGTGTTAGCATTCTTGCTAATCAAATGACAATTTTTCCTTAAGTTATACCAAGTTTTCACTCATACTAGGGACCAAATATAAAACTTTGTATAGCTTCTGTAAGGAACTGAGGGGAAATTACATATGCGAAGGTAGAGTTATATCATGACAAACTAAACCATTGTTTTCCTAACCAAATAAAATCTATTATAGGAAAATGGAAGCTACTGTCAGTTTTGTATCCCACAACAATCCCAGGTTAGGACTACAATTGTTCCATATTTTCAACATTAAAAACAATACATGTTATACATACCGCACAAAGTTATTAGGAAGGTAATATTGTCGTCTTAATGCCAACAAGTTATTCAGGAAAAGGGTAAAAGAAAATGACATGTACCTCCCAGTACTTAACATTTGTTTGGCTTTCCCTGTCCAGATCAAGATGCATCTTAATGTCATCACGTAGTTCTTCCATTTCTTTCACTGCTAATCCCTGTATTTCAGGAAGTGCTAAGTTATAAAATGCATATCTTTTGAATGTACTGTACGATGTTGTCAGAATATTATACAATAGCTAGCTTTAAAACCATACAGAAAATTACACAGGTAAATGCTGTTGGACAGCTCTTTTTTCAGTTGAATTGGATAAGGATGAGCAAAGGATGCTCACCTTGAACACCAGATAGGGTTCATTTAACTCAATGTCAAATTCATCTGAGAAACTAAGATTCTTAAGGAGAACATCAATAGGCTTTGTACGCCCCTCCCGCAACCCTGATCTCAGACCTGACCTTGCTTTGGTCAAAATGAAACTGCACTCCAAAATGAGAAATGCTAGATAAATAACAATTCCATATTAACTCTAGCAGAAATTGAATGGTGTCTGTCATGTTTTAAGATATTAACCTCTTCCTCTTTCTTCTCCCAGTCTTGAAACTCAGCACGTGCTCTTTCTCTAGCTAGCAATGCCTTCAAAATGGAAAATACATGTATTTAATTCCAAAACTATCTGAATGTAATAAATGAAAGACAAAAACCGAAATTACTGTAAAAGAGATTTATGATCAACAAATACAAACCATTTCCTCTTCATGCTGTGCCTTTTCAATTGCTCTTTCTTCCCTTCTTTTCTTAACCTTTTCTATTTCAGCCTACATTTGACAGAGCGAATATAACGATTAGGAGCTGCAAGAAAAACAAAATCTTCAACTTTCTTTTGGAAGAAGACCAAACAACAAATTTTCTGGCTAGCAAAGTGTACAGTCTACAGTGCACTACATGACAAAAGCATGAATAAAAATAAAATAATACACAAGAAGCTATGAGCCTTATTAATTCATTTGAAGTAAATCTCCAAGTAAGGAGGTACGATGAGTACAACATGCTTTAAAATTCCAACTAATAAACAATGGGAATAGATATAGAGAAGTACTCCAGAAATACATTTCATAGTACCATTCTTTCTTGCTGTTTCTTCTTCTCAGATTTGACAGAAATGTCCACCTTCTGTCCCTGAGATACATCACGCTCTATCTTCTTTCGCCACACAAAGCTGTAAAGAGACAAGATAGAAGGCATTCTTCATTGAATATTGTTCTGTCACAATGAAAGCAGCTGTTCAAGGAATCTTATAGTGGTAATGCAAAAGGAAGGTAGCTAATGGTCTGGGTGCTCAAGGAAGCCACCAACATTTTACTTTACTTGACAATATGGATAAACAATAGAAATCATATCCCAAGGTAAACATACTGTCAGAACTCAGGAAGAGTGTGAACGTAAAGTGCATTAATATGCCAAACTATAAGGCAAAATATGGTGTCTGAAAGGATATATATCAATAATTCAGGATTGAACATTAAGATAGCGAACAAAGGCAAAAAATCATTGCAAATTAGAATGAACAACACCACAAGTCTATAAATCCAAAACTGTGTTTACAGCTTAAAAGTAGCATAATCATCTTGGGGATCAAAAACTACATAGACCATTGAATGAAACAACAAAAATCCCCATGGTCAAGTTTGAAAATGATCACGAAAACAAACTTGGCAAAACTAACAGTCTAGGAAATTTTATCATGTCGGGCGATAATAGTAAAGGATGCTTACTGGTTCGTGCATCCACTTTTTTTTTTTTTTTTTTGGATTTTCACAATTTCAACGGGGGTGGGGGTGGTGTTTACTTTTACAATAGCCTAAGTTAGTTCAACTCTTTATGAATTATTCCCACAATAACCTAATTAGTCAGCAAGCAATTTTTTCCCTTGATCTATTAGCTGTGTCCAGCAACCTAAAGCAGCTTCGCTACTGGTAAAGTTAAATACCATTACAATTTTATCACCCATGCTAGTGCATAAGCAGTATTTATGTATATGTACAAGTATGAACCACCGAGATATCTGCCCAAGTAAAATAATCTGGAGCATGCCACTAGTTGCCACAAGAAGTTCTATTGATATAATCTTATTATAGGTGCCATTAGGAGCAGTGTTTATTTGGATACAAGATGGGATAGTAAGATTGTTAAGATGTTGGCAATGTTGTATTGTAGGTCACAGTAGTTGAACTAGTTTTGTCAATGTACGACATCCGGCAAGACTTTCTCAGCTCTAGTTCTAGCATAAATAGCCCCTGCTTCCCAACTCCCTGGTTTCCCTCTCCTTTGGTAGGTATTAGCTATTTTGGCATTGCTTTTTTCTCCCACAGAAAGACTCTAAGCAAATTCGAGCCAGAATATTTTCTCCAGATAACAAGAATTACTGAATTGCTGCATAATTTGTATGAGAAGGAAACAAATTCACTACTTCTCTGTCAGGTTGGGATCGCCAAAAGGGTTTGAATCGTTGAGTAGCCCGAAACCGCATTGGCCTTCAGCTTCTTCGCCACCTTCTCCGCCTAACAACCACCACCGCCAACAACGAGTCAGAAATTAGAGCCCTGACCACAACCCTAATCCCAACCCAATCAAAGGGAAAGCCACCAATTCAACAGCTCAATCTCAATACCTTCTTCTGCGCCTTCTTCGCCATGTACTCAATGATCTGCTCCTCGGTGACATCCCGGCGCTTTCGGCCGCCGCTCTTCCTTCGGCGCCCGGAATCCGACCCGGAATCCTCGCTCCCGCTGCCACTGGCGTCGCTGGAGGTGGACGGGGTGTCCCTCCGGCGGCGGCTCCTGCGGCGGTGACTGCCCCGGCTCCGGCGGGGTGAGCCGCTGGAGTCAGAGGCGGCATCGGATTCGGACGGGGACGGGCTGCGCCGCCGCCGCCGCGACGACGACGAGCGCCGCCGGCCCTCGCTGTCGCGGTCCCGCTTCGGCATGTCGGCGACGAGGGAAGCCGCGCAGTATCGCGGTCGTGGGCTGGTAGATTGTTTAGCGGATTAACTGAGGTCGGTTTAGTATGGGCCGCAAGGAGCCCACCAGAAGGCCCATAGCTTGGAAGGCACCTCTAGCCCCAAAGTGGACTCCAAAATGGAATTGCCGTACCTAATTTCTTCGTGCATCCTTGTGATTGATTAATAACAAGGAGGGAAAAGGATGAAACTGTGGCTTAAAAAAAAAATCGCGGAATGATATGTTACAAAGAGCATGATGTTCTGAGTTCGACTTTTTTGTGGGAGCGAATATTCTAAAACTTTAATGGCTTTGTGTTTTCAGTTGTAGGCGACGTTGCGTTGGACAGTGAAATGTTTATGGTGACTTCATCAATATAAGGTGCTCATAGGGTTTGTGTGCATTCAATCATAAGGGTGCGTGTATGCGCATTCTGAGCATATGCAAGAAACTAGGCGGTGGCGTGGCAACGTTCCCAATGGTGTGGATCTGGCGGATTAATTTGGGCCTTAATGACAGTGAAACTATGCAGAATCTTTAGGCGGACGAAGTACAACTTAAATACAATCTATTTTAACTTGCTGTACTAAAAAAAATCATAGAGACCATAAACGAAGTGAAATCTGACTTTTAGGCGTTTCACTCACGTAGACAAGACTCGCGGAAAGGCTTCGACCATTTCTGAGATGGAAACGAAAGCTTGTTTCGGTTTATTTTCTTTTCCGCAATACTATTAGATCAGTCGGAATCAGCCGGCTTAATTAATCAGCCGAACAGCTTCAGAACCGATCGTCACATACATCCGGACGCTACTGGTCAGGTCATTCAGGCAAGTGAGTTAACCTGACAACGTGCTCAACGTTAGTAGCCGTCACGCACGCGACAGACACGGGTCTGGTTGAATACGTAGTAGTACTACTTTGTCCATCTCTCACTCATTAGAGAAACGCTGGTAAAGTGGGAAACAGAACCGTCCCAAAAACTAGACACAGCCACGGCCTGAAGCAGCTGAAAGCCTGAGTGAAGTGTCAAGCGAAGCAAAACCAGTGGGCGATCGCTGTCCTGAAAAAAAAAATTGTAGCTAGAAAACAACTGGGAAAATATGGGTCGCTTGGTTTCTAAGCTTATTTTGGTCATATATAGGAGTACATTTTACATAAGCACTACCTTACCCGACAGGACCATTGGCCAATCGCGAAGCGACGCTCGCACTCTCACTCCCATCCACGCCTGCAGGCTGCAGCTGCAGGGATAGACCATGGAACTCTTGAGAAAAAGACAGCTGGGACTGCCGTCGTGTTGGATGGAATATGGATACGGGGGTTCGTTCGCCTCTCGCGTCCCAACCGGGGCCATAACTTCTCTGCTTCCAAAGCAGCCGTCTCACCTCTCGACTTTGTGGTCAGTCAGTCTACACACGACCGTCGTCGTCGACGCTGCTGGCAAGTCTACAGCAGTAGCACACCGCACACGTACACGTAGTGGGACAGAGTATGCAGCCAATCACCCGGCAATCGTGTGATGCGTTTGGATTCATCAAATCCATCATGAATGCAGCTAAGATCTAGTGTTAAGAGCAGCAGCAGTTACAAAAGCACATACTATATCCATACAACAGGCAAAAAGACGTGTACTTTATACTACTAGCACCACTAGTTGTGTTTCCCCTTGCTAAAAGATTACTAGTACTAACAGTAACCGTGCACCTAATCACCTTCAGTTAGCAGTGGCAGCTACTCTCTTTCAGAGACTCGTCACTGAATCACTGCCCATTGCCATCCAATTTGAGCTCCAGAACAACAAAAGCTAAGGATTGGGAGATGACGGAGATGACACGTATACCAAGTCTAAACCGAGCGTTAGCTAGCTCACTGTGTGTGTGACGATAGTCAGTGTGAGTGTGGCTGCTTCGACCCCGACCGAGTGAGTCAACGCAACGCAAGCGCCCGGCGCCCGGCCGGCGGCCTCCATGGACACTGACGCCTGCGTGCAGCGCGGTGCCCTATGCCCCTACTGCTTCCTCCCGTTGGCATCCGTTGACCCGATCTCCGCCTCCGCCGTCTCCCTGGTGGGCCGCTTCAGATCCTCCTCCTCGGCGTCGGCGTCGGCGCTCTCCCCTGAACTTGGCGTAGATGTCGCCCCTTGTAGAAGTTCCAGGTCCGCCACACCAGGACGAGCGACACGAGCGCGCCGGCGACGGTGGCGGCGGTGATGATGAGGAACGACTTGCGGAAGCACTCGACGCCGATGCAGGTCTTGTCGCCGGCGCCCTCCAGGGACCCGCCGTGCTGCCTGGCGGCCTCGGCGTCGTAGAGCGCCCCGCGACGCGGACGTTGAGCACGTAGGCGCCGATGGGGCTGGCCACGGACCCGAAGTTGTAGAGCGTGGAGTAGTACTTGAGCCCGAACACCTCGGAGATGATGGCGAACAGCAGCGGCCACTGCGCGCCGAAGCAGAAGCCGATCACCACCGAGGACGCGTAGAGCGACTGCGGCACGCCGAAGGCGATCAGGAGGTGGCCGACGCAGGAGAGCAGGGAGCACCAGCGTCAGCATCAGAGGGCGCGGGAACTTGTACCGCGTCAGGAACACCTCCGACGCGAACCCGGCGGTGACGCGCCCGGCGTAGTTCCAGATGCTGATGAGGAGACGAAGGTGTTGATGCTCTTGGCCGGGTACCCCAGGGACTGACCGATCTGCCCCATGTTGTCGATCGCCGTCAGCGTGCCGCCCACGCCGCAGATGGTGGCCAGGAACAGCACCAGCATGTCCACGCTCACCAGCGCCTGCAGGATGGTGTAGTCCTCGCCCCTGCGCCGGCGGGCTGAACATGTGCCGGAGGCAAGACCCCAGGCAGCTGCTGGAGGTGGACGACGGCGATGGCTCTGCGGCCTCTGTCGTTCCCGCCGTGATGCTCTGGCTCTGAGGCGCTGCTGCTGCAGCCAGCTGCAGCGAGGCTGCGGCGGCTGGTTTCTCCACGGTCACCGTGGGGGCCTCGCGGATGGACTCCTCCAGCTCCGCCTGGATCTTGTACTCCTGCTTGACGACGACGGCGAGCGGCAGGAAGAGGATGAGGAGCAGCGCGGCGGCCGAGACCGCGTAGGCGGCGGCGTGCGAGAAGTTTTTGACCTGCTTCTGCACCACGATCATGACGAGGAGGTAGGTCGCGAGCGCCATGGAGATGTAGAGGAAACAGTAGAAGGCGTCGTTGCTTGTGGCCGCGGACGGTCCCCGGCGGCGGCGCGGGTACGGCATGATGCGGATGGTGTGCACGAAGAGGATGGAGACGGCGGCGGGGAGCCAGGCGATGAGCAGCACGAGCGACTTGGCGTCGTCGCCGTAGATGGCGAGGTAGAGCTGCGTGAAGATGGCGCCGCTGAGTCCGACGAACCCCTTTGAGGATGCCGAGCACGACGCCGCGGCTCTCCGGGAAGTTCTTGACGCAGGTGACGAGCGCGCCCGTGTTGGCGAAGGACTGGGAGTTGGCGCCGACGCAGATGTAGATGCACATGAGCCAGACGGGTGGCCTGGCGGTGCGGCCGTCGATGGCGAGGTAGATCATGAGGTAGCCCGCCAGGTTCATGGCGGCGCCCATGGCGAGCACCACCCACGGCGGCGTCACCTCGTTGATGAGCCCCGAGATGACGCCCACGTTGGCGCCCAGGTCCTTGAAGAAGGAGAGCGTGTTGAGCGTGCGCTGGTCGTACCCCAGCGACGACTTGAGCACCTTGGAGTAGATGCTGAAGATGTACGTTGCCCCCGACGCCGACAGGATGAGCAGGCACGCGAACACCATGAACCAACGGCCCAGCACCACCTGCCGCACGAACCGCGCCGTCAGCACCTGCGGCCCGCCGGCGGCGCCGGCGCCGGTGCCGGACCCGGACGCGAACACCATCGTCGTTCTTCTCGGCGTCGGCGGCTCTCTCTAGTCTGCTCTGCCTGGCCGGGTGGGTGAGTGGCAGAGGTCGCCCGCCTGTGCAATATATAAGCCAAGGGCAAACGGCCTGCGCTGACTGTGACTCGCTGGGCAACGGGTGGATCATGGATGCCAGCCGCCCAGAACATGAGCATCATCACTGCCCATACGTACCAAAAGTCCACATATTCATCTTTTTTAGAATGATTCGGCCAATTTTAGACAGGATTTTTGGTGCCCAGTGAAACTGAGAGGCTACACTGCACGTGTTAAGCTCAAGATTCTGAGCAGATGCTTTGTCACAAGCTAGCTATCCCAGAGCAGCCAGAGGTTTAGTGTACTGTGTGGCCAAATTATTTGTCACCCCAGTGCTCAAGTGTTGAACCCTAGAGCATAGTTACATTCCATGGTCTGCCCTGGTCTTCAGGAAACAGACAGCTTTTGCCTGTATAAAACATGGGTGGGCGGCCATGGTTCTTGAACCCAAATTCTTCAAGACCCTCACGCATGTGATGTGCTTCAGTTCTAGTCAGTCTCTGGCGTGCATTTGTCATAGATTAATCACAGATCGATCATCGAATCGACGACCTTGACCTGAGAGAGTTACTGGGAGGATTTGGTAGGACTAGTGAGAGTGATCTCTGCTGACTAAACGCAGTGTATGACTGAAGCATGCAGTGACGCACTGATGCTTGATCTTGCCTCCTACATATCAAAAAAGATACACCAAATTCTAGAAGAAAACAGGCAGCTCAAGTTCGGAGGCTCACTTAGTTATCCCAGGAGATGGGATCGGCGTGTCAGTGAGGACATTTCGATGTTCTCCTTTGTGGGTCAAACCAAAGACAGGATGCTCTGTCCAAGGAGGCACAGATTTTAGCTTCTTCAGATTGGTGATCAAGACAAAGTTTAGTCTACGATACCTAAACAAATAAGTTGATAGAATGATAAGTACAAAACGGGTTCCAGCCACGGCACAACTGTGCCACGTGGGGCGGATTAAGAAACCACGGAGGTCATGTGTACACTGGTCGATCCTGTGGTTAACCAAAGAAACAAAGTGGCCATGTGTCTCTAGTGTGATTAGCTCCTTCGTGCTTGTGAGAGCAGAGCACCGAGGTGATTAACAACATATATAAAATGTTGCAAAAACAAGTGATGATTGCGTAAAAACAAAGTGTCAGCGTGTGTTCCCGTGCTTAAGAAATTGCCATGCCCATGAACCCATCCCTTTCCATGTCTCTATCTGTACCGTTTGGACTCTGGAGCAAAATGCTGGCAGACGCTCACTGCCTTCACAAGGAGATGAGCCACCAAGATCGTATAGAGATATATAGAAAATATATAAATTTACACCTTTCCTATACATATGTTGAAAGAAATTTACACCAAGATCCTAGCTTGCGACCACTATGCACGCGAGCGTCTGCACTTAGCTAATGTCCGCACTTAGCTAGCACCGCGAGCGTCTGCACTTAGCTAGCACGCGACGATGACTAGCTGCACCAGGCACCACCCTCTTTATCCTTGTTTCTCCAATCTAGCTAGCATCCTTGTTCCAGAGGCCCTGTTTTTTTCGTAAAAGATATTGTTAATTGTCTCTTTGTCTGTTGTGGTAAAATTATGTTAGCTAAGTGTCATGATGACAGATCCCATCCTTAGATAATGATCTAAGAGTCTACCACGTTGCAAAAAATATTTGTTATTTTTCTTGTGAAAAAGAGATATCGCAACTCCCATAAATTTATTGATACGTAGCAGTTTGATTTAAAAATAATGCAAACATGGTACTAGCAAGCATCTGGTACAGAGAATTTAGTTAGGGAGGCAAAGGCATCTGCGCTTGCCGTCACAATTCACAACACACAAAACTAGTCTATCTCTATGATAGCGATAACGGCTACTGACATTTACTAGATCATGACCGTGGTTGACAATAATTTGCCTCCTTCAATTGAAAGTTCATGTCGACGCATTTAAGTCAAACTTACTTTAACTTGATCATTTATCTAAAAATGTTAAGTAAATTGGTAATACAAAATTGGGATTGGCTAAAATTTATTATGAAAACCATTTACGTGTAAGATAACATATTTTAATGTGTCCTTGAAAAGTATCTCTTTCTTTTATAGTTTCCACGGTAAAAAATAAATAAGTTTGACTTGTGATAAATATAGATGAATTTATATTTGTAGTAGTAATATTGTGCATCAAGTATTCAAGTGCGAGCATTTTTTAAAAGGTTTGAAAACGCCCAGCTTGCGTCACTCATTTCATGAAGGACCAAATGACTTAAGACAGTCGCAACCAAGAAAGATCAACCGAAAAGTTGCTAGTACATAGAGGCCATAAAAAATCAGATCAACCGAAAAGTTGCCAAATCAAATCAGTGGAATTTCCATTGAGTTCCTATGACACGTAGCTAGCTAGTCTTTCATACAATTAATGAATTGCCACCAAACTTTTCACCTATCATATCGAATGTTTGGACACATGCATAGAGTATTAAATATAGATTAAAATGTAACGATTTTTAAAGTCTAATTAACATGAGTTGACAATATTTTTGTGGCAAAGAAAACTTCATTGATACTAAAACAAATTACATCCTCTTATTATTAAAAAAAAAATGTTGTGCTACAATAAACATGTGCTCACGGTTTCCTGATGAAATTTGTAATTTGGTTTCAATTCCCCATCGAACATCCCACGTGACATGGGAACGAGCGTTAGCTCGTTTGGTCAGGTACTCCAGTTGGGAGACCGGCCGTCTTGGGTTCGAGCGCCAGCTCCCCAGGATTTCCCATCGCGGGAACAATGTTTCTGAATAATTTCTTTAAGGCCCCATCCGACCGTGCAGTTGCACAAGTGAAGGCAAAAAATAGGATGCAAGGTTTAGATCTTAGCTTAGTCGTAGGGTGCGCTTGCACAAGTGAAGGCAAAAATAGGGATGCAAGGTTTAGATCTTAGCTTAGTCGTAGGAGGTGTTGTGTGTGTGGTGTGTGTGTGGTGTGTTACCGCTGAGTTCGGATACTACAATTTTGTATTCTAGTCTAGGGCCTCTCAAAAAAAAAAAACATCCCACGTAACATACAATGTGACACCCAAAAACTTTTCACCCACCCACTAAACACCCATCAAGAGGTGAGTGTGCATACGTGTTGAGCGCCGCGTTGTATTGTGTAATCTAAAAAAAAAAACACCCATCAAGAGAGATAAGATTGAATAACTGCAAATTTAAGAAGCATCGAAGCAACTGGCCACGCATGTTAAAAAAAAGTTTCTTATCAGTAATGTTGCAAGTTGTATGTTTTGATATCTGCATTAGCAGCTGGTTTCTTGCTGTGATTTTATAGGGTTCACGCTAACACACACGTGCGGCTCACGGGTTACCAAGTCTCAAATCTCTGTATCCCAAGTCAAGTATGTTAATATATAATTAAGATAGAGTAAAGTATGTAAAACTGATCTAGCTTGCTAACGGTATCACGAGAAGCTAATAACCTTTATTAACAAGTAGCAACTAGCGTGCATGGCAAGGGCAACGCACATACACCGAGATGGGGGCCAACTGATACACACGTATCCAACAACCATTCATATTTCTTTTGTGCAATGCCAGCTTCTTTGCTGTCTGATTTAACTATTTAAGATAAGCACCCTTAAAAAGAACCGTGTAAACAAAAGCATATTTCCTGGGCTTGGTTGATCACCCCAAACAAAAAGCATAAGAAAGCTCTATGATTCACTAAACCTTAAAACAAAAAACATAAGAAAGCTCTATGATTCACTAAACCTTAAAACAAAAATATACTAAGTATTATAGATCGCGGCACTGGGAATGGGATGATGACAACATTTTAAAGTGAAAGTTTTTTTTTTGATGAAAATTTTTAAAGTGAAAGTTAGAGAGTGTAAAGAGAGGAGAAGCAAGGGATCATAAATGAAAGTAGAGCCATAACTCAAACAATCATTAGCGTTTGGTTCATGGATTCTGAATCTTCTATATAGCTGGCTCTTGGATTCTGATTTTCTTTTTGTTTCTTTTTTAGTTCCCTAGCTTTGTTGTTGTAGTCTTTTTCTGAACTCTGTTGTCTCTACTTTTTTCAATGTTTAATAAATCACTGTATTATGAATAATTGAATATAACCTGCACATATATCGATTAGACTACACACTTATAAAAAACAAACACACACTCTACCTTTATAAAGCATCTTCATGCTAGTTCCACCACAATTAACCTACTAAAAACACTGTGACAAAAATGTGAAGAATAGGTGAAAGGTCGTAGCTAAAACCTAGAAAAAAATCCATCGTGGACGATCACAATATGTCAATATCCAGATTACCAAAGTGTTCCTTGTTAATAGTAATGAGCACACTAAACTATTTATTTTATTACGCATGCATGGCATGTCACACTCACCTCGTGTGTTAGCTTTACTCTAAAGTCTAACCCAATAACCCCACGTCAGCACTCGAGATCGACGTACTGTCCCAGTCTTCCGGATAAGCATATCTTGCTCGCGTGCTTCCCTCATTGCATGCTTTCACGCTTCCTTTATGCTTTGACTTTTTTCAAAACATGGTACAGTTGCATATATATTTGGCGTTTCATGCATGCATCGATGATCGATGTCGTGTATCACCATGGATCGTGCACGTCAACGCCACGAGATCTCTCTCCAAGGAACGTGCATGTCAATGCCAGAGGAAATTGTTGAAAAAAAATGCGTATATATATCCTTGATGATCAATCTCTCAAAAAAAGGTCAAAAGTGTTGGGAGTGAAAGGCGGTGCGCGTGTATATGATGCATGCATAGATCGTATTCGTACTTGAGTGCAAGTCATATGTTATCTTTCTTTCAAGAGATATTGTGGCATGTTGGAACTTGGAAGCCCCTGTAGTAGGCGGCTACCACTCCAGATATATATCCATCCACTAGAGGAGAATCTTGTACTCCCTCCATTCCAAATACCAGTTCACTTTAGCTTTTCTAGATACACATGATTTTGCTATGCACCTAATTATACACTATGTCTATATACATAATAAAAGAAATGGATCTAGAAAAGCCAAAGTGAACTACAATTTAAAACGGAGGGAGTATATGCACATATCTATCTTCTCCGATCTTTATCAACATGACCAAGCTTTTTTTTGGCTTGGTAGTTACTTTTTTAAAAGCGTATATGGCACATGCTTCATTAAGAAGAAGTTAGAAGTTTTCCATATGCCCAACATCAAAATAAGGTGAGGTGCCATGAGTAATGGGCTGAACACGGACACAAGGCACAACTAGGCAATGGAACACACCTTGTTGTAACTAAGAGCATTTCCAAAGCAGTTTTGCAAAAATATACTTGGCAAAAGTTGTGATTTGTCAAGTCACAAAAATATATGCAAAGTGAAAAACTATGGTTTTCCAATAGTTTTGCAAATTTAGTTTGACAAAAAAAAAAAAAAAAGGCAATATGCAGCATGCAAGTAGGGGAAATGATTTTTATTTTCGGGTCAATACGCAACATGCAAGCAAGGAGATGATTTGTCAAGTCCCTCCCAGCTTGGCATATTTGCAAGTCCTCCCTCCCTTGGCATATTTGCCAAGTTGAGGACGGTTTATGTCAAGTTGCCCAAAAACGCCAATCCAAATTACAAAACCTGTTGGAGATCACTTTTTCATGTTTTTGGTAATTTGAAGAATGCAAACCATGTTTGCAAAATTGTTGGAGTTGCTCTAACTAATAAGAAACTTAATGTGCGACTCTAGAGCTTGCAACATTGAGAGGACCCTTGCTCAGGACCCCGCGTCGCCGTTTGCCTCCCACGAGCACCGGCCACGGGGTAGAGCTGTCACGTTGCCTTGCGCTAATTTGGTACTCTAGTTACATACAGTTTGCATGTCTGCAAAAATAAAATATTTCCTCTGTTTTAAATTGTACACTTTATCTTTTTCTAGACATAATGTATAACTAGGTGCATAAAGAAAAACAATGTATCTAGAAAATCTAAAGTGAACTAAAATTTGGAAATGTAGTAAGTATCAGTGATTGACATCAGGTCGAGATGAGCTGACATATTCAAGAAAATACTTTTTAATAAGTCGTAGGTTTATATTTTAGATAAAATATATGAATATTTAAACAGAGTAAGGGAAAATAAATTTTAGCCTTCCAACTCTAAGGTGAACGTGTTTTGATTCCTTTAATTTGTCCCATACATTTGTCCTCATCGTCTAAACACAATGTTCTTCTTTTTTTTGTTGAATAGTCTGAGTGATGAGAGACAGAAAGCACAGTTTTGGTCCCTAGCGGTTTGTCTTTTTTCATGGCACGCCTACAAGTTGAAGTTGGGTGAGCACGCCCTGTGCATGCGTACACCCACCATCTCTACCACTGCTATGACCTCGTTCTCACTGTCACAGCCACAGAACAAACTAAAAAAGAACATTCTATTTTTTTATCTTCTTTTTTCAGTGTATTTACAGCTACACATTAAGTCAAGCTCTCTACGTACCATTCTGGAAAATTAACGCAGAGGGCGGCCACCGGGTCGAACTCGAAAGTGACAGCCATGCATAGATCAAGCACTCATACAACAGTAATATACACATCGAATTCGGCACACTAGCTCAAAAGGCTATATTCTATTTGTTCTTCTTTGGAGCCATGAAACTGACAGAGACGATGCAGGTCCGTTTCACCGCAACGTGCGTGCATGCCCATTCTGCAAAAAGTGAAGGAACGAAACCATGCCAATTGCCAAACCTTTGGTCTGCGCTGGGCACCATCATGGGGTCGCTTTTCCCCTTCCTCTAGTCTGCTGCTGCATATGCAACGCATGCTAATGGTCCGAGTTCTTTAACCTCCACATTACGTACCCCATGTGTTATACAATACTCCTACAAATTTTATTTTACCCTTTTTATCATGCGGTTATGATTACATGAAAAACAAAACAAAAGTGACGCTTCAGTTATTACTTTCTCCTATCACAAATGTAGGTTTATGTTTATGAAATTATATTATATTAAACGAGAAATAGTAGTTATATAAATAAATGATCTTAAATCCAACAATGTTAATCTCTTTGTGGCAATTTAAAATTTTAGATAGTAACGATCAAAGTCAAACAAGTTTGATATATGACAAACCTAGATGGATATGTATTCCTGTCAGAGGATGTGATAAAAGCTAGGAAACGAGTTGCACGTTATTTTTATTGATGAATTTCCATAGATTCTTTTTTCTCTCGATAGGGTCATTTACCCGTATTTTATGATTTCCATAGACTAAATAAATTGAGACGATAATCATAAAAGAAAAACGTAATTTTCAGGATGAGGCACGAGTAGTCGGCACGCCAAACAAACAGGATGAACATGGCTTCGCCAAGCGTGCGAACGGAATAGGCAGCGGCTAGATGACATGGAGATGGTGCAGCGCAGCAGCCAACAGGAGCACGAGGGGAACGAAAGGAGAAAGGAGATTCTCCCAAATTTGTGGGTCAAAAGTGCCCCACTGAAATCTCCCTTTTACACCTTCCACTCTGTAAAAAATCTCTATCAGCAATTCACCATGGCCACAATCTTGGAGGACAGTGGTGATTTGCAGACCTGAGAAAGGTCATCAGACTGGAAACGATTGTAAAGAACACTCGGACAGACAGATAAACAGAGTACAAGGATCAGAGAATAATATCCATTTTGGCGCCACCTTGCAACGTGTCTTTTCGAGACTATCTTCAGGCAGTGTTGCTTTGGGAAGAGTTCCAGTTTCAGGCTCATCTAGCACAGCTCTTTGTGTTGCTCTGGTCCTAAGAGTTCCAATTTCAGACTCGTCTAGCACAGCTCTGGAAAGAGTTCCATCTAGCTGTGGCTGGAACGTTGTATCACGTAACAGAAGAGGATGTGCTTTCGTGATCAGAAAAGCGATGTATCGGCAGTAGGAACTCACTGCATATGCATAGGCCCTGCTTCAGATCTAGGACAAGAAGTGGGAACCAGATGAAAGGCGAGAGCGACGGAGCTCTGCAGGTCCCGTCTCACCAGCTCAACAGTCGATGGAAGCACTCTGCAAAAGGCAGCTCTACCAGAAGTCCGCATAATAAAACAAGCACTCGCGAAGATGCTCCTCAGCTCAGTCCAGAATCACAGTAGCACAAGTCAAAGCAGGTCTCTGTCCGAGTGTATGGCAATTGGCAACAGCTTGACCAGCTACAGGTTCTGGCTGCTGTGAGCTTCTAGACAACGTTCACACTTGGCACAGCATCAGATGATGAGTTGATGACCTGAAGCTGATGACCCGACAGCGTCAGCGTGTCAGTGTCACTGATCGGGCTGACAGTATCATATCCTACTCAACGAAAC
>JADLZK010001240.1:0-90862 GCA_015847255.1 Hyparrhenia diplandra
AGAATCACTTGTAATAGGCCTCAAAGTAGCACTTGTTTAGAATGAAATCTTAGAATTCCATTAAAAATCTTTGTGTTAGAGCCTACATAGTGAAACAAGAAGGGAATGACATAAAATGTACATAAGAAGTTAGGTGGGTAGGTTAGATGACGGTAGGATCAATTACAATGTGTTCCCCAACCGTTAATATATGTTTTCGATGTGACATTAGGGATACGGGCGCCGATTTCAGCGCGAACTCTAAACAAAGAGTAGTTTCCAATCCGGCTTTAGAAAATTGAGCTAGACTTCTTCTCGGTTGTGGAATCAAATGCCCCACCCTAGAGAACCTAAATTTGAACAAGTGGACCATTAGAGAGTTTTTCAAGAATCACTTATCATAGTACTCAACGTAAGCACTTATTTAGAGTGAAATCTTGGAATTCCATTAAAAATCTTTGTGTCGACCTACATACTGAAACAAGAAGGGGAACGACATGAAATGTACATAAGAAGTTAGGGTGGGTAGGTTAGATGACGGTAGGATCAATTGCAATGTGTTCCCCAACCGTTAATAATATATGTTTTTCGATGTGACATTAGGGGAATCGAAATGATTTCAGCCCTTGAACTCTAAACAAAGCTTAGTTTCCAATCCGCATTAGAAACGAAGCAGACTTGTTCGCGGTTGTGGAATCAAATGCCCCACCCTAGAGAACCTAAATTTGAACAAGTGGACCATTAGAGAGTTTTCCTAAGAATCACTTATCATAGGACTCAACGACACACTTGTTTAGAGTGAAATCTTGGAATTCCAACAAAATCTTTTGTGTCGACCTCCTCCGTCAAAACAAGTTTTGGGAACGACACGAAAGGTACATAGCAAGTTTAGGTGGATAGATTAAGAGAAGTTTCCAAACGGCTATAGAATCGAGCTAGACTTTCTCGTGGTTGTGGAATCAAATGCCCACGCCTTAGAGAACCTAAATTTGAACAAGTGGACCACTAGAGAGTTTTTCTAAGAATCACTTGTCATAGGCCCGAAAGTAGAACTTGTTTAGAGTGAAATCACGGAATTCCAACGAAAATCTTTGTATCGATCTCCGCACCTAAAACAAGAAGGGGAATGACACGAAAAGGTAGATAGGAAGTTAGGGTGGATAGGTTAAGAGAAGTTTCCGATCCGTCTATAGAATCAAGCTAGACTTTTTCACGGTTGTGGAATCAAATGCCTCACCCTAGAGATCTAAATTTGAACAAGTGGGACCATTAGAGAGTTTTTCTACGATTCACTTGTCATATGCCTCAAAGTAGCGCTTGTTTAGAG
This sequence comes from Hyparrhenia diplandra, assembly GCA_015847255.1. Classification (NCBI taxonomy): domain Eukaryota; kingdom Viridiplantae; phylum Streptophyta; class Magnoliopsida; order Poales; family Poaceae; genus Hyparrhenia; species Hyparrhenia diplandra. The sequence continues at coordinate 1,307 of JADLZK010001240.1, forward strand.
TGAAATCTTGGAATTCCATCGAAAATCTTTTGTGTGACCTCCGCGTCGAAACAAGAAGGGGGACGACACGAAAGTTAGATATGAAGTTAGGGTGGATAGGTTAAGAGAATTTTCCAATCCGTCTATAGAATCAAGCTAGACTTTTTCGCGGTTGTGGAATCAAATGCCTCACCCCCGAGATCTAAATTTGAACAAGTGGACCATTAGAGAGTTTTTCTAAGAATCACTTGTAATAGGCCTCAAAGTAGCACTTGTTTAGAATGAAATCTTAGAATTCTATTAAAAATCTTTGTGTCGACCTACATCTTGAAACAAGAAGGGGAACAACATGAAATGTATATAAGAAGTTAGGGTGGGTAGGTTAGATGGCGGTAGGATCAATTACAATGTGTTCCCCCAACCGTTAATATATGTTTCGATGTGACATTAGGGATCGGCCGACGCTGATTTCAGTAGCGAACTCTAAACACAAAGAGTAGTTTTCAATCCGGCTTTTAGAAACGAGCTAGACTTCAGCAGGCGGTTGTGGAATCAAATGCCCCACCCTAGAGAACCTAAATTTGAACAAGTGGACCATTAGAGAGTTTTTCTAAGAATCACTTATCATACGACTCAACGAAGCACTTGTCTAGAGTGAAATCTTGAATTCCATCGAAAATCTTTTGTGTCGACCTCCTCCTAAAAACAAGAAGGGAACGCACACTTTAAAGGTACATAGCAAGTTAGGGTGGATAGATTAAGAGAAGTTCCCAATCCGGCTATAAAATCGAGGTAGACTTTTTCACGGTTGTAGAATCAAGGATGCCTCACCCTAGAGAACCTAAATTTGAACAAGTGGACCATTAGAGAGTTTTTCTAAGAATCACTTGTCATAGGCCTCAAAGTAGCGCTTGTTTAGAGTGAAATCTTGAATTCCTTCGAAAATCTTTTGGGTGGAGACCTCCGCATCAAACAATATGGGGAACGACAGAAAGGTACATAGAAAGTTAGGTGGATAGGTTAAGAGAAGTTTTCAATGCGGCTATAGAATCGAGCTAGACTTTTCAAGCGGTTGTGGAGTCAAATGCCTCGCCCTAGAGAACCTAAATTTGAACAAGTGGACCATTAGAGAGTTTTTCTAAGAATCACTTGTCATAGGCCTCAAAGTAGCGCTTGTTTAGAGTGAAATCTTGAATTCCATCGAAAATCTTTTGTGTCGACCTCGCATCAAAACAATATGGGGAACGGCACGGGAAAGGTACATAGAAAGTTAGGGTGGATAGGTTAAGAGAAGTTTCCAATCTGGCTATAGAATCGAGCTAGACTTTCTAGCGGTTGTGGAGTCAAATGCCTCGCCCTAGAGAACCTAAATTTGAACAAGTGGACCATTAGAGAGTTTTTCTAAGAATCACTTGTCATAGGCCTCAAAGTAGCGCTTGTTTAGAGTGAAATCTTGGAATTCCATCGAAAAATCTTTTGTGTCGACCTCCTGCATCAAAACAATATGGGGAATCCATGAAAGGTACATAGAAAGTTAGGGTGGATAGATTAAGAGAAGTTTCCAATCCGGCTATAGAATCGAGCTAGACTTTTTCGAGCGGTTGTGGAGTCAAATGCCCCACCCTAGAGAACCTAAATTTGAACAAGTGGACCATTAGAGAGTTTTTCTAAGAATCACTTGTCATAGGCCTCAAAGTAGCGCTTGTTTAGATCGAAATCTTGGAATTCCTTCGAAAATCTTTTGTGTCGACCTCGCATCAAAACAACAATGGGGGAACGATAGGAAAGGTACATAGAAAGTTAGGGTGGATAGGTTAAGAGAAGTTTCCAATCCGGCTATAGAATCGAGCTAGACTTTCTCGCGGTTGTGGAGTCAAATGCCTCGCCCTAGAGAACCTAAATTTGAACAAGTGGACCATTAGAGAGTTTTTCTAAGAATCACTTGTCATAGGCCTCAAAGTAGCGCTTGTTTAGAGTGAAATCTTGGAATTCCATCAAAAATCTTTGTGTCGACCTCCGCATCAAAACAATAAGGGCAAACGACATGAAAGGTACATAGAAAGTTTGGGTGGATAGGTTAAGAGAAGTTTCCAACGGCTATAGAATTGAGCTAGACTTTCGCGGTTGTGGAATCAAATGCCTCGCCCTAGAGAACCTAAATTTGAACAAGTGGACCATTAGAGAGTTTTTCAAAGAATCACTTGTCATAGGCCCGAAAGTAGAACTTGTTTAGAGTGAAATCTTGGAATTCCATCGAAAATCTTTGTATCGATCTCCGAAGGGGGATGCAAAAACAAGAAGGGGAACGACATGAAAGGTAGATAGGAAGTTAGGGTGGATAGGTTAAGAGAAGTTTCCAATCCGTCTATAGAATCAAGCTAGACTTTTCGCGGTTGTGGAATCAAATGCCTCACCCTAGAGATCTAAATTTGAACAAGTGGACCATTAGAGAGTTTTTCTAAGATTCACTTGCCATATGCCTCAAAGTAGCTTTTTTTTTTTTACGGTGAAATCTTGGAATTCCATCGAAAATCATTGTGTCGACCTCCGCGTCGAAACAAGAAGGGAACGACACGAAAGTTAGATATGAAGTTAGGGTGGATAGGTTAAGAGAATTTTCCAATCCGTCTATAGAATCAACCTAGACTTTTTCGCGGTTGTGGAATCAAATGCCTCACCCTAGAGATCTAAATTTGAACAAGTGGACCATTAGAGAGTTTTTCTAAGAATCACTTGTAATAGGCCTCAAAGTAGCACTTGTTTTAGAATGAAATCTTAGAATTCCATTAAAAATCTTTGTGTCGACCTACATAGTGAAACAAGAAGGGGAATGACATAAAATGTACATAAGAAGTTAGGGTGGGTAGGTTAGATGACGGTAGGATCAATTACAATGTGTTCCCCAACCGTTAATATATGTTTCGATGTGACATTAGGGATCGCCGACGCTGATTTCAGCGCGAACTCTAAACAAAGAGTAGTTTCCAATCCCGCTTTAGAAACGAAGCTAGACTTCTTCGCGGTTGTGGAATCAAATGCCCCACCCTAGAGAACCTAAATTTGAACAAGTGGACCATTAGAGAGTTTTTCTAAGAATCACTTATCATAGTACTCAACGAAGCACTTATTTAGAGTGAAATCTTGGAATTCCATTAAAAATCTTTGTGTCGACGTATATACTGAAACAAGAAGGGAACGACATGAAATGTACATAAGAAGTTAGGGTGGGTAGATTAGATGACGGTAGGATCAATTGCAATGTGTTCCCCCAACCGTTAATATATGTTTTCGATGTGACATTAGGGATCGGCCGACGCTGATTTCAGCGAACTCTAAACAAAGCTTAGTTTCCAATCCGGCATTAGAAACGAGCTAGACTTGTTGTTGATTTGTGGAATCAAATGCCCCACCCTAGAGAACCTAAATTTGAACAAGTGGACCATTAGAGAGTTTTCCTAAGAATCACTTATCATAGGACTCAACGGGCACTTGTTTAGAGTGAAATCTTGGAATTCCAACAAAAATCTTTGTGTGGAGGCCTCCGCATCAAAACAAGAAGGGGAACGACACGAAAGGTACATAGCAAGTTAGGGTGGATAGATTAAGAGAAGTTTCCAACCGGCTATAGAATCGAGCTAGACTTTCTCGGTTTGTGGAATCAAATGCCTCACCTTTAGAGAACCTAAATTTGAACAAGTGGACCACTAGAGAGTTTTTCTAAGAATCACTTGTCATAGGCACGAAAGTAGAACTTGTTTAGAGTGAAATCTTGGAATTCCAACGAAAATCTTTGTATCGATCTCCGCATCAAAACAAGAAGGGGAATGACACTAAAGGTAGATAGGAAGTTAGGTGGATAGGTTAAGAGAAGTTTCCGATCCGTCTATAGAATCAAGCTAGACTTTTTCACGGTTGTGGAATCAAATGCCTCACCCTAGAGATCTAAATTTGAACAAGTGGACCATTAGAGAGTTTTTCTAAGATTCACTTGTCATATGCCTCAAAGTAGCGTTTTGTTTAGAGTGAAATCTTGGAATTCCTTCGAAAATCTTTGTGTCGACCTCCGTGCATCAAAAACAATATGGGGAACGACGGGAAAGGTACATAGAAAGTTAGGTGGATAGGTTAAGAGAAGTTTCCAAACGGCTATAGAATCGAAGCTAGACTTTTTCGCGGTTGTGGAGTCAAATGCCTCGCCCTAGAGAACCTAAATTTGAACAAGTGGACCATTAGAGAGTTTTTCTAACGATTCACTTGTCATATGCCCTCAAAGTAGCGCTTTGTTTAGAGTGAAATCTTGGAATTCTATCGAAAATCTTTTTGTGTCGACCTCCGTCTTAAAAACAAGAAGGGACGACACGAAAGTTAGATATGAAGTTAGGGGTGGATAGGTTAAGAGAATTTTCCAATCCGGCCTATAGAATCATGCTAGACTTTTTTTCACGGTTGTGGAATCAAATGCCTCACCCCGGAGATCTAAATTTGAACAAGTGGACCATTAGAGAGTTTTTCTAAGAATCACTTGTAATAGGCCTCAAAGTAGCACTTGTTTAGAATGAAATCTTAGAATTCTATTAAAAATCTTTTGTGTCGACCTACATACTTGAAACAAGAAGGGGAACAACATGAAATGTATATAAGAAGTTAGGGTGGGTAGGTTAGATGACGGTAGGATCAATTACAATGTGTTCCCCAACCGTTAATATATGTTTTTCGATGTGACATTAGGGGATCGGCCGACGCTGATTTCAGCGCGAACTCTAAACAAAGAGTAGTTTTCAATCCGGCTTTAGAAACGAAGCTAGACTTCTTCGCGGTTGTGGAATCAAATGCCCCACCCTAGAGAACCTAAATTTGAACAAGTGGACCATTAGAGAGTTTTTCTAAGAATCACTTATCATACGACTCAACGGAAGCACTTGTCTAGAGTGAAATCTTGGAATTCCATCGAAAATCTTTGTGTCGACCTCCGCATCAAAACAAGAAGGGGAACGACACGAAAGGTACATAGCAAGTTAGGGTGGATAGATTAAGAGAAGTTCCCAATCCGCTATAAAATCGAGGTAGACTTTTTTTCACGGTTGTGGAATCAGATGCCTCACCCTAGAGAACCTAAATTTGAACAAGTGGACCATTAGAGAGTTTTTCTAAGAATCACTTGTCATAGGCCTCAAAGTAGCGCTTGTTTAGAGTGAAATCTTGGAATTCCATCAAAAATCTTTGTGTCGACCTCCGCATCAAAACAATATGAGGAATCCATGTGAAAGGTACATAGAAAGTTAGGGTGGATAGGTTAAGAGAAGTTTCCAATCTGGCTATAGAATCAAGCTAGACTTTCTCGCGGTTGTGGAGTCAAATGCCTCACCCTAGAGAACCTAAATTTGAACAAATGGACCATTAGAGAGTTTTTCTAAGAATCACTTGTCATAGGCCTCAAAGTAGCGCTTGTTTAGAGTGAAATCTTGGAATTCCTTCGAAAATCTTTGTGTCGACCTCCCGCACAGAAACAATATGGGGAATCGACGGGGAAAGGTACATAGAAAGTTAGGGTGGATAGGTTAAGAGAAGTTTCCAATCCGGCTATAGAATCGAAGCTAGACTTTCTCATGGGTTGTGGAGTCAAATGCCTCGCCCTAGAGAACCTAAATTTGAACAAGTGGACCATTAGAGAGTTTTTCTAAGAATCACTTGTCATAGGCACGAAAGTAGAACTTGTTTAGAGTGAAATCTTGGAATTCCATCGAAAATCTTTGTATCGATCTCCGCATCAGAAACAAGAAGGGAAGCGACATGAAAGGTAGATAGGAAGTTAGGGTGGATAGGTTAAGAGAAGTTTCCAATCTGTCTATAGAATCAAGCTAGACTTTTTTTGCGGTTGTGGAATCAAATGCCTCACCCTAGAGATCTAAATTTGAACAAGTGGACCATTAGAGAGTTTTTCTAAGATTCACTTGCCATATGCCTCAAAGTAGCGCTTTTTAGAGTGAAATCTTGGAATTCCATTGAAAATCATTAGTATTCGACCTCCGTCGTCAAAACAAGAAGGGGAACGCACACGAAAGTTAGATATGAAGTTAGGGTGGATAGGTTAAGAGAATTTTCCAATCCGCCTATAGAATCAACCTAGATTTTTTTCGCGGTTGTGGAATCAAATGCCTCACCCTAGAGATCTAAATTTGAACAAGTGGACCATTAGAGAGTTTTTCTAAGAATCACTTGTAATAGGCCTCAAAGTAGCACTTGTTTAGAATGAAATCTTAGAATTCCATTAAAAATCTTTGTGTCGACCTACATAGTGAAACAAGAAGGGAATGACATAAAATGTACATAAGAAGTTAGGGTGGGTAGGTTAGATGACGGTAGGATCAATTACAATGTGTTCCCCAACCGTTAATATATGTTTTCGATGTGACATTAGGGTGCCGACGCTGATTTCAGCGCGAACTCTAAACAAAGAGTCGTTTCCAATCCGCTTTAGAAACGAGCTAGACTTCTAAAGGTTGTGGAATCAAATGCCCCACCCTAGAGAACCTAAATTTGAACAAGTGGACCATTAGAGAGTTTTTCTAAGAATCACTTATCATAGTACTCAACGAAGCACTTATTTAGAGTGAAATCTTGGAATTCCATTAAAAATCTTTTGTGTCGACCTACATATTTGAAACAAGAAGGGGAACGACATGAAATGTACATAAGAAGTTAGGGTGGGTAGGTTAGATGACGGTAGGATCAATTGCAATGTGTTCCCCAACCGTTAATATATGTTTTCGATGTGACATTAGGGATGGCACGACGCTGATTTCAGCGCGAACTCTAAACAAAGCTTAGTTTCCAATCCGGCATTAGAAACGAGCTAGACTTGTTGTGGTTGTGGAATCAAATGCCCCACCCTAGAGAACCTAAATTTGAACAAGTGGACCATTAGAGAGTTTTCCTAAGAATCACTTATCATAGGACTCAACGAAGCACTTGTTTAGAGTGAAATCTTGGAATTCCAACAAAAATCTTTTGTGTCGCCTAAACATCCTTCTTCAAACAAGAAGGGGAACGACACGAAAGGTACATAGCAAGTTAGGGTGGATAGATTAAGAGAAGTTTCCAACGGCTATAGAATCGAAGCTAGACTTTTTCCAATTTGTGGAATCAAATGCCTCGCCTTAGAGAACCTAAATTTGAACAAGTGGACCACTAGAGAGTTTTTCTAAGAATCACTTGTCATAGGCTGAAAGTAGAACTTGTTTAGAGTGAAATCTTGGAATTCCAACGAAAATCTTTGTATCGATCTCATGCAGAAACAAGAAGGGAATGACACCTAAAGGTAGATAGGAAGTTAGGGTGGATAGGTTAAGAGAAGTTTCCGATCCGTCTATAGAATCAAGCTAGACTTTTTTCACGGTTGTGGAATCAAATGCCTCACCCTAGAGATCTAAATTTGAACAAGTGGACCATTAGAGAGTTTTTCTACGATTCACTTGTCATATGCCTCAAAGTAGCGCTTGTTTAGAGTGAAATCTTGGAATTCCATCGAAAATCTTTTTGTGTCGACCTCCGTCTTAAAACAAGAAGGGGGATATTACTAAAGTTAGATATGAAGTTAGGGTGGATAGGTTAAGGGAATTTTCCAATCCGCCTATAGAATCAAGCTAGACTTTTTTCGCGGTTGTGGAATCAAATGCCTCACCCCGGAGATCTAAATTTGAACAAGTGGACCATTAGAGAGTTTTTCTAAGAATCACTTATAATAGGCCTCAAAGTAGCACTTGTTTAGAATGAAATCTTAGAATTCTATTAAAAATCTTTTTGTGTCGACCTACATACTTGAAACAAGAAGCGGAACAACATGAAATGTATATAAGAAGTTAGGGTGGGTAGGTTAGATGACGGTAGGATCAATTACAATGTGTTCCCCAACCGTTAATATATGTTTCGATGTGACATTAGGGGACTGGCCGACGCTGATTTCAGCGCGAACTCTAAACAAAGAGTAGTTTTCAATCCGCTTTAGAAACGATGAGCTAGACTTCGCGGTTGTGGAATCAAATGCCCCACCCTAGAGAACCTAATTTGAACAAGTGGACCATTAGAGAGTTTTTCTAAGAATCACTTATCATACGACTCAACGAAGCACTTGTCTAGAGTGAAATCTTGGAATTCCATCGAAAATCTTTTGTGTGTCGACCTCCGCATCAAAACAAGAAGGGAACGACACGAAAGGTACATAGCAAGTTAGGGTGGATAGATTAAGAGAAGTTCCCAATCCGGCTATAAAATCGAGGTAGACTTTTTCACGGTTGTGGAATCGAGGATGCCTCACCCTAGAGAACCTAAATTTGAACAAGTGGACCATTAGAGAGTTTTTCTAAGAATCACTTGTCATAGGCCTCAAAGTAGCGCTTGTTTAGAGTGAAATCTTGGAATTCCTTCGAAAATCTTTGTGTCGACCTCCGCATCAAAACAATATGGGGAACGCTTGTGAAAGGTACATAGAAAGTTAGGGTGGATAGGTTAAGAGAAGTTTCCAATCTGGCTATAGAATCGAACTAGACTTTCTCGCGGTTGTGGAGTCAAATGCCTCGCCCTAGAGAACCTAAATTTGAACAAGTGGACCATTAGAGAGTTTTTCTAAGAATCACTTGTCATAGGCCTCAAAGTAGCGCTTTGTTTAGAGTGAAATCTTGGAATTCCATCGAAAATCTTTGTGTCGACCTCCGTGCAAAACAATATGGGGAACCATGGGAAAGGTACATAGAAAGTTAGGGTGGATAGGTTAAGAGAAGTTTCCAATCTGGCTATAGAATCGAGCTAGACTTTTTCTCGCGGTTGTGGAGTCAAATGCCTCGCCCTAGAGAACCTAAATTTGAACAAATGGACCATTAGAGAGTTTTTCTAAGAATCACTTGTCATAGGCCTCAAAGTAGCGCTTGTTTAGAGTGAAATCTTGGAATTCCTTCGAAAAATCTTTGTGTCGACCTCCCGCACCAAAACAATATGGGGAACGACAGGAAAGGTACATAGAAAGTTAGGGTGGATAGGTTAAGAGAAGTTTCCAATCTGGCTATAGAATCGAGCTAGACTTTCTCGGTTGTGGAGTCAAATGCCTCGCCCTAGAGAACCTAAATTTGAACAAGTGGACCATTAGAGAGTTTTTCTAAGAATCACTTGTCATAGGCCTCAAAGTAGCGCTTGTTTAGAGTGAAATCTTGGAATTCCATCGAAAATCTTTGTCAAATGCCGACCTCCGTGTAAAAACAAGAAGGGAACGACACGAAAGTTAGATATGAAGTTAGGGTGGATAGGTTAAGAGAATTTTCTAATCCGTCTATAGAATCAACCTAGACTTTTTTTCGCGGTTGTGGAATCAAATGCCTCACCCTAGAGATCTAAATTTGAACAAGTGGACCATTAGAGAGCTTTTCTAAGAATCACTTGTAATAGGCCTCAAAGTAGCACTTGTTTAGAATGAAATCTTAGAATTCCATTAAAAATCTTTGTGTCGACCTACATAGTGAAACAAGAAGGGAACGACATAAAATGTACATAAGAAGTTAGGGTGGGTAGGTTAGATGACGGTAGGATCAATTACAATGTGTTCCCCAACCGTTAATATATGTTTCGATGTGACATTAGGGGATCGGCCGACGCTGATTTCAGCGCGAACTCTAAACAAAGAGTAGTTTCAATCCGGCTTTAGAAACGAGCTAGACTTCTTTCGCGGTTGTGGAATCAAATGCCCCACCCTAGAGAACCTAAATTTGAACAAGTGGACCATTAGAGAGTTTTTCTAAGAATCACTTATCATAGTACTCAACGAAGCACTTATTTAGAGTGAAATCTTGGAATTCCATTAAAATCTTTGTGTCGACCTACATCGAAACAAGAAGGGGGAACGACATGAAAAGTACATAAGAAGTTAGGGTAGGTAGGTTAGATGACGGTAGGATCAATTGCAATGTGTTCCCCAACCGTTAATATATGTTTCTGATGTGACATTAGGGAATGCGACGCTGATTTCAGCGCGAACTCTAAACAAAGCTTAGTTTCCAATCCGGCATTAGAAACGAGCTAGACTTGTTCTTGGGTTGTGGAATCAAATGCCCCACCCTAGAGAACCTAAATTTGAACAAGTGGACCATTAGAGAGTTTTCCTAAGAATCACTTCTATCATAGGACTCAACAAAGCACTTGTTTAGAGTGAAATCTTGGAATTCCAACAAAATCTTTTGTGTCGCCCCTCTAAACCGAAACAAGAAGGGGAACGACACGAAAGGTACATAGCAAGTTAGGGTGGATAGATTAAGAGAAGTTTCCAATCTGGCTATAGAATCGAGCTATACTTTCTCGCACGTGGAATCAAATGCCTCGCCTTAGAGAACCTAAATTTGAACAAGTGGACCACTAGAGAGTTTTTCTAAGAATCACTTGTCATAGGCCCGAAAGTAGAACTTGTTTAGAGTGAAATCTTGAATTCCAACGAAAATCTTTGTATCGATCTCCGTGCACGAAACAAGAAGGGGAATGACACATTAAAGGTAGATAGGAAGTTAGGGTGGATAGGTTAAGAGAAGTTTCCGATCCGTCTATAGAATCAAGCTAGACTTTTTCACGGTTGTGGAATCAAACGCCTCACCCTAGAGATCTAAATTTGAACAAGTGGACCATTAGAGAGTTTTTCTACGATTCACTTGTCATATGCCTCAAAGTAGCGCTTGTTTAGAGTGAAATCTTGGAATTCCATCGAAAATCTTTGTGTCGACCTCCGTGCCGTAAAACAAGAAGGGGACGACACGAAAGTTAGATATGAAGTTAGGGTGGATAGGTTAAGAGAATTTTCCAATCCGTCTATAGAATCAAGCTAGACTTTTTCGCGGTTGTGGAATCAAATGCCTCACCCTGGAGATCTAAATTTGAACAAGTGGACCATTAGAAAGTTTTTCTAAGAATCACTTGTAATAGGCCTCAAAGTAGCACTTGTTTAGAATGAAATCTTAGAATTCTATTAAAAATCTTTTTGTGTCGACCTACATACTGAAACAAGAAGGGGAACAACATGAAATGTATATAAGAAGTTAGGGTGGGTAGGTTAGATGACGGTAGGATCAATTACAATGTGTTCCCCAACCGTTAATATATGTTTCTGATGTGACATTAGGGACTGCTGACGCTGATTTCAGCGCGAACTCTAAACAAAGAGTAGTTTTCAATCCGGCTTTAGAAACGAGCTAGACTTCTGCGCGGTTGTGGAATCAAATGCCCCACCCTAGAGAACCTAAATTTGAACAAGTGGACCATTAGAGAGTTTTTCTAAGAATCACTTATCATACGACTCAACGAAGCACTTGTCTAGAGTAAAATCTTGGAATTCCATCGAAAATCTTTGTGTCGACCTCCGCATCAAAACAAGAAGGGGAACGACACCTAAAGGTACATAACAAGTTAGGGTGGATAGATTAAGAGAAGTTCCCAATCCGGCTATAAAATCGAGGTAGACTTTTTCACGGTTGTGGAATCAGATGCCTCACCCTAGAGAACCTAAATTTGAACAAGTGGACCATTAGAGAGTTTTTCTAAGAATCACTTGTCATAGGCCTCAAAGTAGCGCTTGTTTAGAGTGAAATCTTGGAATTCCTTCGAAAATCTTTTTGTGTCGACCTCCGCATCAAAAAACAATATGGGGAACCACGGGAAAGGTACATAGAAAGTTAGGGTGGATAGGTTAAGAGAAGTTTCCAATCTGGCTATAGAATCGAGCTAGACTTTCTCGCGGTTGTGGAGTCAAATGCCTCGCCCTAGAGAACCTAAATTTGAACAAGTGGACCATTAGAGAGTTTTTCTAAGAATCACTTGTCATAGGCCTCAAAGTAGCGCTTGTTTAGAGTGAAATCTTGGAATTCCTTCGAAAATCTTTGTGTCGACCTCCGCATAAAAACAATATGGGGACGCATGGAAAGGTACATAGAAAGTTAGGGTGGATAGGTTAAGAGAAGTTTCCAATCTGGCTATAGAATCGAGCTAGACTTTCTCGCGGTTGTGGAGTCAAATGCCTCGCCCTAGAGAACCTAAATTTGAACAACTGGACCATTAGAGAGTTTTTCTAAGAATCACTTGTCATAGGCCTCAAAGTAGCGCTTGTTTAGAGTGAAATCTTGGAATTCCATCGAAAATCTTTTGTGTCGACCTCCATCAGAAACAATAAGGGGAACGACATGAAAGGTACATAGAAAGTTTGGGTGGATAGGTTAAGAGAAGTTTCCAATCGACTATAGAATTGAGCTAGACTTTCTCGCGGTTGTGGAATCAAATGCCTCGCCCTAGAGAACCTAAATTTGAACAAGTGGACCATTAGAGAGTTTTTCAAAGAATCACTTGTCATAGGCCTGAAAGTAGAACTTGTTTAGAGTGAAATCTTGGAATTCCATCGAAAATCTTTGTATCGATCTCCGTCGAAAAAACAAGAAGGGGAACGACACGAAAGGTAGATAGGAAGTTAGGGTGGATAGGTTAAGAGAAGTTTCCAATGCGTCTATAGAATCAAGCTAGACTTTTCGCGGTTGTGGAATCAAATGCCTCACCCTAGAGATCTAAATTTGAACAAGTGGACCATTAGAGAGTTTTTCTAAGATTCACTTGTCATATGCCTCAAAGTAGCGCTTGTTTAGAGTGAAATCTTGGAATTCCATCGAAAATCTTTGTGTCGACCTCCGTGCCGAAACAAGAAGGGGAACGACACGAAAGTTAGATATGAAGTTAGGGTGGATAGGTTAAGAGAATTTTCCAATCCGTCTATAGAATCAACCTAGACTTTTTCGCGGTTGTGGAATCAAATGCCTCACCCTAGAGATCTAAATTTGAACAAGTGGACCATTAGAGAGTTTTTCTAAGAATCACTTGTAATAGGCCTCAAAGTAGCACTTGTTTAGAATGAAATCTTAGAATTCCATTAAAAATCTTTGTGTCGACCTACATAGTGAAACAAGAAGGGGAACGACATAAAATGTACATAAGAAGTTAGGGTGGGTAGGTTAGATGACGGTAGGATCAATTACAATGTGTTCCCCAACCGTTAATATATGTTTCTGATGTGACATTAGGGACTGCTGACGCTGATTTCAGCGCGAACTCAAAACAAAGTGTAGTTTCCAATCCGGCTTTAGAAACGAGCTAGACTTCTTCACGGTTGTGGAATCAAATGCCCCACCCTAGAGAATCTAAATTTGAAGAAGTGGACTATTAGAGAGTTTTTCTAAGAATCACTTGTCATAGGCACGAAAGTAGAACTTGTTTAGAGTGAAATCTTGGAATTCCATCGAAAAATCTTTGTATGGATCTCCGCATCAAAACAAGAAGGGGAACGACACGAAAGGTATATAGGAAGTTAGGGTGGATAGGTTAAGAGAAGTTTCCAATCCGTCTATAGAATCAAGCTAGACTTTTTCACGGTTGTGGAATCAGATGCCTCACCCTAGAGAACCTAAATTTGAACAAGTGGACCATTAGAGAGTTTTTCTAAGAATCACTTGTCATAGGCCTCAAAGTAGCGCTTGTTTAGAGTGAAATCTTGGAATTCCTTCGAAAATCTTTGTGTCGACCTCCGTACCGAAACAATATGGGGAACGACAGGAAAGGTACATAGAAAGTTAGGGTGGATAGGTTAAAAGAAGTTTCCAATCCGGCTATAGAATCGAGCTAGACTTTTCGCGGTTGTGGAGTCAAATGCCTCGCCCTAGAGAACCTAAATTTGAACAAGTGGACCATTAGAGAGTTTTTCTAAGAATCACTTGTCATAGGCCTCAAAGTAGCGCTTGTTTAGAGTGAAATCTTGGAATTCCATTGAAAATCTTTGTGTCGACCTCCGCATCAAAAACAATATGGGGAACTTACAGTGAAAGGTACATAGAAAGTTAGGGTGGATAGGTTAAGAGAAGTTTCCAATCTGGCTATAGAATCGAGCTAGACTTTCTCGCGGTTGTGGAGTCAAATGCCTCGCCCTAGAGAACCTAAATTTGAACAAGTGGACCATTAGAGAGTTTTTCTAAGAATCACTTGTCATAGGCCTCAAAGTAGCGCTTGTTTAGAGTGAAATCTTGGAATTCCATCAAAAATCTTTGTGTCGACCTCCGTACCGAAACAATAAGGGGAACGACATGAAAGGTACATAGAAAGTTTGGGTGGATAGGTTAAGAGAAGTTTCCAATCTGGCTATAGAATTGAGCTAGACTTTCTCGCGGTTGTGGAATCAAATGCCTCGCCCTAGAGAACCTAAATTTGAACAAGTGGACCATTAGAGAGTTTTTCAAAGAATCACTTGTCATAGGCCTGAAAGTAGAACTTGTTTAGAGTGAAATCTTGGAATTCCATCGAAAATCTTTGTATCGATCTCCGCATCAAAACAAGAAGGGGAACGACACTAAAGGTAGATAGGAAGTTAGGGTGGATAGGTTAAGAGAAGTTTCCAATCCGGCCTATAGAATCAAGCTAGACTTTTTCACGGTTGTGGAATCAAATGCCTCACCCTAGAGATCTAAATTTGAACAAGTGGACCATTAGAGAGTTTTTCTAAGATTCACTTATCATATGCCTCAAAGTAGCGCTTGTTTAGAGTGAAATCTTGGAATTCCATCGAAAATCTTTTGTGTCGACCTCCGTCTTACAAAACAAGAAGGGGAACGACATGAAAGTTAGATATGAAGTTAGGGTGGATAGGTTAAGAGAATTTTCCAATCCGTCTATAGAATCAACCTAGACTTTTTCGCGGTTGTGGAATCAAATGCCTCACCCTAGAGATCTAAATTTGAACAAGTGGACCATTAGAGAGTTTTTCTAAGAATCACTTGTAATAGGCCTCAAAGTAGCACTTGTTTAGAATGAAATCTTAGAATTCCATTAAATATCTTTGTGTCGACCTACATACTGAAACAAGAAGGGGAACGACATAAAATGTACATAAGAAGTTAGGGTGGGTAGGTTAGATGACGGTAGGATAAATTACAATGTGTTCCCCAACCGTTAATATATGTTTTCGATGTGACATTAGGGATCTGGCGACGCTGATTTCAGCGTGAACTCAAAACAAAGAGTAGTTTCAATCCGGCTTTAGAAACGAGCTAGACTTCTTCACGGTTGTGGAATCAAATGCCCCACCCTAGAGAATCTAAATTTGAAGAAGTGGACTATTAGAGAGTTTTTCTAAGAATCACTTGTCATAGGCCCGAAAGTAGAACTTGTTTAGAGTGAAATCTTGGAATTCCATCGAAAATCTTTGTATGGATCTCCGCATCGAAACAAGAAGGAAGCGACACGAAAGGTAGATAGGAAGTTAGGGTGGATAGGTTAAGAGAAGTTTCCAATCCGTCCTATAGAATCAAGCTAGACTTTTTCGCGGTTGTGGAATCAAATGCCTCACCCTAGAGATCTAAATTTGAACAAGTGGACCATTAGAGAGTTTTTCTAAGAATCACTTGTAATAGGCCTCAAAGTAGCACTTGTTTAGAATGAAATCTTAGAATTCCATTAAAAATCTTTATGTCGACCTCCATGAAAAACAAGAAGGGGAACGACATGAAATGTACATAAGAAGTTAGGGTGGACTGGTTAGATGACGGTAGGATCAATTGCAATGTGTTCCCCAACCATTAATATATGTTTTCGATGTGACATTAGGGATTTGCCGACGCTGCTTTCAGCGAACTCTAAACAAAGAGTAGTTTCCAA
Source organism: Hyparrhenia diplandra (assembly GCA_015847255.1). Taxonomy (NCBI): domain Eukaryota; kingdom Viridiplantae; phylum Streptophyta; class Magnoliopsida; order Poales; family Poaceae; genus Hyparrhenia; species Hyparrhenia diplandra. The sequence continues at coordinate 16,994 of JADLZK010001240.1, forward strand.
TCCGGCTTTAGAAACGAAGCTAGACTTGTTCTTGGTTGTGGAATCAAATGCCTCACCCTAGAGAACCTAAATTTGAACAAGTGGACCATTAGAGAGTTTTTCTAAGAATCACTTGTCATAGGCCTCAAAGTAGCGCTTGTTTAGAGTGAAATCTTGGAATTCCATCGAAAATCTTTGTGTGGACCTCCGCATCAAAACAATAAGGGGAACGACATGAAAGGTACATAGAAAGTTAGGGTGGATAGGTTAAGAGAAGTTTCCAATCTGGCTATAGAATCGAGCTAGACTTTTCGCGGTTGTGGAGTCAAATGCCTCGCCCTACGAGAACCTAAATTTGAACAAGTGGACCATTAGAGAGTTTTTCTAAGAATCACTTGTCATAGGCCCGAAAGTAGAATTTGTTTAGAGTGAAATCTTGGAATTCCATTGAAAATCTTTTGTGTCGATCTCCGTACCGAAACAAGAAGGGGGAACGACACGAAAGGTAGATAGGAAGTTAGGGTGGATAGGTTAAGAGAAGTTTCCAATCCGTCTATAGAATCAAGCTAGACTTTTTCGCGGTTGTGGAATCAAATGCCTCAGCCTAGAGATCTAAATTTGAACAAGTGGACCATTAGAGAGTTTTTCTAAGAATCACTTGTCATATGCCTCAAAGTAGCGCTTGTTTAGAGTGACATCTTGGAATTCCATCGAAAATCTTTTGTGTCGACCTCGTGTTAAAACAAGAAGGGAATGACACGAAAGTTAGATATGAAGTTAGGGTGGATAGGTTAACAGAATTTTCCAATCTGTCTATAGAATCAAGCTAGACTTTTTCGCGGTTGTGGAATCAAATGCCTCACCCTAGAGATCTAAATTTGAACAAGTGGACCATTAGAGAGTTTTTCTAAGAATCACTTGTAATACGCCTCAAAGTAGCACTTGTTTAGAATGAAATCTTAGAATTCTATTAAAAATCTTTGTGTCGACCTACATACTGAAACAAGAAGGGGAACAACATGAAATGTACATAAGATGTTAGGGTGGGTAGGTTAGATGACGGTAGGATCAATTACAATGTGTTCCCCCAACCGTTAATATATATTTTCGACGTGACATTAGGGATGGCGATGCTGATTTCAGCGCGAACTCTAAACAAAGAGTAGTTTCCAATCCGACTTTAGAAACGAGCTAGACTTCTTGCGGTTGTGGAATCAAATGCCCCACCCATAGAACCTAATTTTGAACAAGTGGACCATTAGAGAGTTTTCTAAGAATCACTTATCATAGGACTCAACGAAGCACTTGTTTAGAGTGAAATCTTGGAATTCCATCGAAAATCTTTGTGTCGAACCTCCATGCAAAACAAGAAGGGGAACGATACGAAAGGTACATAGCAAGTTAGGGTGGATAGATTAAGAGAAGTTCCCAATCCGGCTATAAAATCGAGGCAGACTTTTTCGCGGTGGTGGAATCAAATGCCTCACCTTAGAGAACCTAAATTTTAACAATTGGACCATTAGAGAGTTTTTCTAAGAATCACTTGTCATAGGCCTCAAAGTAGCGCTTGTTTAGAATGAAATCTTGGAATTCCATCGAAAGTCTTTGTGTCGACCTCCATACCAGAAACAATAAGGGAACGACATGAAAGGTACATAGAAAGTTAGGGTGGATAGGTTAAGAGAAGTTTCCAATCTGGCTATAGAATCGAGCTAGACTTTCTCGCGGTTGTGGAATCAAATGCCTCGCCCTAGAGAAACTAAATTTGAACAAGTGGACCATTAGAAAGTTTTTCAAAGAATCACTTGTCATAGGCCCGAAAGTAGAACTTGTTTAGAGTGAAATCTTGGAATTCCATCGAAAATCTTTGTATCGATCTCCGCATCAGAAACAAGAAGGGGAACGACACCTAAAGGTAGATAGGAAGTTAGGGTGGATAGGTTAAGAGAAGTTTCCAATCCGTCTATAGAATCAAGCTAGACTTTTTCGCGGTTGTGGAATCAAATGCCTCACCCTAGAGATCTAAATTTGAACAAGTGGACCATTAGAGAGTTTTTCTAAGATTCACTTGTCATATGCCTCAAAGTAGCGCTTGTTTAGAGTGAAATCTTGGAATTCCATCGAAAATCTTTGTGTCGACCTCCGTGCCGAAACAAGAAGGGGAACGACACGAAAGTTAGATATGAAGTTAGGGTGGATAGGTTAAGAGAATTTTCCAATCCGCCTATAGAATCAACCTAGACTTTTTTCAGCGGTTGTGGAATCAAATGCCTCACCCTAGAGATCTAAATTTGAACAAGTGGACCATTAGAGAGTTTTTCTAAGAATCATTTGTAATAGGCCTCAAAGTAGCACTTGTTTAGAATGAAATCTTAGAATTCCATTAAAAATCTTTGTGTCGACCTACATAGTGAAACAAGAAGGGAACGACATAAAATGTACATAAGAAGTTAGGGTGGGTAGGTTAGATGACGGTAGGATCAATTACAATGTGTTCCCCAACCGTTAATATATGTTTCGATGTGACATTAGGGATCAGCCGACGCTGATTTCAGCGCGAACTCTAAACAAAGAGTAGTTTCCAATCCGCTTTAGAAACGAAGCTAGACTTCTTCGCGGTTGTGGAATCAAATGCCCCACCCTAGAGAACCTAAATTTGAACAAGTGGACCATTAGAGAGTTTTTCTAAGAATCACTTATCATAGTACTCAACGAAGCACTTATTTAGAGTGAAATCTTGGAATTCCATCGAAAATCTTTTGTGTCGACCTTAAAATCAAGAAACAAGAAGGGGAACGACATTTAAAGGTACATAGCAAGTTAGGGTGCATAGATTAAGAGAAGTTCCCAATCCGGCTATAAAATCGAGGTAGACTTTTTCGCGGTTGTGGAATCAAATGCCTCACCCTAGAGAACCTAAATTTGAACAAGTGGACCATTAGAGAGTTTTTCTAAGAATCACTTGTCATAGGCCTCAAAGTAGCGCTTGTTTAGAATGAAATCTTGGAATTCCATCGAAAGTCTTTGTGTTGACCTGCATACCGAAACAATAAGGGGAACGACACGAAAGGTACATAGCAAGTTAGGGTGGATAGATTAAGAGAAGTTTCCAATCGGCTATAGAATCGAGCTAGACTTTCCATATGGCCGTGGAATCAAATGCCTCGCCCTAGAGAACCTAAATTTGAACAAGTGGACCACTAGAGAGTTTTTCTAAGAATCACTTGTCATAGGCCGAAAAGTAGAACTTGTTTAGAGTTAAATCTTGGAATTCCATCGAAAATCTTTGTATCGATCTCCGCATCAAAACAAGAAGGGGAATGACACGGAAGGTAGATAGGTTAAGAGAAGTTTCCGATCCGTCTATAGAATCAAGCTAGACTTTTTTTCGCGGTTGTGGAATCAAATGCCTCACCCTAGAGATCTAAATTTGAACAAGTGGATCATTAGAGAGTTTCTCTAAGATTCACTTGTCATATGCCTCAAAGTAGCGCTTGTTTAGAGTGAAATCTTGGAATTTCCTCGAAAATCTTTTTGTGTAAAACCTCCGTCTTGCGAAAACAAGAAGGGGACGACACGAAAGTTAGATATGAAGTTAGGGTGGATAGGTTAAGAGAATTTTCCAATCCGTCTATAGAATCAAGCTAGAGTTTTTTCGCGGTTGTGGAATCAAATGCCTCACCCCTCGAGATCTAAATTTCAACAAGTGGACCATTAGAGAGTTTTTCTAAGAATCACTTGTAATAGGCCTCAAAGTAGCACTTGTTTAGAATGAAATCTTAGAATTCTATTAAAAATCTTTGTGTCGACCTACATACTGAAACAAGAAGGGGAACAACATGAAATGTACATAAGAAGTTAGGGTGGGTAGGTTAGATGACGGTAGGATCAATTACAATGTGTTCCCCAACCGTCAATATATGTTTACGATGTGACATTAGGGATCTGGCGATGCTGATTTCAGCGCGAACTCTAAACAAAGAGTAGTAGTTTCCAATCCGGCTTTAGAAACGAGCTAGACTTCTTCGCGGTTGTGGAATCAAATGCCCCCCCCTAGAGAACCTAAATTTGAACAAGTGGACCATTAGAGAGTTTTTCTAAGAATCACTTATCATAGGACTCAACGAAGCACTTGTCTAGAGTGAAATCTTGGAATTCCATCGAAAATCTTTTGTGTCGGCCTCCGCATCGAAAAAAACAAGAAGGGGGAACGACACCGAAAGGTACATAGCAAGTTAGGGTGGATAGATTAAGAGAAGTTCCCAATCCGGCTATAAAATCGAGGCAGACTTTTTCGCGGTGGTGGAATCAAATGCCTCACCTTAGAGAACCTAAATTTTAACAATTGGACCATTAGAGAGTTTTTCTAAGAATCACTTGTCATAGGCCTCAAAGTAGCGCTTGTTTAGAATGAAATCTTGGAATTCCATCGAAAGTCTTTTGTGTCGACCTCCATACCGAAAACAATAAGGGAACGACATGAAAGGTACATAGAAAGTTAGGGTGGATAGGTTAAGAGAAGTTTCCAATCCGGCTATAGAATCGAGCTAGACTTTTTCGCGGTTGTGGAGTCAAATGCCTCGCCCTACAGAACCTAAATTTGAACAAGTGGACCATTAGAGAGTTTTTCTAAGAATCACTTGTCATAGGCCTGAAAATAGAACTTGTTTAGAGTGAAATCTTGGAATTCCATTGAAAATCTTTGTGTCGATCTCCTCGCATCGTAAAACAAGAAGGGGGAACGACACTAAAGGTAGATAGGAAGTTAGGTGGATAGGTTAAGAGAAGTTTCCAATCCGCCTATAGAATCAAGCTAGACTTTTTCGCGGTTGTGGAATCAAATGCCTCAGCCTAGAGATCTAAATTTGAACAAGTGGACCATTAGAGAGTTTTTCTAAGAATCACTTGTCATATGCCTCAAAGTAGCGCTTGTTTAGAGTGACATCTTGGAATTCCATCGAAAATCTTTGTGTCGACCTCCGTGCCGAAACAAGAAGGGGAATGACACGAAAGTTAGATATGAAGTTAGGGTGGATAGGTTAACAGAATTTTCCAATCTGTCTATAGAATCAAGCTAGACTTTTTCGCGGTTGTGGAATCAAATGCCTCACCCTAGAGATCTAAATTTGAACAAGTGGACCATTAGAGAGTTTTTCTAAGAATCACTTGTAATACGCCTCAAAGTAGCACTTGTTTAGAATGAAATCTTAGAATTCTATTAAAAATCTTTGTGTCGACCTACATACTCAAAACAAGAAGGGGAACAACATGAAATGTACATAAGATGTTAGGGTGGGTAGGTTAGATGACGGTAGGATCAATTACAATGTGTTCCCCAACCGTTAATATATGTTTCGACGTGACATTAGGGGATCGCCGATGCTGATTTCAGCCGAACTCTAAACAAAGAGTAGTTTCCAATCCGACTTTAGAAACGAGCTAGACTTCTTCGCTGGGTTGTGGAATCAAATGCCCCACCCATAGAACCTAATTTTGAACAAGTGGACCATTAGAGAGTTTTTCTAAGAATCACTTATCATAGGACTCAACGAAGCACTTGTTTAGAGTGAAATCTTGGAATTCCATCGAAAATCTTTGTGTCGGCCTCCGCATGAAACAAGAAGGGGAACGACACTAAAGGTACATAGCAAGTTAGGGTGGATAGATTAAGAGAAGTTCCCAATCCGGCTATAAAATCGAGGCAGACTTTTTTCGCGGTGGTGGAATCAAATGCCTCACCTTAGAGAACCTAAATTTTAACAATTGGACCATTAGAGAGTTTTTCTAAGAATCACTTGTCATAGGCCTCAAAGTAGCGCTTGTTTAGAATGAAATCTTGGAATTCCATCGAAAGTCTTTGTGTCGACCTCCATACCGAAACAATAAGGGGAACGACATGAAAGGTACATAGAAAGTTAGGGTGGATAGGTTAAGAGAAGTTTCCAATCGGCTATAGAATCGAAGCTAGACTTTCAAGGAAATGGTTGTGGAATCAAATGCCTCGCCCTAGAGAAACTAAATTTGAACAAGTGGACCATTAGAAAGTTTTTCAAAGAATCACTTGTCATAGGCCCGAAAGTAGAACTTGTTTAGAGTGAAATCTTGGAATTCCATCGAAAATCTTTGTATCGATCTCCGCATCAAAACAAGAAGGGGAACGACACGAAAAGGTAGATAGGAAGTTAGGGTGGATAGGTTAAGAGAAGTTTCCAATCCGTCTATAGAATCAAGCTAGACTTTTTCGCGGTTGTGGAATCAAATGCCTCACCCTAGAGATCTAAATTTGAACAAGTGGACCATTAGAGAGTTTTTCTAAGATTCACTTGTCATATGCCTCAAAGTAGCGCTTGTTTAGAGTGAAATCTTGAATTCCATCGATAATCTTTTTTGTGTCGACCTCCGTGCGTCCAAAAACAAGAAGGGGAACGATTACCTAAAGTTAGATATGAAGTTAGGGTGGATAGGTTAAGAGAATTTTCCAATCCGGCCTATAGAATCAACCTAGACTTTTCGCGGTTGTGGAATCAAATGCCTCACCCTAGAGATCTAAATTTGAACAAGTGGACCATTAGAGAGTTTTTCTAAGAATCATTTGTAATAGGCCTCAAAGTAGCACTTGTTTAGAATGAAATCTTAGAATTCCATTAAAAATCTTTGTGTCGACCTACATAGTGAAACAAGAAGGGGAATGACATAAAATGTACATAAGAAGTTAGGGTGGGTAGGTTAGATGACGGTAGGATCAATTACAATGTGTTCCCCAACCGTTAATATATGTTTCTGATGTGACATTAGGGACTGCTGACGCTGATTTCAGCGCGAACTCTAAACAAAGAGTAGTTTCCAATCCGGCTTTAGAAACGAGCTAGACTTCTTCGCGGTTGTGGAATCAAATGCCCCACCCTAGAGAACCTAAATTTGAACAAGTGGACCATTAGAGAGTTTTTCTAAGAATCACTTATCATAGTACTCAACGAAGCACTTATTTAGAGTGAAATCTTGGAATTCCATCGAAAATCTTTGTGTCGACCTTCGCATCTAAAACAAGAAGGGGAACGACATACCTAAAGGTACATAGCAAGTTAGGGTGCATAGATTAAGAGAAGTTCCCAATCCGGCTATAAAATCGAGGTAGACTTTTCGCTGGGTTGTGGAATCAAATGCCTCACCCTAGAGAACCTAAATTTGAACAAGTGGACCATTAGAGAGTTTTTCTAAGAATCACTTGTCATAGGCCTCAAAGTAGCGCTTGTTTAGAATGAAATCTTGGAATTCCATCGAAAGTCTTTGTGTTGACGCATACCAAAACAATAAGGGGAACGACACCTAAAGGTACATAGCAAGTTAGGGTGGATAGATTAAGAGAAGTTTCCAATCGGCTATAGAATCGAGCTAGACTTTCTCAAAGTTTGTGGAATCAAATGCCTCGCCCTAGAGAACCTAAATTTGAACAAGTGGACCACTAGAGAGTTTTTCTAAGAATCACTTGTCATAGGCCTGAAAAGTAGAACTTGTTTAGAGTTAAATCTTGGAATTCCATCGAAAATCTTTGTATCGATCTCCGCATCAAAACAAGAAGGGAATGACACGGAAGGTAGATAGGTTAAGAGAAGTTTCCGATCCGTCTATAGAATCAAGCTAGACTTTTTCGCGGTTGTGGAATCAAATGCCTCACCCTAGAGATCTAAATTTGAACAAGTGGATCATTAGAGAGTTTCTCTAAGATTCACTTGTCATATGCCTCAAAGTAGCGCTTTGTTTAGAGTGAAATCTTGGAATTTCCTCGAAAATCTTTAGGTCGACCGTGCCGAAACAAGAAGGGGGACGACACTAAAAGTTAGATATGAAGTTAGGGTGGATAGGTTAAGAGAATTTTCCAATCCGCCTATAGAATCAAGCTAGAGTTTTTCGTGGTTGTGGAATCAAATGCCTCACCCTCGAGATCTAAATTTCAACAAGTGGACCATTAGAGAGTTTTTCTAAGAATCACTTGTAATAGGCCTCAAAGTAGCACTTGTTTAGAATGAAATCTTAGAATTCTATTAAAAATCTTTGTGTCGACCTACATATCTGAAACAAGAAGGGGAACAACATGAAATGTACATAAGAAGTTAGGGTGGGTAGGTTAGATGACGGTAGGATCAATTACAATGTGTTCCCCAACCGTCAATATATGTTTTCGATGTGACATTAGGGATGGCCGATGTTGATTTCAAGTGCGAACTCTAAACAAAGAGTAGTTTCCAATCCGGCTTTAGAAACGAAGCTAGACTTCTTCGCGGTTGTGGAATCAAATGCCCCACCCCGAGAGAACCTAAATTTGAACAAGTGGACCATTAGAGAGTTTTTCTAAGAATCACTTATCATAGGACTCAACGAAGCACTTGTCTAGAGTGAAATCTTGGAATTCCATCGAAAATCTTTGTGTCGGCCTCCGTACCGAAACAAGAAGGGGAACGACACGAAAGGTACATAGCAAGTTAGGGTGGATAGATTAAGAGAAGTTCCCAATCCAGCTATAAAATCGAGGTAGACTTTTTTCGCGGTGGTGGAATCAAATGCCTCACCCTAGAGAACCTAAATTTTAACAATTGGACCATTAGAGAGTTTTTCTAAGAATCACTTGTCATAGGCCTCAAAGTAGCGCTTTTGTTTAGAGTGAAATCTTGAATTCCATCGAAAATCTTTGTGTCGACCTCCGCATCAGAAACAATAAGGGAACGACATTAAAGGTACATAGAAAGTTAGGGTGGATAGATTAAGAGAAGTTTCCAATCGGCTATAGAATCGAGCTAGACTTTCTCATGGTTGTGGAGTCAAATGCCTCGCCCTAGAGAACCTAAATTTGAACAAGTGGACCATTAGAGAGTTTTTCTAAGAATCACTTGTCATAGGCCTGAAAGTAGAACTTGTTTAGAGTGAAATCTTGGAATTCCATTGAAAATCTTTGCATCGATCTCCGTACCAAAACAAGAAGGGGAACGCATTACCTAAAGGTAGATAGGAAGTTAGGGTGGATAGGTTAAGAAAAGTTTCCAATCCATCTATAGAATCAAGCTAGACTTTTTTCGCGGTTGTGGAATCAAATGCCTCACCTAGAGATCTAAATTTGAACAAGTGGACCATTAGAGAGTTTTTCTAAGAATCACTTGTCATATGCCTCAAAGTAGCGCTTGTTTAGAGTGACATCTTGGAATTCCATCGAAAATCTTTGTGTCGACCTCCTCCGCGTCGTAAAACAAGAAGGGGAACGATTACGAAAGTTAGATATGAAGTTAGGTCGATAGGTTAAGAGAAGTTTCCAATCCGTCTATAGAATCAATCTAGACTTTTTCGCGGTTGTGGAATCAAATGCCTCACCCTAGAGATCTAAATTTGAACAGGTGGACCATTAGAGAGTTTTTCTAAGATTCACTTGTCATATGCCTCAAAGTAGCGCTTGTTTAGAGTGAAATCTTGGAATTCCATCGAAAATCTTTTGTCGACCTCCGTGCAAAAAACAAGAAGGGGAACGACACTGAAAGTTAGATATGAAGTTAGGGTGGATAGGTTAACAGAATTTTCCAACTGCCTATAGAATCAAGCTAGACTTTTTTCGCGGTTGTGGAATCAAATGCCTCACCCTAGAGATCTAAATTTGAACAAGTGGACCATTAGAGAGTTTTTCTAAGAATCACTTGTAATACGTCTCAAAGTAGCACTTGTTTAGAATGAAATCTTAGAATTCTATTAAAAATCTTTGTGTCGACCTACATACTGAAACAAGAAGGGGAACAACATGAAATGTACATAAGAAGTTAGGGTGGGTAGGTTAGATGACGGTAGGATCAATTACAATGTGTTCCCCAACCGTTAATATATGTTTCGATGTGACATTAGGGATCGGCGTGATGCTGATTTCAGCGCGAACTCTAAACAAAGAGTAGTTTCCAATCCGGCTTTAGAAACGAGCTAGACTTCTTCGCGGTTGTGGAATCAAATGCCCCACCCATAGAACCTAATTTTGAACAAGTGGACCATTAGAGAGTTTTTCTAAGAATCACTTATCGTAGGACTCAACGAAGCACTTGTTTAGAGTGAAATCTTGGAATTCCATCGAAAATCTTTGTGTCGACCTCCGCATGCAGAAACAAGAAGGGGAACGCCACGAAAGGTACATAGCAAGTTAGGGTGGATAGATTAAGAGAAGTTCCCAATCCGCTATAAAATCGAGGCGGACATTTTCGCGGTGGTGGAATCAAATGCCTCACCTTAGAGAACCTAAATTTTAACAATTGGACCATTAGAGAGTTTTTCTAAGAATCACTTGTCATAGGCCTCAAAGTAGCGCTTGTTTAGAATGAAATCTTGGAATTCCATCGAAAAGTCTTTGTGTTGACGCATACCAAAAACAATAAGGGAACGACACGAAAGGTACATAGCAAGTTAGGGTGGATAGATTAAGAGAAGTTTCCAATCGGCTATAGAATCGAAGCTAGACTTTCTTTCACGTGGAATCAAATGCCTCGCCCTAGAGAACCTAAATTTGAACAAGTGGACCACTAGAGAGTTTTTCTAAGAATCACTTGTCATAGGCCCGAAAAAGTAGAACTTGTTTAGAGTTAAATCTTGGAATTCCATCGAAAATCTTTGTATCGATCTCCGCATCAAACAAGAAGGGGAATGACACTAAAGGTAGATAGGAAGTTAGGGTGGATAGGTTAAGAGAAGTTTCCGATCCGTCTATAGAATCAAGCTAGACTTTTTCACGGTTGTGGAATCAAATGCCTCACCCTAGAGATCTAAATTTGAACAAGTGGATCATTAGAGAGTTTCTCTAAGATTCACTTGTCATATGCCTCAAAGTAGCGCTTGTTTAGAGTGAAATCTTGGAATTTCCTCGAAAATCTTTGTGTCGACCTCCGTGCCGAAACAAGAAGGGGGGACGACACGAAAGTTAGATATGAAGTTAGGGTGGATAGGTTAAGAGAATTTTCCAATCCGCCTATAGAATCAAGATAGAGTTTTTCGCGGTTGTGGAATCAAATGCCTCACCCGGAGATCTAAATTTCAACAAGTGGACCATTAGAGAGTTTTTCTAAGAATCACTTGTAATAGGCCTCAAAGTAGCACTTGTTTAGAATGAAATCTTAGAATTCTATTAAAAATCTTTGTGTCGACCTACATCTTGAAAACAAGAAGGGGAACAACATGAAATGTACATAAGAAGTTAGGGTGGGTAGGTTAGATGACGGTAGGATCAATTACAATGTGTTCCCCAACCGTTAATATATGTTTTCGATGTGACATTAGGGGATCGGCTGACGCTGATTTCAGCGAACTCTAAACAAAGAGTAGTTTCCAATCAGGCTTTAGAAACGAAGCTAGACTTCTTATTTGTTGTGGAATCAAATGCCCCACCCTAGAGAACCTAAATTTGAACAAGTGGACCATTAGAGAGTTTTTCTAAGAATCACTTATCATAGTACTCAACGAAGCACTTATTTAGAGTGAAATCTTGGAATTCCATCGAAAATCTTTGTGTCGACCTCCGTACCGAAACAAGAAGGGGAACGACACGAAAGGTACATAGCAAGTTAGGGTGCATAGATTAAGAGAAGTTCCCAATCCGGCTATAAAATCGAAGTTAGACTTTTTCACGGTTGTGGAATCAAATGCCTCACCTTAGAGAACCTAAATTTGAACAAGTGAACCATTAGAGAGTTTTTCTAAGAATCACTTGTCATAGGCCTCAAAGTAGCGCTTGTTTAGAATGAAATCTTGGAATTCCATCGAAAGTCTTTGTGTTGACACGCATACCGAAATAATAAGGGGAACGACACGAAAGGTACATAGCAAGTTAGGGTGGATAGATTAAGAGAAGTTTCCAATCTGGCTATAGAATCGAGCTAGACTTTCTCGCGGCTGTGGAATCAAATGCCTCGCCCTAGAGAACCGAAATTTGAACAAGTGGACCACTAGAGAGTTTTTCTAAGAATCACTTGTCATAGGCCTGAAAGTAGAACTTGTTTAGAGTGAAATCTTGGAATTCTATCGAAAATCTTTGTATCGATCTCCGTACCGAAACAAGAAGGGGAATGACACGAAAGGTAGATAGGAAGTTAGGGTGGATAGGTTAAGAGAAGTTTCCGATCCGTCTATAGAATCAAGCTAGACTTTTTCGCGGTTGTGGAATCAAATGCCTCACCCTAGAGATCTAAATTTGAACAAGTGGATCATTAGAGAGTTTCTCTAAGATTCACTTGTCATATGCCTCAAAGTAGCGCTTGTTTAGAGTGAAATCTTGGAATTTCATCGAAAATCTTTGTGTGGACCTCCTGAAAACAAGAAGGGGGACGACACTAAAGTTAGATATGAAGTTAGGGTGGATAGGTTAAGAGAATTTTCCAATCCGTCTATAGAATCAAGCTAGAGTTTTTCGCGGTTGTGGAATCAAATGCCTCACCCTGGAGATCTAAATTTCAACAAGTGGACCATTACAGAGTTTTTCTAAGAATCACTTGTAATAGGCCTCAAAGTAGCACTTGTTTAGAATGAAATCTTAGAATTCTATTAAAAATCTTTGTGTCGACCTACACATTGAAACAAGAAGGGGAACGACATGAAATGTACATAAGAAGTTAGGGTGGGTAGGTTAGATGACGGTAGGATCAATTACAATGTGTTCCCCAACCGTTAATATATGTTTTCGATGTGACATTAGGGACTGGCCGATGCTGATTTCAGCGCGAACTCTAAACAAAGAGTAGTTTCCAATCCAGGCTTTAGAAACGAAGCTAGACTTCTTCGCGGTTGTGGAATCAAATGCCCCACCCATAGAACCTAATTTTGAACAAGTGGACCATTAGAGAGTTTTTCTAAGAATCACTTATCGTAGGACTCAATGAAGCACTTGTTTAGAGTGAAATCTTGGAATTCCATCGAAAATCTTTTGTGTCGACCTCCGCATCAGAAACAAGAAGGGGAACGTCACGAAAGGTACATAGCAAGTTAGGGTGGATAGATTAAGAGAAGTTCCCAATCCGCTATAAAATCGAGGCGAGACATTTTCGCGGTGGTGGAATCAAATGCCTCACCTTAGAGAACCTAAATTTTAACAATTGGACCATTAGAGAGTTTTTCTAAGAATCACTTGTCATAGGCCTCAAAGTAGCGCTTGTTTAGAATGAAATCTTGGAATTCCATCGAAAGTCTTTGTGTTGACCTGCATACCGAAACAATAAGGGAATGACACATAAAGGTACATAGCAAGTTAGGGTGGATAGATTAAGAGAAGTTTCCAATCTGGCTATAGAATCGAGCTAGACTTTCTCGCGGCTGTGGAATCAAATGCCTCGCCCTAGAGAACCTAAATTTGAACAAGTGGACCACTAGAGAGTTTTTCTAAGAATCACTTGTCATAGGCCCGAAAGTAGAACTTGTTTAGAGTGAAATCTTGGAATTCTATCGAAAAATCTTTGTATCGATCTCGTCAAAAAAACAAGAAGGGGAATGACAATTTAAAGGTAGATAGGAAGTTAGGGTGGATAGGTTAAGAGAAGTTTCCGATCCGTCTATAGAATCAAGCTAGACTTTTTCGCGGTTGTGGAATCAAATGCCTCACCCTAGAGATCTAAATTTGAACAAGTGGATCATTAGAGAGTTTCTCTAAGATTCACTTGTCATATGCCTCAAAGTAGCGCTTGTTTAGAGTGAAATCTTGGAATTTCATCGAAAAATCTTTGGTCGACCTCCGTGTCGAAACAAGAAGGGGACGACACGAAAGTTAGATATGAAGTTAGGGTGGATAGGTTAAGAGAATTTTCCAATCCGTCTATAGAATCAAGCTAGAGATTTTCGCGGTTGTGGAATCAAATGCCTCACCCTAGAGATCTAAATTTCAACAAGTAGACCATTAGAGAGTTTTTCTAAGAATCACTTGTAATAGGCCTCAAAGTAGCACTTGTTTAGAATGAAATCTTAGAATTCTATTAAAAATCTTTGTGTCGACCTACATACTTGAAACAAGAAGGGGAACGACATGAAATGTACATAAGAAGTTAGGGTGGGTAGGTTAGATGATGGTAGGATCAATTGCAATGTGTTCCCCAACCGTCAATATATGTTTCGATGTGACATTAGGGATCGCCGACGCTGATTTCAGCAGCACAACTCTAAACAAAGCGTAGTTTCCAATCCGGCTTTAGAAACGAGCTAGATTTGTTCGCGGTTGTGGAATCAAATGCCCCACCCTAGAGAACCTAAATTTGAACAAGTGGACCATTAGAGAGTTTTCCTAAGAATCACTTATCATAGGCCTCAAAGTAGCGCTTGTTTAGAGTAAAATCTTGGAATTCCAACGAAAATCTTTGTGTCGACCTCCGTACCGAAACAATAAGGGGAACGACACGAAAGGTACATAGCAAGTTAGGAACATAGGTTAAGAGAAGTTTTCAATCAACGGCTATAGAATTGAGCTAGACTTTCTCGCTGATTTGTGGAATCAAATGCCTCGCCCCTAGAGAACCTAAATTTGGACAAGTGGACCATTAGAGAGTTTTTCTAAGAATCACTTGTCATAGGCCTCAAAGTAGCACTTGTTTAGAGCAAAATCTTGGAATTCCATTGAAAATCTTTGTGTCGACCTAACGCAGAAACAAGAAGGGGAACGACACGAAAGGTACATAAGAAGTTAGGGTGGGTAGGTTAGATGATGGTAGGATCAATTACATTGTGTTCTCCAACCGTTAATATATGTTTCTGGATGTGACATTAGGGACTGTTGGCGCTGATTTCAGCGCGAACTCAAAACAAAGAGTAGTTTCCAATCCTTCTATAGAATCAAGCTAGACTTTCTCGCGGTTGTGGAATCAAATGCCCCCGCCCTAGAGAACCTAAATTTGAACAAGTGGACCATTAGAGAGTTTTTCTAAGAATCACTTGTCATAGGCCTTAAAGTAGAATTTGTTTAGAGTGAAATCTTGGAATTCCATCGAAAATCTTTGTATCGATCTCCGCAGATAGAAACAAGAAGGGGAACGACACGAAAGGTAGATAGGAAGTTAGGGTGGATAGGTTAAGAGAAGTTTCCAATCCGTCTATAGAATCAAGCTAGACTTTTTTCGCGGTTGTGGAATCAAATGCCTCACCCTAGAGATCTAAATATGAACAAGTGGACCATTAGAGAGTTTTTCTAAGAATCACTTGTAATAGGCCTCAAAGTAGCACTTGTTTAGAATGAAATCTTAGAATTCCATTAAAAATCTTTGTGTCGACCTACATCCAAAACAAGAAGGGGAACGACATGAAATGTACATAAGAAGTTAGGGTGGGTAGGTTAGATGACGGTAGGATCAATTGCAATGTGTTCCCCAACCGTCAATATATGTTTCGATGTGACATTAGGGATCACGACGCCGATTTCAGCCAGCGAACTCTAAACAAAGCGTAGTTTCCAATCCGGCTTTAGAAACGAGCTAGACTTGTTCGCGGTTGTGGAATCAAATGCCCCACCCTAGAGAACCTAAATTTGAACAAGTGGACCATTAGAGAGTTTTCCTAAGAATCACTTGTCATAGGCCTCAAAGTAGCGCTTGTTTAGAATGAAATCTTGGAATTCCATCGAAAGTCTTTTTGTGTCGACCTCCATACCGAAACAATAAAGGGAACGACATGAAAGGTACATAGAAAGTTAGGTGGATAGGTTAAGAGAAGTTTCCAATCCGGCTATAGAATCGAGCTAGACTTTTCTCGGTTGTGGAATCAAATGCCTCGCCCTAGAGAACCTAAATTTGAACAAGTGGACCATTAGAGAGTTTTTCTAAGAATCACTTGTAATAGGCCTCAAAGTAGCACTTGTTTAGAATGAAATCTTAGAATTCCATTAAAAATCTTTGTGTCGACCTACATATCAAAACAAGAAGGGGAACGACATGAAATGTACATAAGAAGTTAGGGTGGGTAGGTTAGATGACGGTAGGATCAATTGCAATGTGTTCCCCAACCGTCAATATATGTTTCGATGTGACATTCGGGATCGTTGACGCTGATTTCAGCGCGAACTCTAAACAAAGCGTAGTTTCCAATCCGGCTTTAGAAACGAGCTAGACTTGTTCGCGGTTGTGGAATCAAATGCCCCACCCTAGAGAACCTAAATTTGAACAAGTGGACCATTAGAGAGTTTTCCTAAGAATCACTTATCATAGGCCTCAAAGTAGCGCTTGTTTAGAGTGAAATCTTGGAATTCCATCGAAAATCTTTGTGTCGACCTCCGCATCAGAAACAATAAGGGAACGACACGAAAGGTACATAGCAAGTTAGGAACATAGATTAAGAGAAGTTTCCAATCGGCTATAGAATCAAGCTAGACTTTCTCAAAATTTGTGGAATCAAATGCCTCGCCCTAGAGAACCTAAATTTGAACAAGTGGACCACTATAGAGTTTTTCTAAGAATCACTTGTAATAGGCCCGAAAGTAGAACTTGTTTAGAATGAAATCTTGGAATTCCATCAAAAATCTTTGTATCGATCTCCGCATCGAAACAAGAAGGGGAATGACATGAAAGGTAGATAGGAAGTTAGGGTGGATAGGTTAAGAGAAGTTTCCGATCCGTCTATAGAATCAAGCTAGACTTTTTGTAGAGGTTGTGGAATCAAATGCCTCAACCTAGAGATCTAAATTTGAACAAGTGGACCATTAGAGAGTTTTTCTAAGAATCACTTGTCATAGGCCTCAAAGTAGCGCTTGTTTAGAATGTAATCTTGGAATTCCATCGAAAGTCTTTAAAATGGAGCCTCCCATACCGAAACAATAAGGGGAACGACATGAAAGGTACATAGAAAGTTAGGGTGGATAGGTTAAGAGAAGTTTCCAATCCGGCTATAGAATCGTTTCAAGCTAGACTTTCTTCACGGTTGTGGAATCAAATGCCCCGCCCTAGAGAACCTAAATTTGAACAAGTAGACCATTAGAGAGTTTTTCTAAGAATCACTTGTCATAGGACTCAAAGTAGAACTTGTTTAGAGTGAAATCTTGGAATTCCATCGAAAATCTTTGTATCGATCTCCCGTATCGAAACAAGAAGGGGAATGACACGGAAGGTAGATTGGAAGTTAGGGGTGGATAGGTTAAGAGAAGTTTCCAATCCGTCTATAGAATCAAGCTAGACTTTTTCGCGGTTGTGGAATCAAATACCTCACCCTAGAGAATCTAAATTTGAACAAGTGGACCATTAGAGAGTTTTTCTAAGATTCACTTGTCATATGCCACAAAGTAGCGCTTGTTTAGAGTGAAATCTTGGAATTCCATCGAAAATCTTTGTGTCGACCTCCGTCTTAAAACAAGAAGGGGGACGACATGAAAGTTAGATATGAAGTTAGGGTGGATAGGTTAAGAGAATTTTCCAATCTGTCTATAGAATCAAGCTAGACTTTATCGCGGTTGTGGAATCAAATGCCTCACCCTAGAGATCTAAATTTGAACAAGTGGACCATTAGAGAGTTTTTCTAAGAATCACTTGTCATAGGCCTCAAAGTAGCACTTGTTTAGAGCAAAATCTTGGAATTCCATTGAAAATCTTTGTGTCGACCTACGTACCGAAACAAGAAGGGGAACAACACGAAAGGTACATAAGAAGTTAGGGTGGGTAGGTTAGATGATGGTAGGATCAATTACATTGTGTTCTCCAACCGTTAATATATGTTTCGGATGTGACATTAGGGATTTGTTGGCGCTGATTTCAGCGCGAACTCAAAACAAAGAGTAGTTTCCAATCCGTCTATAGAATCAAGCTAGACTTTTCGCGGTTGTGGAATCAAATGCCCCGCCCTAGAGAACCTAAATTTGAACAAGTGGACCATTAGAGAGTTTTTCTAAGAATCACTTATCATAGGACTCAACGATGCACTTGTCTAGAGTGAAATCTTGGAATTCCATCCAAAATCTTTGTGTCGACCTCCGTACCGAAACAAGAAGGGGAACGACACGAAAGGTACATAGCAAGTTAGGGTGGATAGATTAAGAGAAGTTCCCAATCCGGCTATAAAATCGAGGTAGACTTATTCGCGGTTGTGGAATCAAATGCCTCACCCTAGAGAACCTAAATTTGAACAAGTGGACCATTAGAGAGTTTTTCTAGGAATCACTTGTCATAGGCCTCAAAGTAGCGCTTGTTTAGAGCAAAATCTTGGAATTCCATCGAAAATCTTTGTGTCGACCTACGTACCGAAACAAGAAGGGGAACGACACGAAAGGTACATAAGAAGTTAGGGTGGGTAGGTTAGATGGTGGTAGGATCAATTACATTGTGTTCTCCAACCGTTAATATATGTTTCTGGATGTGACATTAGGGACTGTTGGCGCTGATTTCAGCGCGAACTCAAAACAAAGAGTAGTTTCCAATCCGTCTATAGAATCAAGCTAGACTTTCTCGCGGTTGTGGAATCAAATGCCCCGCCCTAGAGAACCTAAATTTGAACAAGTGGACCATTAGAGAGTTTTTCTAAGAATCACTTGTCATAGGCCTTAAAGTAGAATTTGTTTAGAGTGAAATCTTGGAATTCCATCGAAAATCTTTGTATCGATCTCCGTACCGAAACAAGAAGGGGAACGACACGAAAGGTAGATAGGAAGTTAGGGTGGATAGGTTAAGAGAAGTTTCCAATCCGTCTATAGAATCAAGCTAGACTTTTTCGCGGTTGTGGAATCAAATGCCTCACCCTAGAGATCTAAATTTGAACAAGTGGACCATTAGAGAGTTTTTCTAAGAATCACTTGTAATAGGCCTCAAAGTAGCACTTGTTTAGAATGAAATCTTAGAATTCCATTAAAAATCTTTGTGTCGACCTACATACTGAAACAAGAAGGGGAACGACATGAAATGTACATAAGAAGTTAGGGTGGGTAGGTTAGATGACGGTAGGATCAATTGCAATGTGTTCCCCAACCGTCAATATATGTTTCGATGTGACATTCGGGATCTGCTGACGATTTCAGCCTTGAACTCTAAACAAAGCGTAGTTTCCAATCCGGCTTTAGAAATGAGCTAGACTTGTTCATGGGTTGTGGAATCAAATGCCCCACCCTAGAGAACCTAAATTTGAACAAGTGGACCATTAGAGAGTTTTCCTAAGAATCACTTATCATAGGCCTCAAAGTAGCGCTTGTTTAGAGTGAAATCTTGGAATTCCAACGAAAATCTTTTGTGTCGACCTCCGGACCGAAACAATAAGGGGAACGACATCTAAAGGTACATAGCAAGTTAGGAACATAGATTAAGAGAAGTTTCCAATCTGGCTATAGAATCGAAGCTAGACTTTCTCGCGGTTGTGGAATCAAATGCCTCGCCCCTAGAGAACCTAAATTTGAACAAGTGGACCACTAGAGAGTTTTTCTAAGAATCACTTGTCGTAGGCCCTGAAAAGTAGAACTTGTTTAGAGTGAAATCTTGGAATTCCATCAAAAATCTTTGTATCGATCTCCGCATCGAAACAAGAAGGGGAATGACACGGAAAGGTAGATAGGAAGTTAGGGTGGATAGGTTAAGAGAAGTTTCCAATCCGTCTAAAGAATCAAGCTAGACTTTTTTTCGCGGTTGTGGAATAAAATGCCTCACCCTAGAGATCTAAATTTGAACAGGTGGACCATTAGAGAGTTTTTCTAAGATTCACTTGTCATATGCCACAAAGTAGCGCTTGTTTAGAGTGAAATCTTGGAATTCCATCGAAAATCTTTGTGTCGACCTCCGTGCCGAAACAAGAAGGGGGACGACACGAAAGTTAGATATGAAGTTAGGGTGGATAGGTTAAGAGAATTTTCCAATCCGTCTATAGAATCAAGCTAGACTTTATCGCGGTTGTGGAATCAAATGCCTCACCCTAGAGATCTAAATTTGAACAAGTGGACCATTAGAGAGTTTTTCTAAGAATCACTTGTAATAGGCCTTAAAGTAGCACTTATTTAGAATGAAATCTTAGAATTCTATTAAAAATCTTTGGTGTCGACCTACATACTGAAACAAGAAGGGGAACAACATGAAATGTACATAAGAAGTTAGGGTGGGTAGGTTAGATGACGGTAGGATCAATTACAATGTGTTCCCCAACCGTTAATATATGTTTCTGATGTGACATTAGGGACTGCTGATGCTGATTTCAGCGCGAACTCTAAACAAAGAGTAGTTTCCAATCCGGCTTTAGAAACGAGCTAGACTTCTTCGCGGTTGTGGAATCAAATGCCCCACCCTAGAGAACCTAAATTTGAACAAGTGGACCATTAGAGAGTTTTTCTAAGAATCACTTATCATAGGACTCAACGAAGCACTTGTTTAGAGTGAAATCTTGGAATTCCATCGAAAATCTTTGTGTCGACCTCCGTATCGAAACAAGAAGGGGAACGACACGAAAGGTACATAGCAAGTTAGGGTGGATAGATTAAGAGAAGTTCCCAATCCGGCTATAAAATCGAGGTAGACTTTTTCGCGGTTGTGGAATAAAATGCCTCACCCTAGAGAACCTAAATTTGAACAAGTGGACCAGTAGAGAGTTTTTCTAAGAATCACTTGTCATAGGCCTCAAAGTAGCGCTTGTTTAGAGTGAAATCTTGGAATTCCATCGAAAATCTTTGTGTCGACCTCCGTACCGAAACAATAAGAGGAACGGCATGAAAGGTACATAGAAAGTTAGGGTGGATAGGTTAAGAGAAGTTTCCAATCTGGCTATAGAATTGAGCTAGACTTTCTCGCGGTTGTGGAATCAAATGCCTCGCCCTAGAGAACCTAAATTTGGACAAGTGGCCCATTAGAGAGTTTTTCTAAGAATCACTTGTCATAGGCCTCAAAGTAGCACTTGTTTAGAGCAAAATCTTGGAATTCCATTGAAAATCTTTGTGTCGACCTACGTACCGAAACAAGAAGGGGAACGACACGAAAGGTACATAAGAAGTTAGGGTGGGTAGGTTAGATGATGGTAGGATCAATTACATTGTGTTCTCCAACCGTTAATATATGTTTCTGGATGTGACATTAGGGACTGTTGGCGCTGATTTCAGCGCGAACTCAAAACAAAGAGTAGTTTCCAATCCGTCTATAGAATCAAGCTAGACTTTCTCGCGGTTGTGGAATCAAATGCCCCGCCCTAGAGAACCTAAATTTGAACAAGTGGACCATTAGAGAGTTTTTCTAAGAATCACTTATCATAGGACTCAACGATGCACTTGTCTAGAGTGAAATCTTGGAATTCCATCCAAAATCTTTGTGTCGACCTCCGTACCGAAACAAGAAGGGGAACGACACGAAAGGTACATAGCAAGTTAGGGTGGATAGATTAAGAGAAGTTCCCAATCCGGCTATAAAATCGAGGTAGACTTATTCGCGGTTGTGGAATCAAATGCCTCACCCTAGAGAACCTAAATTTGAACAAGTGGACCATTAGAGAGTTTTTCTAGGAATCACTTGTCATAGGCCTCAAAGTAGCGCTTGTTTAGAGCAAAAATCTTGGAATTCCATCGAAAATCTTTTTGTGTCGACCTACGCATCGAAACAAGAAGGGGAACGACACGAAAGGTACATAAGAAGTTAGGGTGGGTAGGTTAGATGATGGTAGGATCAATTACATTGTGTTCTCCAACCGTTAATATATGTTTCTGGATGTGACATTAGGGACTGTTGGCGCTGATTTCAGCGAACTCAAAACAAAGAGTAGTTTCCAATCCGTCTATAGAATCAAGCTAGACTTTCTCGCGGTTGTGGAATCAAAAGCCCCGCCCTAGAGAACCTAAATTTGAACAAGTGGACCATTAGAGAGTTTTTCTAAGAATCACTTGTCATAGGCCTTAAAGTAGAATTTGTTTAGAGTGAAATCTTGGAATTCCATCGAAAATCTTTGTATCGATCTCCGCACCGAAACAAGAAGGGAACGACACGAAAGGTAGATAGGAAGTTAGGGTGGATAGGTTAAGAGAAGTTTCCAATCCGTCTATAGAATCAAGCTAGACTTTTTCGCGGTTGTGGAATCAAATGCCTCACCCTAGAGATCTAAATTTGAACAAGTGGACCATTAGAGAGTTTTTCTAAGAATCACTTGTAATAGGCCCTCAAAGTAGCACTTGTTTAGAATGAAATCTTAGAATTCCATTAAAAATCTTTTGTGTCGACCTACATCTTTGAAACAAGAAGGGGAACGACATGAAATGTACATAAGAAGTTAGGGTGGGTAGGTTAGATGACGGTAGGATCAATTGCAATGTGTTCCCCAACCGTCAATATATGTTTCTGATGTGACATTCGGGACTGCTGACGCTGATTTCAGCGCGAACTCTAAACAAAGCGTAGTTTCCAATCCGGCTTTAGAAACGAGCTAGACTTGTTCGCGGTTGTGGAATCAAATGCCCCACCCTAGAGAACCTAAATTTGAACAAGTGGACCATTAGAGAGTTTTCCTAAGAATCACTTATCATAGGCCTCAAAGTAGCGCTTGTTTAGAGTGAAATCTTGGAATTCCAACGAAAATCTTTGTGTCGACCTCCGGACCGAAACAATAAGGGGAACGACACGAAAGGTACATAGCAAGTTAGGAACATAGATTAAGAGAAGTTTCCAATCTGGCTATAGAATCGAGCTAGACTTTCTCGCGGCTGTGGAATCAAATGCCTCGCCCTAGAGAACCTAAATTTGAACAAGTGGACCACTAGAGAGTTTTTCTAAGAATCACTTGTCGTAGGCCTGAAAGTAGAACTTGTTTAGAGTGAAATCTTGGAATTCCATCGAAAATCTTTGTATCGATCTCCGTACCGAAACAAGAAGGGGAATGACACGAAAGGTAGATAGGAAGTTAGGGTGGATAGGTTAAGAGAAGTTTCCAATCCGTCTAAAGAATCAAGCTAGACTTTTTCGCGGTTGTGGAATAAAATGCCTCACCCTAGAGATCTAAATTTGAACAGGTGGACCATTAGAGAGTTTTTCTAAGATTCACTTGTCATATGCCACAAAGTAGCGCTTGTTTAGAGTGAAATCTTGGAATTCCATCGAAAATCTTTGTATGACCTCCGTGCCGAAAAACAAGAAGGGGGACGACACTAAAGTTAGATATGAAGTTAGGGTGGATAGGTTAAGAGAATTTTCCAATCCGTCTATAGAATCAAGCTAGACTTTATCGCGGTTGTGGAATCAAATGCCTCACCCTAGAGATCTAAATTTGAACAAGTGGACCATTAGAGAGTTTTTCTAAGAATCACTTGTAATAGGCCTTAAAGTAGCACTTATTTAGAATGAAATCTTAGAATTCTATTAAAAATCTTCGTGTCGACCTACATACTGAAACAAGAAGGGGAACAACATGAAATGTACATAAGAAGTTAGGGTGGGTAGGTTAGATGACGGTAGGATCAATTACAATGTGTTCCCCAACCGTTAATATATGTTTCTGATGTGACATTAGGGACTGCTGATGCTGATTTCAGCGCGAACTCTAAACAAAGAGTAGTTTCCAATCCGGCTTTAGAAACGAGCTAGACTTCTTCACGGTTGTGGAATCAAATGCC
The DNA here is from genome assembly GCA_015847255.1 of Hyparrhenia diplandra. Lineage (NCBI taxonomy): Eukaryota > Viridiplantae > Streptophyta > Magnoliopsida > Poales > Poaceae > Hyparrhenia > Hyparrhenia diplandra. The sequence goes on from JADLZK010001240.1 coordinate 40,488, forward strand.
CCACCCTAGAGAACCTAAATCTGAACAAGTGGACCATTAGAGAGTTTTTCTAAGAATCACTTATCATAGGACTCAACGAAGCACTTGTTTAGAGTGAAATCTTGGAATTCCATCGAAAATCTTTGTGTCGACCTCCGTACCGAAACAAGAAGGGGAACGACACGAAAGGTACATAGCAAGTTAGGGTGGATAGATTAAGAGAAGTTCCCAATCCGGCTATAAAATCGAGGTAGACTTTTTCGCGGTTGTGGAATAAAATGTCTCACCCTAGAGAACCTAAATTTGAACAAGTGGACCATTAGAGAGTTTTTCTAAGAATCACTTGTCATAGGCCTCAAAGTAGCGCTTGTTTAGAGTGAAATCTTGGAATTCCATCGAAAATCTTTGTGTCGACCTCCGTACCGAAACAATAAGAGGAACGGCATGAAAGGTACATAGAAAGTTAGGGTGGATAGGTTAAGAGAAGTTTCCAATCGGCAATAGAATTGAGCTAGACTTTCTCGCGGTTGTGGAATCAAATGCCTCGCCCTAGAGAACCTAAATTTGGACAAGTGGCCCATTAGAGAGTTTTTCTAAGAATCACTTGTCATAGGCCTCAAAGTAGCACTTGTTTAGAGCAAAATCTTGGAATTCCATTGAAAATCTTTTTTGTCGACCTACGCATCAAAAAACAAGAAGGGGAACGACACGAAAGGTACATAAGAAGTTAGGGTGGGTAGGTTAGATGATGGTAGGATCAATTACATTGTGTTCTCCAACCGTTAATATATGTTTGGATGTGACATTAGGGATTTGTTGGCGCGATTTCAGCGCGAACTCAAAACAAAGAGTAGTTTCCAATCCTTCTATAGAATCAAGCTAGACTTTTCGCGGTTTGTGGAATCAAATGCCCCGCCCTAGAGAACCTAAATTTGAACAAGTGGACCATTAGAGAGTTTTTCTAAGAATCACTTATCATAGGACTCAACGATGCACTTGTCTAGAGTGAAATCTTGGAATTCCATCCAAAATCTTTGTGTCGACCTCCGTACCGAAACAAGAAGGGGAACGACACGAAAGGTACATAGCAAGTTAGGGTGGATAGATTAAGAGAAGTTCCCAATCCGGCTATAAAATCGAGGTAGACTTATTCGCGGTTGTGGAATCAAATGCCTCACCCTAGAGAACCTAAATTTGAACAAGTGGACCATTAGAGAGTTTTTCTAGGAATCACTTGTCATAGGCCTCAAAGTAGCGCTTGTTTAGAGCAAAATCTTGGAATTCCATCGAAAATCTTTGTGTCGACCTACGTACCGAAACAAGAAGGGGAACGACACGAAAGGTACATAAGAAGTTAGGGTGGGTAGGTTAGATGATGGTAGGATCAATTACATTGTGTTCTCCAACCGTTAATATATGTTTTGGATGTGACATTAGGGACTGTTGGCGCCTGATTTCAGCGCGAACTCAAAACAAAGAGTAGTTTCCAATCCGTCTATAGAATCAAGCTAGACTTTCTCGCGGTTGTGGAATCAAAAGCCCCGCCCTAGAGAACCTAAATTTGAACAAGTGGACCATTAGAGAGTTTTTCTAAGAATCACTTGTCATAGGCCTTAAAGTAGAATTTGTTTAGAGTGAAATCTTGGAATTCCATCGAAAATCTTTGTATCGATCTCCGTACCGAAACAAGAAGGGGAACGACACGAAAGGTAGATAGGAAGTTAGGGTGGATAGGTTAAGAGAAGTTTCCAATCCGTCTATAGAATCAAGCTAGACTTTTTCGCGGTTGTGGAATCAAATGCCTCACCCTAGAGATCTAAATTTGAACAAGTGGACCATTAGAGAGTTTTTCTAAGAATCACTTGTAATAGGCCTCAAAGTAGCACTTGTTTAGAATGAAATCTTAGAATTCCATTAAAAATCTTTGTGTCGACCTACATACTGAAACAAGAAGGGGAACGACATGAAATGTACATAAGAAGTTAGGGTGGGTAGGTTAGATGACGGTAGGATCAATTGCAATGTGTTCCCCAACCGTCAATATATATTTTTCGATGTGACATTCGGGATCGCCGACGCTGATTTCAGCGAACTCTAAACAAAGCGTAGTTTCCAATCCGCTTTAGAAACGAGCTAGACTTGTTCGCGGTTGTGGAATCAAATGCCCCACCCTAGAGAACCTAAATTTGAACAAGTGGACCATTAGAGAGTTTTCCTAAGAATCACTTATCATAGGCCTCAAAGTAGCGCTTGTTTAGAGTGAAATCTTGGAATTCCAACGAAAATCTTTTGTGTCGACCTCGGGACCGAAACAATAAGGGGAACGACATGAAAGGTACATAGCAAGTTAGGAACATAGATTAAGAGAAGTTTCCAATCGGCTATAGAATCGAAGCTAGACTTTCTCTGGGTTGTGGAATCAAATGCCTCACCCCCTAGAGAACCTAAATTTGAACAAGTGGACCACTAGAGAGTTTTTCTAAGAATCACTTGTCGTAGGCCCGAAAGTAGAACTTGTTTAGAGTGAAATCTTGGAATTCCATCGAAAATCTTTGTATCGATCTCCATACCGAAACAAGAAGGGGAATGACACGAATGGTAGATAGGAAGTTAGGTGGATAGGTTAAGAGAAGTTTCCGATCCGTCTATAGAATCAAGCTAGACTTTTTCGCGGTTGTGGAATCAAATGCCTCACCCTAGAGATCTAAATTTGAACAAGTGGACCATTAGAGAGTTTTTCTAAGAATCACTTGTCATATGCCTCAAAGTAGCGCTTGTTTAGAGTGACATCTTGGAATTCCATCGAAAATCTTTGGTTCGACCTCCGTCTTAAAACAAGAAGGGGGCGACACGAAAGTTAGATATGAAGTTAGGGGTGGATAGGTTAAGAGAATTTTTCCAATCCGTCTATAGAATCAAGCTAGACTTTTTCGCGGTTGTGGAATCAAATGCCTCACCCTAGAGATCTAAATTTGAACAAGTGGACCATTAGAGAGTTTTTCTAAGATTCACTTGTCATATGCCTCAAAGTAGCGCTTGTTTAGAATGAAATCTTAGAATTCCATTAAAAATCTTTTTGTGACCTCCTACATCTTTAAAACAAGAAGGGGAACAACATAAAATTACATATGAAGTTAGGGTGGATAGGTTAGATTTTGACGGTATAGAATCAATTAGACTTTTTCCCATTTGTGGAATCAAATGCCTCACCCTAGAGATCTAAATTTGAACAAGTGGACCATTAGAGAGTTTTTCTAAGAATCACTTGTAATAGGCTTTAAAGTAGCACTTGTTTAGAATGAAATCTTAGAATCAATTAAAAATCTTTGTGAGAACCTACATCTGAAACAAGAAGGGGAACAACATGAAATTTACTAAAAAGAACTTTCATGGGTAGGTTAGATGACTTGTTTAGGATCAATTACAATGTGTTCCGAAAACCATTAATATATGTTTCGATGTGACATTAGGGATTGGCGATGTTGATTTCAAGTTAGAACTCTAAACAAAGAGTAGTTCCCAATCCGGCTTTAGAAACGAGCTAGACTTTTTCGCGGTTGTGGAATCAAATGCCCCACCCTAGAGAACCTAAATTTGAACAAGTGGACCATTAGAGAGTTTTTCTAAGAATCACTTATCATAGGACTCAAAGTAAGCACTTGTTTAGAGTGAAATCTTGGAATTCCATCGAAAATTTTTGTGTCGACCTCCGCATCAAAAACAATAAGGGAACGACATGAAGGGTACATAGAAAGTTAGGGTGGATAGATTAAGAGAAGTTCCCAATCTGGCTATAAAATTGAGGTAGACTTTTTTCGCGGTGGTGGAATCAAATGCCTTACCCTAGAGAACCTAAATTTTAACAAGTGGACCATTAGAGAGTTTTTCTAAGAATCACTTGTCATAGGCCTCAAAGTAGCACTTGTTTAGAATGAAATCTTGGAATTCCATTGAAAATCTTTTTGTGTCAACCTCCAAACAAGAAAACAATAAGGTTAGGGTGGGTAGGTTAGATGACATGAAAGGTACATAGAAATGTTATGTGGTGGATAGGTTAAGAGAAGTTTCCAATCCTTCTATAGAATCAAGCTAGACTTTTCGCGGTTGTGGAATCAAATGCCTCGCCCTAGAGAACCTAAATTTGAACAAGTGGACCATTAGAGAGTTTTTCTAAGAATCACTTGTCATAGGACTCAAAGTAGAACTTGTTTAGGTGAAATCTTGGAATTCCATCGAAAATCTTTTGTATCGACCTCCAATCAAAAAAAACAAGAAGGGGAACGCGAACGAAAGGTAGATAGGAACTTAGGGTGGATAGGTTAAGAGAAGTTTCCAATCCGCCTATAGAATCAAGCTAGACTTTTTCGCGGTTGTGGAATCAAATGCCTCACCCTAGAGATCTAAATTTGAACAAGTGGACCATTAGAGAGTTTTTCTAAGAATCACTTGTAATAGGCCTCAAAGTAGCACTTGTTTAGAATGAAATCTTAGAATTCTATTAAAAATCTTTGTGTCGACCTACATCTCAAAAAACAAGAAGGGGAACAACATGAAATGTACATAAGAAGTTAGGGTGGGTAGGTTAGATGATGGTAGGATCAATTACAATGTGTTCCCCAACCGTTAATATATGTTTCGATGTGACATTAGGGACTTTCGATGTTGATTTCAGCGTGAACTCTAAACAAAGAGTAGTTTCCAATCAAGGCTTTAGAATCAAGCTAGACTTCTTTCGATTTGTGGAATCAAATGCCCCACCCTAGAGAACCTAAATTTGAACAAGTGGACCATTAGAGAGTTTTTCTAAGAATCACTTATCATAGGACTCAAAGTAGCACTTGTTTAGAGTGAAATCTTGGAATTCCATCGAAAAATTTTGTATCGACCTCCGCATAAAACAAGAAGGGGAACGACACGAAAGGTAGATAGGAAGTTAGGGTGGATAGGTTAAGAGAAGTTCCCAATCCGGCTATAAAATCAAGCTAGACTTTTTTCGCGGTTGTGGAATCAAATGCCTCACCCTAGAGAACCTAAATTTGAACAAGTGGACCATTAGAGAGTTTTTCTAAGAATCACTTGTCATAGGCCTCAAAGTAGCACTTGTTTAGAATGAAATCTTGGAATTCCATCGAAAATCTTTTTGTGTCGACCTACATACCGAAACAATAAGGGGAACGACATGAAATGTACATAGAAAGGTTAGATGACGGTAGGATCAATTATGTGAGATATGTTTCGATGTGACAATCCGGCTATAGAATTGAGCTAGACTTCCTAGACTTCTTGCGGTTGTGGAATCAAATGCCCCACCCTAGAGAACCTAAATTTGAACAAGTGGACCATTAGAGAGTTTTTCTAAGAATCACTTGTCATAGGCCTCAAAGTAGCGCTTGTTTAGAATGAAATCTTGGAATTCCATCGAAAATCTTTGTGGAAACCTCCATACCGAAACAATAAGGGGAACGACATGAAAGGTACATAGAAAGTTAGGTGGATAGATTAAGAGAAGTTTCCAATCCGGCTATAGAATCGAGCTAGACTTTTTCGCGGTTGTGGAATCAAATGCCTCGCCCTAGAGAACCTAAATTTGAACAAGTGGACCATTAGAGAGTTTTTCTAAGAATCACTTGTCATAGGCCTCGAAAGTAGAACTTGTTTAGGGTGAAATCTTGGAATTCCATCGAAAATCTTTGTATCGATCTCCATGCTTAGAAACAAGAAGGGGAACGACACGAAAGGTAGATAGGAACTTAGGGTGGATAGGTTAAGAGAAGTTTCCAATCCGTCTATAGAATCAAGCTAGACTTTTTCGCGGTTGTGGAATCAAATGCCCCACCCTAGAGAACCAAAATTTGAACAAGTGGACCATTAGAGAGTTTTTCTAAGAATCACTTGTCATAGGCCTGAAAGTAGAACTTGTTTAGGGTGAAATCTTGGAATTCCATCGAAAATCTTTGTATCGATCTCTTAAATGCATAGAAACAAGAAGGGGAACGACACGAAAGGTAGATAGGAACTTAGGGCTGGATAGGTTAAGAGAAGTTTCCAATCCGTCTATAGAATCAAGCTAGACTTTTTTCGCGGTTGTGGAATCAAATGCCTCACCCTAGAGATCTAAATTTGAACAAGTGGACCATTAGAGAGTTTTTCTAAGAATCACTTGTAATAGGCCTCAAAGTAGCACTTGTTTAGAATGAAATCTTAGAATTCTATTAAAAATCTTTGTGTCGACCTACATACTTTGAAACAAGAAGGGGAACAACATGAAATGTACATAAGAAGTTAGGGTGGGTAGGTTAGATGACGGTAGGATCAATTACAATGTGTTCCCCAACCGTTAATATATGTTTCGATGTGACATTAGGGATTAGCTGATGTTGATTTCAGCGTGAACTCTAAACAAAGAGTAGTTTCCAATCAGGCTTTAGAAACGAGCTAGACTTCTTCGCGGTTGTGGAATCAAATGCCCCACCCTAGAGAACCTAAATTTGAACAAGTGGACCATTAGAGAGTTTTTCTAAGAATCACTTATCATAGGACTCAACGATGCACTTGTTTAGAGTGAAATCTTGGAATTCCATCGAAAATCTTTTGTGTCGACCTCCGCATGCGAAACAAGAAGGGGAGCGACACGAAAGGTACATAGCAAGTTAGGGTGGATAGATTAAGAGAAGTTCCCAATCCGGCTATAAAATCGAGGTAGACTTTTTTTAGCGGTTGTGGAATCAGATGCCTCACCCTAGAGAACCTAAATTTGAACAAGTGGACCATTAGAGAGTTTTTCTAAGAATCACTTGTCATAGGCCTCAAAGTAGCGCTTGTTTAGAGTGAAATCTTGGAATTCCATCGAAAATCTTTTGTGTGGACCTCCGCATCGAAACAATAAGGGGAACGACATGAAAGGTACATAGAAAGTTAGGGTGGATCGGTTAAGAGAAGTTTCCAATCTGGCTATAGAATTGAGCTAGACTTCCTCGCGGTTGTGGAATCAAATGCCCCACCCTAGAGAACCTAAATTTGAACAAGTGGACCATTAGAGAGTTTTTCTAAGAATCACTTGTCATAGGCCTCAAAGTAGCGCTTGTTTAGAATGAAATCTTGGAATTCCATCGAAAATCTTTTTGTGTCGACCTCCATACCGAAACAATAAGGGGAGCGACATGAAAGGTACATAGAAAGTTAGGGTGGATAGGTTAAGAGAAGTTTCCAATCTGGCTATAGAATCGAGCTAGACTTTCTCGCGGTTGTGGAATCAAATGCCTCGCCCTAGAGAACCTAAATTTGAACAAGTGGACCATTAGAGAGTTTTTCTAAGAATCACTTGTCATAGGCCTCGAAAGTAGAACTTGTTTAGGGTGAAATCTTGGAATTCCATCGAAAATCTTTGTATCGATCTCCCATGCGAAACAAGAAGGGGAACGACACGAAAGGTAGATAGGAACTTAGGCTGGATAGGTTAAGTGAAGTTTCCAATCCGTCTATAGAATCAAGCTAGACTTTCTCGCGATTTGTGGAATCAAATGCCCCACCCTAGAGAACCAAAATTTGAACAAGTGGACCATTAGAGAGTTTTTCTAAGAATCACTTGTCATAGGCCTGAAAGTAGAACTTGTTTAGGGTGAAATCTTGGAATTCCATCGAAAATCTTTGTATCGATCTCCGTCTGCAGAAACAAGAAGGGGAACGACACGAAAGGTAGATAGGAACTTAGGCTGCATAGGTTAAGAGAAGTTTCCAATCCGTCTATAGAATCAAGCTAGACTTTTTCGCGGTTGTGGAATCAAATGCCTCACCCTAGAGATCTAAATTTGAACAAGTGGACCATTAGAGAGTTTTTTTCTAAGAATCACTTTTAATAGGCCTCAAAGTAGCACTTGTTTAGAATGAAATCTTAGAATTCTATTAAAATCTTTTTGTGTCGACCTACATCTTTGAAACAAGAAGGGGAACAACATGAAATGTACATAAGAAGTTAGGGTGGGTAGGTTAGATGACGGTAGGATCAATTACAATGTGTTCCCCAACCGTTAATATATGTTTCGATGTGACATTAGGGGACTAGCGATGTTGATTTCAGCGTGAACTCTAAACAAAGAGTAGTTTCCAATCCGGCTTTAGAAACGAGCTAGACTTCTTCGCGGTTGTGGAATCAAATGCCCCACCCTAGAGAACCTAAATTTGAACAAGTGGACCATTAGAGAGTTTTTCTAAGAATCACTTATCATAGGACTCAACGATGCACTTGTCCAGAGTGAAATCTTGGAATTCCATCGAAAATCTTTGTGTCGACCTCCGCATGAAAAACAAGAAGGGGGAACGACACGAAAGGTACATAGCAAGTTAGGGTGGATAGATTAAGAGAAGTTCCCAATCCGGCTATAAAATCGAGGTAGACTTTTTCGCGGTTGTGGAATCGATGCCTCACCCTAGAGAACCTAAATTTGAACAAGTGGACCATTAGAGAGTTTTTCTAAGAATCACTTGTCATAGGCCTCAAAGTAGCGCTTGTTTAGAGTGAAATCTTGGAATTCCATCGAAAATCTTTGTGTCGACCTCCGTACCGAAACAATAAGGGGAACGACATGAAAGGTACATAGAAAGTTAGGGTGGATCGGTTAAGAGAAGTTTCCAATCTGGCTATAGAATTGAGCTAGACTTCCTCGCGGTTGTGGAATCAAATGCCTCGCCCTAGAGAACCTAAATTTGAACAAGTGGACCATTAGAGAGTTTTTCTAAGAATCACTTGTCATAGGCCTCAAAGTAGCGCTTGTTTAGAATGAAATCTTGGAATTCCATCGAAAGTCTTTTTGTGTCGACCTCCATACCGAAACAATAAGGGGAACGACATGAAAGGTACATAGAAAGTTAGGGTGGATAGGTTAAGAGAAGTTTCCAATCTGGCTATAGAATCGAGCTAGACTTTCTCGCGGTTGTGGAATCAAATGCCTCGCCCTAGAGAACCTAAATTTGAACAAGTGGACCATTAGAGAGTTTTTCTAAGAATCACTTGTCATAGGCCCGAAAGTAGAACTTGTTTAGGGTGAAATCTTGGAATTCCATCGAAAATCTTTGTATCGATCTCGCATCAAAAAAGAAGGGGGAACGACACTTTAAAGGTAGATAGGAACTTATTTGGATAGGTTAAGTGAAGTTTCCAATCCGTCTATAGAATCAAGCTAGACTTTCTCGCGGTTGTGGAATCAAATGCCCCACCCTAGAGAACCAAAATTTGAACAAGTGGACCATTAGAGAGTTTTTCTAAGAATCACTTGTCATAGGCCCGAAAAGTAGAACTTGTTTAGGGTGAAATCTTGGAATTCCATCGAAAATCTTTGTATCGATCTCCGCATTAAAACAAGAAGGGGGAACGACACCTAAAGGTAGATAGGAACTTAGGCCGCATAGGTTAAGAGAAGTTTCCAATCCGTCTATAGAATCAAGCTAGACTTTTTCGCGGTTGTGGAATCAAATGCCTCACCCTAGAGATCTAAATTTGAACAAGTGGACCATTAGAGAGTTTTTCTAAGAATCACTTTTAATAGGCCTCAAAGTAGCACTTGTTTAGAATGAAATCTTAGAATTCTATTAAAAATCTTTGTGTCGACCTACATCTTTGAAACAAGAAGGGGAACAACATGAAATGTACATAAGAAGTTAGGGTGGGTAGGTTAGATGACGGTAGGATCAATTACAATGTGTTCCCCAACCGTTAATATATGTTTCGATGTGACATTAGGGACTTGCTGATGTTGATTTCAGCGAACTCTAAACAAAGAGTAGTTTCCAATCCGGCTTTAGAAACGAGCTAGACTTCTTAGAATGATTTGTGGAATCAAATGCCCCACCCTAGAGAACCTAAATTTGAACAAGTGGACCATTAGAGAGTTTTTCTAAGAATCACTTATCATAGGACTCAACGATGCACTTGTCCGAGTGAAATCTTGGAATTCCATCGAAAATCTTTGTGTCGACCTCCGTACCGAAACAAGAAGGGGAACGACACGAAAGGTACATAGCAAGTTAGGGTGGATAGATTAAGAGAAGTTCCCAATCCGGCTATAAAATCGAGGTAGACTTTTTCGCGGTTGTGGAATCAGATGCCTCACCCTAGAGAACCTAAATTTGAACAAGTGGACCATTAGAGAGTTTTTCTAAGAATCACTTGTCATAGGCCTCAAAGTAGCGCTTGTTTAGAGTGAAATCTTGGAATTCCATCGAAAATCTTTGTGTCGACCTCCGTACCGAAACAATAAGGGAACGACATGAAAGGTACATAGAAAGTTAGGGTGGATCGGTTAAGAGAAGTTTCCAACGGCTATAGAATTGAGCTAGACTTCCTCGCGGTTGTGGAATCAAATGCCTCGCCCTAGAGAACCTAAATTTGAACAAGTGGACCATTAGAGAGTTTTTCTAAGAATCACTTGTCATAGGCCTCAAAGTAGCGCTTGTTTAGAATGAAATCTTGGAATTCCATCGAAAGTCTTTTTGTGTCGACCTCCATACCGAAAAACAATAAGGGAACGACATGAAAGGTACATAGAAAGTTAGGGTGGATAGGTTAAGAGAAGTTTCCAATCTGGCTATAGAATCGAGCTAGACTTTCTCGCGGTTGTGGAATCAAATGCCTCGCCCTAGAGAACCTAAATTTGAACAAGTGGACCATTAGAGAGTTTTTCTAAGAATCACTTGTCATAGGCCTGAAAGTAGAACTTGTTTAGGGTGAAATCTTGGAATTCCATCGAAAATCTTTGTATCGATCTCCGTACCGAAACAAGAAGGGGGAACGACACGAAAGGTAGATAGGAACTTAGGCTGGATAGGTTAAGTGAAGTTTCCAATCCGTCTATAGAATCAAGCTAGACTTTCTCGCGGTTGTGGAATCAAATGCCCCACCCTAGAGAACCAAAATTTGAACAAGTGGACCATTAGAGAGTTTTTCTAAGAATCACTTGTCATAGGCCTGAAAGTAGAACTTGTTTAGGGTGAAATCTTGGAATTCCATCGAAAATCTTTGTATCGATCTCCGTACCGAAACAAGAAGGGGGAACGACACGAAAGGTAGATAGGAACTTAGGCTGCATAGGTTAAGAGAAGTTTCCAATCCGTCTATAGAATCAAGCTAGACTTTTTCGCGGTTGTGGAATCAAATGCCTCACCCTAGAGATCTAAATTTGAACAAGTGGACCATTAGAGAGTTTTTCTAAGAATCACTTTTAATAGGCCTCAAAGTAGCACTTGTTTAGAATGAAATCTTAGAATTCTATTAAAAATCTTTGTGTCGACCTACATACTGAAACAAGAAGGGGAACAACATGAAATGTACATAAGAAGTTAGGGTGGGTAGGTTAGATGACGGTAGGATCAATTACAATGTGTTCCCCAACCGTTAATATATGTTTCTGATGTGACATTAGGGACTGCTGATGTTGATTTCAGCGCGAACTCTAAACAAAGAGTAGTTTCCAATCCGGCTTTAGAAACGAGCTAGACTTCTTCGCGGTTGTGGAATCAAATGCCCCACCCTAGAGAACCTAAATTTGAACAAGTGGACCATTAGAGAGTTTTTCTAAGAATCACTTATCATAGGACTCAACGATGCACTTGTCCAGAGTGAAATCTTGGAATTCCATCCAAAATCTTTGTGTCGACCTGTACCGAAACAAGAAGGGGAACGACACGAAAGGTACATAGCAAGTTAGGGTGGATAGATTAAGAGAAGTTCCCAATCCGGCTATAAAATCGAGGTAGACTTTTTCGCGGTTGTGGAATCAGATGCCTCACCCTAGAGAACCTAAATTTGAACAAGTGGACCATTAGAGAGTTTTTCTAAGAATCACTTGTCATAGGCCTCAAAGTAGCGCTTGTTTAGTGTGAAATCTTGGAATTCCATCGAAAATCTTTTGTGTCGACCTCCATCGAAACAATAAGGGGAACGACATGAAAGGTACATAGAAAGTTAGGGTGGATCGGTTAAGAGAAGTTTCCAATCTGGCTATAGAATTGAGCTAGACTTCCTCGCGGTTGTGGAATCAAATGCCTCGCCCTAGAGAACCTAAATTTGAACAAGTGGACCATTAGAGAGTTTTTCTAAGAATCACTTGTCATAGGCCTCAAAGTAGCGCTTGTTTAGAATGAAATCTTGGAATTCCATCGAAAGTCTTTGTGTCGACCTCCATACCGAAACAATAAGGGGAACGACATGAAAGGTACATAGAAAGTTAGGGTGGATAGGTTAAGAGAAGTTTCCAATCTGGCTATAGAATCGAGCTAGACTTTCTCGCGGTTGTGGAATCAAATGCCTCGCCCTAGAGAACCTAAATTTGAACAAGTGGACCATTAGAGAGTTTTTCTAAGAATCACTTGTCATAGGCCTGAAAGTAGAACTTGTTTAGGGTGAAATCTTGGAATTCCATCGAAAATCTTTGTATCGATCTCCGTACCGAAACAAGAAGGGGGAACGACACGAAAGGTAGATAGGAACTTAGGGTGGATAGGTTAAGAGAAGTTTCCAATCCGTCTATAGAATCAAGCTAGACTTTTTCGCGGTTGTGGAATCAAATGCCTCACCCTAGAGATCTAAATTTGAACAAGTGGACCATTAGAGAGTTTTTCTAAGATTCACTTGTCATATGCCTCAAAGTAGCGCTTGTTTAGAGTGAATTCTTGGAATTCCATCGAAAATCTTTTTGTCGACCTCTCCGTCGAAAAACAAGAATGGGAACGACACGAAAGTTAGATATGAAGTTAGGGTGGATAGGTTAAGAGAATTTTCCAATCCGTCTATAGAATCAAGCTAGACTTTTTCGCGGTTGTGGAATCAAATGCCTCACCCTAGAGATCTAAATTTGAACAAGTGGACCATTAGAGAGTTTTTCTAAGAATCACTTGTAATAGGCCTCAAAGTAGCACTTGTTTAGAATGAAATCTTAGAATTCCATTAAAAATCTTTGTGTCGACCTACATACCGAAACAAGAAGGGGAACAACATGAAATGTACATAAGAAGTTAGGGTGGGTAGGTTAGATGACGGTAGGATCAATTACAATGTGTTCCCAAACCGTTAATATATGTTTTCGATGTGACATTAGGGGATGGCGATGTTGATTTCAGCGCGAACTCTAAACAAAGAGTAGTTTCCAATCCGGCTTTAGAAACGAGCTAGACTTCTTCGCGGTTGTGGAATCAAATGCCCCACCCTAGAGAACCTAAATTTGAACAAGTGGACCATTAGAGAGTTTTTCTAAGAATCACTTATCATAGGACTCAACGATGCACTTGTCTAGAGTGAAATCTTGGAATTCCATCGAAAATCTTTGTGTCGACCTCCGTACCGAAACAAGAAGGGGAACGACACGAAAGGTACATAGCAAGTTAGGGTGGATAGATTAAGAGAAGTTCCCAATCCGGCTATAAAATCGAGGTAGACTTTTTCGCGGTTGTGGAATCAGATGCCTCACCCTAGAGAACCTAAATTTGAACAAGTGGACCATTAGAGAGTTTTTCTAAGAATCACTTGTCATAGGCCTCAAAGTAGCGCTTGTTTAGAGTGAAATCTTGGAATTCCATCGAAAATCTTTGTGTCGACCTCCGCATCAGAAACAATAAGGGGAACGACATGAAAGGTACATAGAAAGTTAGGGTGGATCGGTTAAGAGAAGTTTCCAATCTGGCTATAGAATTGAGCTAGACTTCCTCGCGGTTGTGGAATCAAATGCCTCGCCCTAGAGAACCTAAATTTGAACAAGTGGACCATTAGAGAGTTTTTCTAAGAATCACTTGTCATAGGCCTCAAAGTAGCGCTTGTTTAGAATGAAATCTTGGAATTCCATCGAAAGTCTTTGTGTCGACCTCCATACCGAAACAATAAGGGGAACGACATGAAAGGTACATAGAAAGTTAGGGTGGATAGGTTAAGAGAAGTTTCCAATCTGGCTATAGAATCGAGCTAGACTTTCTCGCGGTTGTGGAATCAAATGCCTCGCCCTAGAGAACCTAAATTTGAACAAGTGGACCATTAGAGAGTTTTTCTAAGAATCACTTGTCATAGGCCCGAAAGTAGAACTTGTTTAGGGTGAAATCTTGGAATTCCATCGAAAATCTTTGTATCGATCTCCGTCACCGAAACAAGAAGGGGAACGACACTAAAGGTAGATAGGAACTTAGGCTGGATAGGTTAAGTGAAGTTTCCAATCCATCTATAGAATCAAGCTAGACTTTCTCTGATTTTGTGGAATCAAATGCCCCACCCTAGAGAACCTAAATTTGAACAAGTGGACCATTAGAGAGTTTTTCTAAGAATCACTTGTCATAGGCCTGAAAGTAGAACTTGTTTAGGGTGAAATCTTGGAATTCCATCGAAAATCTTTGTATCGATCTCCGTACCGAAACAAGAAGGGGGAACGACACGAAAGGTAGATAGGAACTTAGGCTGCATAGGTTAAGAGAAGTTTCCAATCCGTCTATAGAATCAAGCTAGACTTTTTTGATTTGTGGAATCAAATGCCTCACCCTAGAGATCTAAATTTGAACAAGTGGACCATTAGAGAGTTTTTCTAAGATTCACTTGTCATATGCCTCAAAGTAGCGCTTGTTTAGAGTGAATTCTTGGAATTCCATCGAAAATCTTTTTTGTCGACCTCCGTACCGAAACAAGAAGGGAACGACATGAAAGTTAGATATGAAGTTAGGGTGGATAGGTTAACGTAATTTTTCCAATCCGTCTATAGAATCAAGCTAGACTTTTTCGTTTTGTGGAATCAAATGCCTCACCCTAGAGATCTAAATTTGAACAAGTGGACCATTAGAGAGTTTTTCTAAGAAGCACTTTTAATAGGCCTCAAAGTAACACTTGTTTAGAATGAAATCTTAGAATTCTATTAAAAATCTTAGTGTTAACCTACCTACATTTGAAACAAGAAGGGGAACAACATGAAATGTACATAAGAAGTTAGGGTGGTTAGGTTAGATGACGGTAGGATCAATTACAATGTGTTCCCCAACCGTTAATATATGTTTACGATGTGACATTAGGGACTCATCGCGATGCTGATTTCAAAGGTTAACTCTAAACAAAGAGTAGTTTCCAATCCGGCTTTAGAAACGAGCTAGACTTCTTCGCGGTTGTGGAATCAAATGCCCCACCCTAGAGAACCTAAATTTGACCAAGTGGACCATTAGAGAGTTTTTCTAAGAATCACTTATCATAGGACTCAACGAAGCACTTGTTTAGAGTGAAATCTTGGAATTCCATCGAAAATCTTTGTGTCGACCTCCGTACCGAAACAAGAAGGGGAACGACACGAAAGGTACATAGCAAGTTAGGGTGGATAGATTAAGAGAAGTTCCCAATCCGGCTATAAAATCGAGGTAGACTTTTTCGCGGTTGTGGAATCAAATGCCTCACCCTAGAGAACCTAAATTTGAACAAGTGGACCATTAGAGAGTTTTTCTAAGAATCACTTGTCATAGGCCTCAAAGTAGCGCTTGTTTAGAGTGAAATCTTTGAATTCCATCGAAAAGTCTTTGTGTCGACCACCATACCGAAACAATAAGGGGAACGACATGAAAGGTACATAGAAAGTTAGGTGGATAGGTTAAGAGAAGTTTCCAATCTGGCTATAGAATCGAGCTAGACTTTCTCACGATTTGTGGAATCAAATGCCTCGCCATAGAGAACCTAAATTTGAACAAGTGGACCATTAGAGAGTTTTTCTAAGAATCACTTGTCATAGCCCCGAAAGTAGAACTTGTTTAGAGTGAAATCTTGGAATTCCATCGAAAATCTTTGTATCGATCTCCGCATCGAAACAAGAAGGGGAACGACACAAAAGGTAGATAGGAAGTTAGGGTGGATAGGTTAAGAGAAGTTTCCAATCCGTCTATAGAATCAAGCTAGACTTTTTCGCGGTTGTGGAATCAAATGCCTCACCCTAGAGATCTAAATTTGAACAAGTGGACCATTAGAGAGTTTTTCTAAGATTCACTTGTCATATGCCTCAAAGTAGCGCTTGTTTAGAGTGAAATCATGGAATTCCATCGAAAATCTTTGTGTCGACCTCCGTGCGAAAAACAAGAAGGGGAACGACATGAAAGTTAGATATGAAGTTAGGGTGGATAGGTTAAGAGAATTTTTCCAATCCGTCTATAGAATCAAGCTAGACTTTTTCGCGGATTTGTGGAATCAAATGCGTCACCCTATAGATCTAAATTTGAACAAGTGGACCATTAGAGAGTTTTTCTAAGAATCACTTGTAATAGGCCTCAAAGTAGCACTTGTTTAGAATGAAATCTTAGAATTCCATTAAAAATCTTTTGTGTTAGAGCCTACACATACTGAAACAAGAAGGGGAACGACATGAAATGTACATAAGAAGTTAGGGTGGGTAGGTTAGAAGACGGTTGGATCAATTACAATGTGTTCCCCAACCGTTAATATATATTTTTCGATGTGACATTAGGGGACTGTTGACGCTGATTTCAGCGTCAACTCTAAACAAAGAGTAGTTTCCAATCCGGCTTTAGAAACGAGCTAGACTTCTTCGCGGTTGTGGAATCAAATGCCCCACCCTAGAGAACCTAAATTTGAACAAGTGGACCATTAGAGAGTTTTTCTAAGAATCACTTATCATAGGACTCAACGAAGCACTTGTTTATAGTGAAATCTTGGAATTCCATCGAAAATCTTTGTGTCGACCTCCGTACCGAAACAAGAAGGGGAACGACACGAAAGGTACATAGCAAGTTAGGGTGGATAGATTAAGAGAAGTTCCCAATCCGGCTATAAAATCGAGGTAGACTTTTTCGCGGTTGTGGAATCAAATGCCTCGCACTAGAGAACCTAAATTTGAACAAGTGGACCATTAGAGAGTTTTTCTAAGAATCACTTGTCATAGGCCTCAAAGTAGCGCTTGTTTAGAGTGAAATCTTGGAATTCCATCGAAAATTTTTGTGTCGACCCTCCCGTCAAAAACAACAAGGGAACGACATGAAAGGTACATAGAAAGTTAGGGTGGATAGGTTAAGAGAAGTTTCCAATCTGGCTATAGAATCGAGCTAGACTTTCTCGCGGTTGTGGAATCAAATGCCTCGCCCTAGAGAACCTAAATTTGAACAAGTGGACCATTAGAGAGTTTTTCTAAGAATCACTTGTCATAGGCCTGAAAGTAGAACTTGTTTAGAGTGAAATCTTGGAATTCCATCGAAAATCTTTGTATCAATCTCCGTACCGAAACAAGAAGGGGAACGACACGAAAGGTAGATACGAAGTTAGGGTGGATAGGTTAAGAGAAGTTTCCAATCCGTCTATGGAATCAAGCTAGACTTTTTCGCGGTTGTGGAATCAAATGCCTCACCCTAGAGATCTAAATTTGAACAAGTGGACCATTAGAGAGTTTTTCTAAGATTCACTTGTCATATGCCTCAAAGTAGCGCTTGTTTAGAGTGAAATCTTGAATTCCCTCGAAAATCTTTTGTGTCGACCTCCGCATCGAAACAATAAGGGGAACGACATGAAAGGTACATAGAAAGTTAGGCTGGATAGGTTAAGAGAAGTTTCCAATCTGTCTATAGAATCAAGCTAGACTTTCTCGCGGTTGTGGAATCAAATGCCTCACCCTAGAGATCTAAATTTGAACAAGTGGACCATTAGAGAGTTTTTCTAAGATTCACTTGTCATATGCCTCTAAGTAGCGCTTGTTTAGAGTGAAATCTTGGAATTCCATCGAAAATCTTTGTGTCGACCTCCGTGCCGAAACAAGAAGGGGAACGACATGAAAGTTAGATATGAAGTTAGGGTGGATAGGTTAACAGAATTTTCCAATCCGTCTATAGAATCAAGCTAGACTTTTTCGCGGTTGTGGAATCAAATGCCTCACACTAGAGATCTAAATTTGAACAAGTGGACCATTAGAGAGTTTTTCTAAGAATCACTTGTAATTGGCCTCAAAGTAGCACTTGTTTAGAATGAAATCTTAGAATTCCATTAAAAATCTTTGTGTCGACCTACATACTGATACAAGAAGGGGAACAACATGAAATGTACATAAGAAGTTACGGTGGGTAGGTTAGATGACGGTAGGATCAATTACAATGTGTTCCCCAACCGTTAATATATGTTTCGATGTGACATTAGGGATCTAGCGACGCTGATTTCAGCGCGAACTCTAAACAAAGAGTAGTTTCCAATCCGGCTTTAGAAACGAGCTAGACTTCTTCGCGGTTGTGGAATCAAATGCCCCACCCTAGAGAACCTAAATTTGAACAAGTGGACCATTAGAGAGTTTTTGTAAGAATCAATTATCATAGGACTCAACGAAGCACTTGTTTAGAGTGAAATCTTGGAATTCCATCGAAAATCTTTGTGTCGACCGCCGTACCGAAACAAGAAGGGGAACGACATGAAAGGTACATAGCAAGTTAGGGTGGATAGATTAAGAGAAGTTCCCAATCCGGCTATAAAATCGAGGTAGACTTTTTCGCGGTTGTGGAATCAAATGCCTCACCCTAGAGAACCTAAATTTGAACAAGTGGACCTTTAGAGAGTTTTTCTAAGAATCACTTGTCATAGGCCGCAAAGTAGCGCTTGTTTAGAGTGAAATCTTAGAATTCCATCGAAAGTCTTTGTGTCGACCTCCATACCGAAACAATAAGGGGAACGACATGAAAGGTACATAGAAAGTTAGGGTGGATAGTTTAAGAGAAGTTTCCAATCTGGCTATAGAATCGAGCTAGACTTTCTCGCGGTTGTGGAATCAAATGCCTCGCCCTAGAGAACCTAAATTTGAACAAGTGGACCATTAGAGAGTTTTTCTAAGAATCACTTGTCATAGGCCTCAAAGTAGCACTTGTTTAGAGCAAAATCTTGAAATTCCATTGAAAATCTTTGTGTCGACCTACGTACCGAAACAAGAAGGGGAACGACACGAAAGGTACAAAAGAAGTTAGGGTGGGTAGGTTAGATGATGGTAGGATCAATTACATTGTGTTCTCCAACCGTTAATATAAGTTTCTGGATGTGACATTAGGGACTGTTGGCGCTGATTTCAGCGCGAACTCAAAACAAAGAGTAGTTTCCAATCCGGCTTTAGAAACGAGCTAGACTTCTTCGCGGTTGTGGAATCAAATGCCCCACCCTAGAGAATCTAAATTTGAAGAAGTGGACTATTAGAGAGTTTTTCTAAGAATCACTTGTCATAGGCCTGAAAGTAGAACTTGTTTAGAGTGAAATCTTGGAATTCCATCGAAAATCTTTGTATCGATCTCCGTACCAAAACAAGAAGGGGAACGACACGAAAGGTAGATAGGAAGTTAGGGTGGATAGGTTATGAGAAGTTTCCAATCCGTCTATAGAATCAAGCTAGACTTTTTTGCGGTTGTGGAATCAAATGCCTCACCCTAGAGATCTAAATTTGAACAAGTGGACCATTAGAGAGTTTTTCTAAGAATCACTTGTAATAGGCCTCAAAGTAGCACTTGTTTATAATGAAATCTTAGAATTCCATTAAAAATCTTTGTGTCGACCTACATATGCGAAACAAGAAGGGGAACGACATGAAATGTACATAAGAAGTTAGGGTGGGTAGGTTAGATGACGGTAGGATCAATTGCAATGTGTTCCCCAACCGTTAATATATGTTTTCGATGTGACATTAGGGATGCCGACGCTGATTTCAGCGCGAACTCTAAACAAAGAGTAGTTTCCAATCCGGCTTTAGAAACGAAGCTAGACTTGTTATGGTTGTGGAATCAAATGCCCCACCCTAGAGAACCTAAATTTGAACAAGAGGACCATTAGAGAGTTTTCCTAAGAATCACTTATCAAAGGACTCAATGTAAGCACTTCTTTAGAGTGAAATCTTGGAATTCCATCGAAAATCTTTTGTGTCGACCTCCGTGCCAAAACAAGAAGGGAACGACACGAAAGGTACATAGCAAGTTAGGGTGGATAGATTAAGAGAAGTTCCCAATCCGGCTATAAAATCGAGGTAGACTTTTTCGCGGTTGTGGAATCAAATGCCCGCACTAGAGAACCTAAATTTGAACAAGTGGACCATTAGAGAGTTTTTCTAAGAATCACTTGTCATAGGCCTCAAAGTAGCGCTTGTTTAGAGTGAAATCTTGGAATTCCATCGAAAATCTTTGTGTCGACCTCCATACGAAACAATAAGGGGAACGACATGAAAGGTACATAGAAAGTTAGGGTGGATAGGTTAAGAGAAGTTTCCAATCTGGCTATAGAATCGAAAGCTAGACTTCTTCGCGGTTGTGGAATCAAATGCCCCACCCTAGAGAATCTAAATTTGAAGAAGTGGACTATTAGAGAGTTTTTCTAAGAATCACTTGTCATAGTCCCAAAGTAGAACTTCTTTAGAGTGAAATCTTGGAATTCCATCGAAAATCTTTGTATCGATCTCCGTACCGAAACAAGAAGGGAACGACACGAAAGGTAGATAGAAAGTTAGGTGGATAGGTTAAGAGAAGTTTCCAATCCGTCTATAGAATCAAGCTAGACTTTTTCGCGGTTGTGGAATCAAATGCCTCACCCTAGAGATCTAAATTTGAACAAGTGGACCATTAGAGAGTTTTTCTAAGAATCACTTGTAATAGGCCTCAAAGTAGCACTTGTTTAGAATGAAATCTTAGAATTCCATTAAAAATCTTTGTGTCGACCTACATGCTGAAACAAGAAGGGGAACGACATGAAATGTACATAAGAAGTTAGGGTGGGTAGGTTAGATGACGGTAGGATCAATTGCAATGTGTTCCCCAACCGTTAATATATGTTTCTGATGTGACATTAGGGACTACTGACGCTGATTTCAGCGCGAACTCTAAACAAAGAGTAGTTTCCTATCCGGCTTTAGAAACGAGCTAGACTTGTTCGCTGTTGTGGAATCAAATGCCCCACCCTAGAGAACCTAAATTTGAACAAGTGGACCATTAGAGAGTTTTCCTAAGAATCACTTATCATAGGACTCAACGAAGCACTTGTTTAGAGTGAAATCTTAGAATTCCATCGAAAATCTTTGTGTCGACCCCCATACCAAAAACAAGAAGGGGAACGACACGAAAGGTACATAGCAAGTTAGGGTGGATAGATTAAGAGAAGTTCCCAATCCGGCTATAAAATCGAGGTAGACTTTTTCGCGGTTGTGGAATCAAATGCCTCACCCTAGAGAACCTAAATTTGAACAAGTGGACCATTAGAGAGTTTTTCTAAGAATCACTTGTCATAGGCCTCAAAGTAGCGCTTGTTTAGAGTAAAATCTTGGAATTCCATCGAAAATCTTTGTGTCGACCTCCGTGCAGAAACAATAAAGGGAATGACATGAAAGGTACATAGAAAGTTAGGGTGGATAGGTTAAGAGAAGTTTCCAATCCGGCTATAGAATCGAGCTAGACTTTCTCGCGGTTGTGGAATCAAATGCCTCGCCCTAGAGAACCTAAATTTGAACAAGTGGACCATTAGATAGTTTTTCTAAGAATCACTTGTCATAGGCCTCAAAGTAGCACTTGTTTAGAGCAAAATCTTGGAATTCCATTGAAAATCTTTGTGTCGACCTACGCATCGAAACAAGAAGGGAAGCGACATGAAAGGTACATAAGAAGTTAGGGTGGGTAGGTTAGATGATGGTAGGATCAATTACATTGTGTTCTCCAACCGTTAATATATATTTCTGGATGTGACATTAGGGACTGTTAGGCGCTGATTTCAGCGAACTCAAAACAAAGAGTAGTTTCCAATCCGGCTTTAGAAATGAGCTAGACTTCTTCGCGGTTGTGGAATCAAATGCCCCACCCTAGAGAATCTAAATTTGAAGAAGTGGACTATTAGAGTTTTTTCAAGAATCACTTGTCATAGGCACGAAAGTAGAACTTCTTTAGAGTGAAACCTGGAATTCCATCGAAAATCTTTGTATCGATCTCCGTGCAGAAACAAGAAGGGAGCGACACGAAAGGTAGATAGGAAGTTAGGGTGGATAGGTTAAGAGAAGTTTCCATTCCGTCTATAGAATCAAGCAAGACTTTTTTCGTGGTTGTGGAATCAAATGCCTCACCCTAGAGATCTAAATTTGAACAAGTGGACCATTAGAGAGTTTTTCTAAGAATCACTTGTAATAGGCCTCAAAGTAGCACTTGTTTAGAATGAAATCTTAGAATTGCATTAAAAATCTTTGTGTCGACCTACATCTTTGAAACAAGAAGGGAACGACATGAAATGTACATAAGAAGTTAGGGTGGGTAGGTTAGATGACGGTAGGATCAATTGCAATGTGTTCCCCAACCGTTAATATATGTTTTCGATGTGACATTAGGGACTGCTGACGCTGATTTCAGCGCGAACTCTAAACAAAGAGTAGTTTCCAATCCGGCTTTAGAAACGAGCTAGACTTGTTCGCGGTTGTGGAATCAAATGCCCCACCCTAGAGAACCTAAATTTGAACAAAAGGACCATTAGAGAGTTTTCCTAAGAATCACTTATCAAAGGACTCACGAAGCACTTGTTTAGAGTGAAATCTTGGAATTCCATCGAAAATCTTTGTGTCGACCTCCGTGCCAAAACAAGAAGGGGAACGACACGAAAGGTACATAGCAAGTTAGGGTGGATAGATTAAGAGAAGTTCCCAATCCGGCTATAAAATCGAGGTAGACTTTTTCGCGGTTGTGGAATCAAATGCCTCGCACTAGAGAACCTAAATTTGAACAAGTGGACCATTAGAGAGTTTTTCTAAGAATCACTTGTCATAGGCCTCAAAGTAGCGCTTGTTTAGAGTGAAATCTTGG
Organism: Hyparrhenia diplandra; assembly: GCA_015847255.1. Taxonomy (NCBI): domain Eukaryota; kingdom Viridiplantae; phylum Streptophyta; class Magnoliopsida; order Poales; family Poaceae; genus Hyparrhenia; species Hyparrhenia diplandra. Next base: position 63,249 of record JADLZK010001240.1, read on the forward strand.
AATTCCATCGAAAATCTTTGTGTCGACCTCCGTACCGAAACAATAAGGGGAACGACATGAAAGGTACATAGAAAGTTAGGGTGGATAGGTTAAGAGAAGTTTCCAATCTGGCTATAGAATCGAGCTAGACTTCTTCGCGGTTGTGGAATCAAATGCCCCACCCTAGAGAATCTAAATTTGAAGAAGTGGACTATTAGAGAGTTTTTCGAAGAATCACTTGTCATAGGCCACGAAAGTAGAACTTCTTTAGAGTGAAATCTTGGAATTCCATCGAAAATCTTTGTATCGACCTACATACTGAAACAAGAAGGGAACGACACGAAAGGTAGATAGGAAGTTAGGGTGGATAGGTTAAGAGAAGTTTCCAATCCGTCTATAGAATCAAGCTAGACTTTTAATATATGTTTGTGGAATCAAATGCCTCACCCTAGAGATCTAAATTTGAACAAGTGGACCATTAGAGAGTTTTTCTAAGAATCACTTGTAATAGGCCTCAAAGTAGCACTTGTTTAGAATGAAATCTTAGAATTCCATTAAAAATCTTTTGTGTCGACCTATTAGAAACAAGAAGGGGAACGACATGAAATGTACATAAGAAGTTAGGGTGGGTAGGTTAGATGACGGTAGGATCAATTGCAATGTGTTCCCCAACCGTTAATATATGTTTCGATGTGACATTAGGGACTGCGACGACGCTGATTTCAAGTTAACTCTAAACAAAGAGTAGTTTCCTATCCGGCTTTAGAAACGAGCTAGACTTGTTCGATTTGTGGAATCAAATGCCCCACCCTAGAGAACCTAAATTTGAACAAGTGGACCATTAGAGAGTTTTCCTAAGAATCACTTATCATTGGACTCAATGAAGCACTTGTTTAGAGTGAAATCTTGGAATTCCATCAAAAATCTTTGTGTCGACCTCCGTACCAAACAAGAAGGGGAACGACATGAAAGGTACATAGCAAGTTAGGGTGGATAGATTAAGAGAAGTTCCCAATCCGGCTAGAAAATCGACGTAGACTTTTTCGCGGTTGTGGAATCAAATGCCTCACCCTAGAGAACCTAAATTTGAACAAGTGGGCCATTAGAGAGTTTTTCTAAGAATCACTTGCCATAGGCCTCAAAGTAGCGCTTGTTTAGAGTGAAATCTTGGAATTCCATCGAAAGTCTTTGTGTCGACCTCCATACCGAAACAATAAGGGAACAACATGAAAGGTACATAGAAAGTTAGGGTGGATAGGTTAAGAGAAGTTTCCAATCTGGCTATAGAATCGAGCTAGACTTTCTCGCGGTTGTGGAATCAAAAGCCTCGCCCTAGAGAACCTAAATTTGAACAAGTGGACCATTAGAGAGTTTTTCTAAGAATCACTTGTCATAGGCACGAAAGTAGAACTTGTTTAGAGTGAAATCTTGGAATTCCATCGAAAATCTTTGTATCGATCTCCGCATCGAAACAAGAAGGGAACGACACGAAAGGTAGATAGGAAGTTAGGGTGGATAGGTTAAGGGAAGTTTCCAATCCGTCTATAGAATCAAGCTAGACTTTTCGCGGTTGTGGAATCAAATGCCTCACTCTAGAGATATAAATTTGAACAAGTGGACCATTAGAGAGTTTTTCTAAGATTCACTTGTCATATGCCTCAAAGTAGTGCTTGTTTAGAGTGAAATCATGGAATTCCATCGAAAATCTTTGTGTCGACCTCCGTGCGAAACAAGAAGGGAACGACATGAAAGTTAGATATGAAGTTAGGGTGGATAGGTTAAAAGAATTTTCCAATCCGTCTATAGAATCAAGCTAGACATTTTTTCACGGTTGTGGAATCAAATGCCTCACACTAGAGATCTAAATTTGAACAAGTGGACCATTAGAGAGTTTTTCTAAGAATCACTTGTAATTGGCCTCAAAGTAGCACTTGTTTAGAATGAAATCTTAGAATTCCATTAAAAATCTTTGTGTCGACCTACATACTGATATAAGAAGGGGAACAACATGAAATGTACATAAGAAGTTACGGTGGGTAGGTTAGATGACGGTAGGATCAATTACAATGTGTTCCCCAACCGTTAATATATGTTTCTGATGTGACATTAGGGACTGCTGACGCTGATTTCAGCGTCAACTCTAAACAAAGAGTAGTTTCCAATCCGGCTTTAGAAACGAGCTAGACTTCTTCGCGGTTGTGGAATCAAATGCCCCACCCTAGAGAACCTAAATTTGAACAAGTGGACCATTAGAGAGTTTTTCTAAGAATCACTTATCATAGGACTCAACGAAGCACTTGTTTAGAGTGAAATCTTGGAATTCCATCGAAAATCTTTGTGTCGACCTCCGTACCGAAACAAGAAGGGGAACGACATGAAAGGTACATAGCAAGTTAGGGTGGATAGATTAAGAGAAGTTCCCAATCTGGCTAGAAAATCGAGGTAGACTTTTTCGCGGTTGTGGAATCAAATGCCTCACCCTAGAGAACCTAAATTTGAACAAGTGGGCCATTAGAGAGTTTTTCTAAGAATCACTTGTCATAGGCCTCAAAGTAGCGCTTGTTTAGAGTGAAATCTTGGAATTCCATCGAAAGTCTTTGTGTCGACCTCCATACCGAAACAATAAGGGGAACGACATGAAAGGTACATAGAAAGTTAGGGTGGATAGGTTAAGAGAAGTTTCCAATCTGGCTATAGAATTGAGCTAGACTTTCTCATGATTTGTGGAATCAAATGCCTCGCCCTAGAGAACCTAAATTTGAACAAGTGGACCATTAGAGAGTTTTTCTAAGAATCACTTGTCATAGGCCTCAAAGTAGAACTTGTTTAGAGTGAAATCTTGGAATTCCATCGAAAATCTTTTGTATCGATCTCAAGAAGGAGAAACACGAAAGAAACAAGAAGGGGATGCGACACGAAAGGTAGATAGGAAGTTAGGGTGGATAGGTTAAGAGAAGTTTCCAATCCGTCTATAGAATCAAGCTAGACTTTTTCGCGGTTGTGGAATCAAATGCCTCACCCTAGAGATCTAAATTTGAACAAGTGGACCATTAGAGAGTTTTTCTAAGATTCACTTGTCATATGCCTCAAAGTAGCGCTTGTTTAGAGTGAAATCTTGGAATTCCATCGAAAATCTTTGTATCGACCTCCATACCGAAACAATAAGGGGAACGATATGAAAGGTACATAGAAAGTTAGGGTGGATAGGTTAAGAGAAGTTTCCAATCTGGCTATAGAATTGAGCTAGACTTTCTCGCGGTTGTGGAATCAAATGCCTCGCCCTAGAGAACCTAAATTTGAACAAGTGGACCATTAGAGAGTTTTTCTAAGAATCACTTGTCATAGGCCTCAAAGTAGCACTTGTTTAGAGCAAAATCTTGGAATTCCATTGAAAATCTTTTATGTCGACCTACCACTGAGTAACAAGAAGGGGAACGACACGAAAGGTACATAAGAAGTTAGGGTGGGTAGGTTAGATGATGGTAGGATCAATTACATTGTGTTCTCCAACCGTTAATATATGTTTCTGGATGTGACACTAGGGACTGTTGGCGCTGATTTCAGCGCGAACTCAAAACAAAGAGTAGTTTCCAATCCGGGTTTAGAAACGAGCTAGACTTCTTCGCGGTTGTGGAATCAAATGCCCCACCCTAGAGAATCTAAATTTGAAGAAGTGGACTATTAGAGAGTTTTTCTAAGAATCACTTGTCATAGGCCTGAAAGTAGAACTTGTTTAGAGTGAAATCTTGGAATTCCATCGAAAATCTTTGTATCGATCTCCGTACCGAAACAAGAAGGGGAACGACACGAAAGGTAGATAGGAAGTTAGGGTGGATAGGTTAAGAGAAGTTTCCAATCCGTCTATAGAATCAAGCTAGACTTTTTCGCGGTTGTGGAATCAAATGCCTCACCCTAGAGATCTAAATTTGAACAAGTGGACCATTAGAGAGTTTTTCTAAGAATCACTTGTAATAGGCCTCAAAGTAGCACTTGTTTAGAATGAAATCTTAGAATTCCATTAAAAATCTTTGTGTCGACCTACATACTGAAACAAGAAGGGGAACGACATGAAATGTACATAAGAAGTTAGGGTGGGTAGGTTAGATGACGGTAGGATCAATTGCAATGTGTTCCCCAACCGTTAATATATGTTTTACGATGTGACATTAGGGCCTCGCCCTACGCTGATTTCAATTTGAACTCTAAACAAAGAGTAGTTTCCAATCCGGCTTTAGAAGGCCTCAAGCTAGACTTGTTTCGCCGTTGTGGAATCAAATGCCCCACCCTAGAGAACCTAAATTTGAACAAGAGGACCATTAGAAGTTTTTCTAAAAATCACTTATCATAGGACTCAACGAAGCACTTGTTTAGAGTGAAATCTTGGAATTCCATTGAAAATCTTTGTGTCGACCTCCGTGCGAAACAAGAAGGAAAGATGTGACACGAAAGGTACATAGCAAGTTAGGGTGGATAGATTAAGAGAAGTTCCCAATCCGGCTATAAAATCGAGGTAGACTTTTTTGGTTGTGGAATCAAATGCCTCACCCTAGAGAACCTAAATTTGAACAAATGGACCATTAGAGAGTTTTTCTAAGAATCACTTGTCATAGGCCTCAAGGTAGCGCTTGTTTAGAGTGAAATCTTGGAATTCCATCGAAAAGTCTTTGTGTCGACCTCCGCCGAAACAATAAGGGGAGCGACATGAAAGGTACATAGAAAGTTAGGGTGGATAGGTTAAGAGAAGTTTCCAATCGGCTATAGAATCGAGCTAGACTTTCTCGCGGTTGTGGAATCAAATGCCTCACCCTAGAGGACCTAAATTTGAACAAGTGGACCATTAGAGAGTTTTTCTAAGAATCACTTGTCATAGGCCTCGAAAGTAGAACTTGTTTAGGGAGAAATCTTGGAATTCCATCGAAAATCTTTGTATCGACACCAAAACAAGAAGGGGGAACGACACGAAAAAGGTAGATAGGAGCTTAGGGTGGATAGGTTAAGAGAAGTTTCCAATCCGTCTATAGAATCAAGCTAGACTTTTTCGCGGTTGTGGAATCAAATGCCTCACCCTAGAGATCTAAATTTGAAAAAGTGGACCATTAGAGAGTTTTTCTAAGATTCACTTGTCATATGCCTCAAAGTAGCACTTGTTTAGAGTGAAATCTTGGAATTCCATCGAAAATCTTTTTGTCGACCTCCGTGCTCGAAACAAGAAGACATAAACGACACATAAAAGTTAGATATGAAGTTAGGGTGAATAGGTTAAGAGAATTTTCCAATCCGTCTATAGAATCAAGCTAGACTTTTTTCGCGAGGTTTTGTGGAATCAAATGCCTCACCCTAGAGATCTAAATTTGAACAAGTGGACCATTAGAGAGTTTTTCTAAGAATCACTTGTAATAGGCCTCAAAGTAGCACTTGTTTAGATTGAAATATTAGAATTCTATTAAAAATCTTTGTGTCGACCTACATACTGAAACAAGAAGGGGAACAACATGAAATGTACATAAGAAGTTAGGGTGGGTAGGTTAGATGACGGTAGGATCAATTACAATGTGTTCCCCAACCGTTAATATATGTTTTTCGATGTGACATTAGGGACTGCTGATGTTGATTTCAGCGAACTCTAAACAAAGAGTAGTTTCCAATCCGGCTTTAGAAACGAGCTAGACTTCTTCGCGGTTGTGGTATCAAATGCCCCACCCTAGAGAACCTAAATTTGAACAAGTGGACCATTAGAGAGTTTTTCTAAAAATCACTTATCATAGGACTCAACGAAGCAATTGTTTAGAGTGAAATCTTGGAATTCCATCGAAAATCTTTGTGTGGAGCCTCCCGCATCGAAACAAGAAGGGAACGACACGAAAGGTACATAGCAAATTAGGGTGGATAGATTAAGAGAAGATCCCAATCCGGCTATAAAATCAAGGTAGACTTTTCGCGGTTTTGGAATCAAATGCCTCACCCTAGAGAACCTAAATTTGAACAAGTGGACCATTAGAGAGTTTTTCTAGGAATCACTTCTCATAGGCCTCAAAGTAGCGCTTGTTTAGAATGAAATCTTGGAATTCCATCGAAAGTCTTTGTGTCGACCTCCATACAAAAACAATAAGGGGAACGACATGAAAGGTACATAGAAAGTTAGGGTGGATAGGTTAAGAGAAGTTTCCAATCTGGATATAGAATCAGCTAGACTTTTTCGCGGTTGTGGAATCAAATGCCTCGCCCTAGAGAACCTAAATTTGAACAAGTGGACCATTAGAGAGTTTTTCTAAGAATCACTTGTCATAGGCCTCAAAGTAGAACTTGTTTAGAGTGAAATCTTTTAATTCCATCGAAAATCTTTTGTATCGATGTCCCATGAAAAACAAGAAGGGGAATGACACGGAAGGCAGATAGGAAGTTAGGGTGGATAGGTTAAGAGAAGTTTCCAATCCGTCTATAGAATCAAGATAGACTTTTTCGCGGTTGTGGAATCAAATGCCTCACCCAAGAGATCTAAATTTGAACAGGTGGACCATTAGAGAGTTTTTCTAAGAATCACTTGTCAAATGCCACAAAGTAGCGCTTGTTTAGAGTGAAATCTTGGAATTCCATCGAAAATCTTTTGTGAACCTAAATTTGAACCTCCGGAATCACCGAAAAGTTTTGTTTAAGAAGAAACAGCGCTTGTTTAAGTGGAATTCCGACATGAAAGTTAGATATAGAAAGTTTGGGTGGATTAGGTTAAGAGAATTTTACAATCCGGCTATAGAATCAAGCTAGACTTCTTCTGATTTGTGGAATCAAATGCCCCACCCTAGAGAATCTAAATTTGAACAAGTGGACCATTAGAGAGTTTTTCTAAGAATCACGTATCATAGGCCTCAAAGTAGCACTTGTTTAGAAGCAAAATCTTGGAATTCCATTGAAAATCTTTGTGTCGACCTACATCTTTGAAACAAGAAGGGGAACAACATGAAAGGTACATAAGAAGTTAGGGTGGGTAGGTTAGATGATGGTAGGATCAATTACATTGTGTTCTCCAACCGTTAATATATGTTTCTGGATGTGACATTAGGGACTTTGTTCGATGCTGATTTCAGCGCGAACTCAAAACAAAGAGTAGTTTTCAATCCGGCTTTAGAAACGAGCTAGACTTCTTCGCGGTTGTGGAATCAAATGCCCCACCCTAGAGAATCTAAATTTGAATAAGGACTATTAGAGTTTTTCTAAGAATCACTTGTCATAGGCCTGAAAGTAGAACTTGTTTAGAGTGAAATCTTGGAATTCCATCGAAAATCTTTATATCGATCTCCGTCGAAACAAGAAGGGAACGACACGAAAGGTAGATAGGAAGTTAGGGTGGATAGGTTAAGAGAAGTTTCCAATCCGTCTATAGAATCAAGCTAGACTTTTTCGCGGTTGTGGAATCAAATGCCTCACCCTAGAGATCTAAATTTGAACAAGTGGACTATTAGAGAGTTTTTCTAAGAATCACTTGTCTTATGCCTCAAAGTAGCGCTTGTTTAGAGTGACATCTTGGAATTCCATCGAAAATCTTTTGTGTCGACCTCCGTGCCGAAACAAGAAGGGGAGCGACACGAAAGTTAGATATGAAGTTAGGGTGGATAGGTTAAGAGAAGTTTCCAATCCGTCTATAGAATCAAGCTAGACTTTTTCGCGGTTGTGGAATCAAATGCCTCACCCTAGAGATCTAAATTTGAACAAGTGGACCATTAGAGAGTTTTTCTAAGAATCACTTGTCATATGCCTCAAAGTAGCAATTGTTTAGAATGAAATCTTAGAATTCCATTAAAAATCTTTGTGTCGACCTCCGTGCGAAACAAGAAGGGGAACGACATGAAATGTACATAAGAAGTTAGGGTGGGTAGGTTAGATGACGGTAGGATCAATTGCAATGTGTTCCCCAACCGTTAATATAGAAGTTTTTCTAAGATTCACTTGATGTGACATTAGGGATCTAGCGACGTTGATTTCAGAACTCTAAACAAAGAGTAGTTTCCAATCCGGCTTTAGAAATGAGCTAGACTTGTTCGCGGTTGTGGAATCAAATGCCCCACCCTAGAGAACCTAAATTTGAACAAGTGGACCATTAGAGAGTTTTTCTAAGAATCACTTATCATAGGACTCAAAGAAGCACTTGTTTAGAGTGAAATCTTGAATTCCATCGAAAATCTTTTTGTGTCGACCTCCGTGCAGGGAAACAAGAAGGGAACGACACGAAAGGTAGAGATAAGAAGTTAGGGTGGATAGGTTAAGAGAAGTTTCCAATCCGTCTATAGAATCAAGCTAGACTTTTTCGATGGTTGTGGAATCAAATGCCTCACCCTAGAGATCTAAATTTGAACACGTGGACCATTAGAGAGTTTTTCTAAGAATCAAGCTAGACTTTTCAAAGCGGTTGTGGAATCAAATGCCTCACCCTAGAGATCTAAATTTGAACAAGTGGACTATTAGAGAGTTTTTCTAAGAATCACTTGTCTTATGCCTCAAAGTAGCGCTTGTTTAGAGTGAAATTTTGGAATTCCATCGAAAATCTTTTTGTGTCGACCTCCGTGCGAAACAACAAGGGGAAGGACACGAAAGTTAGATATGAAGTTAGGGTGGATAGGTTAAGAGAATTTTCCAATCCGTCTATAGAATCAAGCTAGACTTTTTCGCGGTTGTGGAATCAAATGCCTCACCCTAGAGATCTAAATTTGAACAAGTGGACCATTAGAGAGTTTTTCTAAGAATCACTTGTAATAGGCCTCAAAGTAGCACTTGTTTAGAATGAAATCTTAGAATTTCATTAAAAATCTTTGTGTCGACCTACATACTGAAACAAGAAGGGGAACGGCATGAAATGTACATAAGAAGTTAGGGTGGGTAGGTTAGGTGACGGTAGGATCAATTGCAATGTGTTCCCCAACCGTTAATATATGTTTTCGATGTGACATTAGGGACTGCTGACGCTGATTTCAGCGCGAACTATAAACAAAGAGTAGTTTCCAATCCGGCTTTAGAAACGAGCTAGACTTGTTCGCGGTTGTGGAATCAAATGCCCCACCCTAGAGAACCTAAATTTGAACAAGTGGACCATTAGAGAGTTTTCCTAAGAATCACTTATCATAGGACTCAACGAAGCACTTGTTTATAGTGAAATCTTGGAATTCCAACGAAAATCTTTGTGTAATGCGACCTCCGTACCGAAACAAGAAGGGGAGCGACATGAAAGGTACATAGCAAGTTAGGGTGGGTAGATCAAGAGAAGTTCCCAATCCGGCTATAAAATCGAGGTAGACTTTTTCGCGGTTGTGGAATCAATTGCCTCACCCTAGAGAACCTAAATTTGAACAAGTGGACCATTAGAGAGTTTTTCTAAGAATCACTTGTCATAGGCCTCAAAAAGTAGCGCTTGTTTAGAGTGAAATCTTGGAATTCCATCGAAAATCTTTGTGTAGACCTCCGTGCCAGAAACAATAGGGGAGCGACATGAGTTGCATAATAGAAAGTTAGGGTGGATAGGTTAGAGAAGTTTCCAATCTGGCTATAGAATCGAAGCTAGACTTTTTCGCGGTTGTGGAATCAAATGCCTCACCCTAGAGATCTAAATTTGAACAAGTGGACCATTAGAGTGTTTTTCTAAGAATCACTTGTCATAGGCCTGAAAGTGGAACTTGTTTAGCGTGAAATCGTGGAATTCAACCGAAAATCTTTGTGTCGACCTCCGCATAGAAACAAGAAGGGAACGACACTAAAAGGTACATAGGAAGTTAGGGTGGATAGGTTAAGAGAAGTTTCCAATCCGGCTATAGAATCGAGCTAGACTTTTTCGCGGTTGGGAATCAAATGCCTCACCCTAGAGAACCTAAATTTGAACAAGAAGACCATTAGAGAGTTTTTCTAAGAATCACTTTTCATAGGCCTCAAAGTAGCGCTTGTTTAGAGTGAAATCTTGGAATTCCATCGAAAATCTTTTGTGTCGACCTCGTAACGAAACAAGAAAGGGGAGCGACACTAAAGGTACATAAGAAGTTAGGGTGGGTAGGTCAGATGATGGTAGGATTAATTACATTGTGTTCCCCAACCGTTAATATATGTTTCGGATGTGACATTAGGGATTTTTGGCGCTGATTTTCGCGAACTCAAAACAAAGACTAGTTTTCAATCCGGCTTTAGAAACGAGCTGGACTTCTTGCGGTTGTGGAATCAAATGCCCCACCCTAGAGAACCTAAATTTGAAGAAGTGGACTATTAGAGAGTTTTTCTAAGAATCACTAATCATAGGCCTCAAAGTAGAACTTGTTTAGAGTGAAATCTTGGAATTCCATCGAAAATCTTTGGGTCGACCTCCGCATCAGAAACAAGAAGGGGAACGACACGAAAGGTAGATAGGAAGTTAGGGTGGATAGGTTAAGAGAAGTTTCCAATCCGTCTATAGAATCAAGCTAGACTTTTTCGCGGTTGGGGAATCAAATGCCTCACCCTAGAGAACCTAAATTTGAACAAGTGGACTATTAGAGAGTTTTTCTAAGAATCACTTGTCATAGGCCTCAAAGTAGCTTTGATTAGAGTGAAATCTTGGAAGTCCATTAAAAATCTTTGTGTTGACCTACGCATCAAACAAGAGGGGGAACGACATGAAAGGTACATAGAAAGTTAGGGAGGATAGTTAAGAGAAGTTTCCAATCTGGCTATAGAATCGAGCTAGACTTTTTTTCGCCATTATGGAATCAAATGCCTTGCCCTAGAGAACCTAAATTTGAACAAGTGGACCATTAGAGTGTTTTTCTAAGAATCACTTGTCATAGGCCTCAACGTAGCACTTGTTTAGAGTGAAATCTTGGAATTCCATCGAAAATCTTTGTGTCGACCTCCGCATCGAAACAAGAAGGGAAGCGACATGAAAGGTAGATAGGAAGTTAGGGTGGATAGGTTAAGAGAAGTTTCCAATCCGTCTATAGAATCGAGCTAGACTTTTTAGCGGTTGGGGAATCAAATGCCTCACCCTAGAGAACCTAAATTTGAACAAGTGGACTATTAGAGAGTTTTTCTAAGAATCACTTGTCATAGGCCTCAAAGTAGCGCTTGATTAGTGTGAAATCTTGAAGTCCATCGAAAATCTTTGTGTCGACCCACGTGCAGAAACAAAGAGGGGAACGACATGAAAGGTACATAGAAAGTTAGGGAGGATAGGTTAAGAGAAGTTTCCAATCTGGCTATAGAATCGAGCTAGACTTTTTCGCTGTTGTGGAATCAAATGCCTTGCCCCTAGAGAACCTAAATTTGAACAAGTGGAACATTAGAGAGTTTTTCTAAGAATCACTTGTCATAGGCCTCAACGTAGCACTTGTTTAGAGTGAAATCGTGGAATTCCATAAAAATCTTTTGTATCGACCTGCGCACTTAGAAACAAGAAGGGGAACGACATGAAAGGTACATAGGAAGTTAGGGTGGATAGATTAAGAGAAGTTTCCAATCCGTAATATATAGAATCGAGGTAGACTTTTTCGCGGTTTTGGAATCAAATGCCCCACCCTAGAGAACCTAAATTTGAAGAAGTGGACTATTAGAGAGTTTTTCTAAGAATCACTTGTCATAGGCCTCAAAGTAGCGCTTCTTTAGAGTGAAATCTTGGAATTCCATCGAAAATCTTTGTGTCGACCTCCAAAAATTAGAAACAAGAGTGGGAACGACACGAAAGGTACATAGGAAGTTAGGGTGGATAGGTTAAGAGAAGTTTCCAATCCGACTCTGAGAATCGAGCTAGACTTTTTTCGCGATTGGGAATCAAATGCCTCACCCTAGAGAACCTAAATTTGAACAAGTGGACCAATAGAGAGTTTTTCTAAGAATCACTTTTCATAGGCCTCAAAGTAGCGCTTGTTTAGAGTGAAATCTTGGAATTCCATCGAAAATCTTTGTGTCGACCTCCATACTGAAACAAGAAGGGGAGCAACACGAAAGGTACATAAGAAGTTAGGGTGGGTAGGTCAGATGTGGTAGGATTAATTACATTGTGTTCCCCAACCGTTAATATATGTTTCGGATGTGACATTTGGGATCTTGTCATAGGCTGGCGCTGATTTCAGCTTGAACTCAAAAACAAAGACTAGTTTTTCAATCGGCTTTAGAAACGAGTTGGACTTCTTCGTGGTTGTGGAATCAAATGCCCCACCCTAGAGAACCTAAATTTGAAGAAGTGGACTATTAGAGAGTTTTTCTAAGAATCACTTGTCATAGGCCTCAAAGTAGAACTTGTTTAGAGTGAAATCTTGGAATTCCATCGAAAATCTTTTGTGTCGACCTCCGCATCAGAAACAAGAAGGGGAACGACACAAAAAGGTAGATAGGAAGTTAGGGTGGATAGGTTAAGAGAAGTTTCCAATCCGTGCCTATAGAATCGAGCTAGACTTTTTCGCGGTTGTGGAATCAAATGCCTCACTCTAGAGAACCTAAATTTGAACAAGTGGACCATTAGAGAGTTTTTTTAAGAATCACTTGTCATAGGCCTCAAAGTAGCACTTCTTTAGAATGAAATCTTAGAATTCCATTAAAAATCTTTGTGTCGACCTACGTACTGAAAACAAGAAGGAACAACACGAAATGTACATAAGAAGTTAGGGTGGGCTAGGTTAGATGACGGTAGGATCAATTACAATGTGTTCCCCAACCGTTAATATATGTTTGGATGTGACATTAGGGATTTGGCGCTGATTTCAGCGAACTCTAAACAAAGAGTAGTTTCAATCCGGCTTTAGAAACGAGCTAGACTTCTTCGTGGTTGTGGAATCAAATGCCCCACCCTAGAGAACCTAAATTTGAAGAAGTGGACTATTAGAGAGTTTTTCTAAGAATCACTTGACATAGGCCTCAAAGTAGAACTTGTTTAGAGTGAAATCTTGGAAGTCCATCAAAATTCTTTGTGTCGACCTCCATACCGACGAAACAAGAAGGGGAAGCGACACAAAAAGGTACATAGAAATTAGGAGGATAGGTTAAGAGAAGTTTCCAATCCGGCAATAGAATCGAGCTACACTTTTTTCGCTGTTGTGGAATCAAATGCCTTGCCCTAGAGAACCTAAATTTGAACAAGTGGACCATTAGAGTGTTTTTCTAAGAATCACTTGTCATAGGCCTCAACGTAGCACTTGTTTAGAGTGAAATCGTGGAATTCAACCGAAAATCTTTGTGGGGAACCTCCGTACCAAAACAAGAAGGGGAAGCGACACGAAAGGTACATAGAAAGTTAGGAAGGATAGGTTAAAAAGAAGTTTCCAATCTGGCTATAGAATCGAGCTACACTTTTTATTTGTTGTGGAATCAAATGCCCCGCCCTAGAGAACCTAAATTTGAAGAAGTGGACTATTAGAGAGTTTTTCTAAGAATCACTTGACATAGGCCTCAAAGTATAACTTGTTTAGAGTGAAATCTTGGAATTCCATCGAAAATCTTTGCGTCGACCTCCGTTCCGAAACAAGAAGGGGAACGACATGAAAGGTAGATAGGAAGTTAGGGTGGATAGGTTAAGAGAAGTTTCCAATCCGTCTATAGAATCGAGCTAGACTTTTTCGGGTTGGGGAATCAAATGCCTCACCCTAGAGAACCTAAATTTGAACAAGTGGACTATTAGAGAGTTTTTCTAAGAATCACTTGTCATAGGCCTCAAAGTAGCGCTTTGATTAGAGTGAAATCTTGGAAGTCCATCGAAAATCTTTGTGTCGACCTACGTACGAAACAAGAGGGGAACGACATGAAAGGTACATAGAAAGTTAGGGAGGATAGGTTAAGAGAAGTTTCCAATCTGGCTATAGAATCGAGCTAGACTTTTTCGCCGTTGTGGAATCAAATGCCTTGCCCCTAGAGAGAACCTAAATTTGAACAAGTGGAACATTAGAGTGTTTTTCTAAGAATCACTTGTCATAGGCCTCAACGTAGCACTTGTTTAGAGTGAAATCGTGGAATTCAACCAAAAATCTTTGTGTCGACCTCGTATAAAACAAGTTGAAAAAGGTACATAGGAAGTTAGGGTGGATAGATTAAGAGAAGTTTCCAATCCGTCATAGAATCGAGGTAGACTTTTTCATGGTTGTGGAATCAAATGCCCCCACCCTAGAGAACCTAAATTTGAAGAAGTGGACTATTAGAGAGTTTTTCTAAGAATCACTTGTCATAGGCCTCAAAGTAGCGCTTGTTTAGAGTGAAATCTTGGAATTCCATCGAAAATCTTTTTATGTGTGCCTCAATGTCGTGAAACAAGAGTGGGAACGACACGAAAGGTACATAGGAAGTTAGGGTGGATAGGTTAAGAGAAGTTTCCAATCCGGCTATAGAATCGAGCTAGACTTTTTCGCGATTGGGAATCAAATGCCTCACCCTAGAGAACCTAAATTTGAACAAGTGGACCATTAGAGAGTTTTTCTAAGAATCACTTTTCATAGGCCTCAAAGTAGCGCTTGTTTAGAGTGAAATCTTGGAATTCCATCGAAAATCTTTGTGTCGACCTCCGTAACGAAACAAGAAGGGGAACGGCACGAAAGGTACATAAGAAGTTAGGGTGGGTAGGTCAGATGATGGTAGGATTAATTACATTGTGTTCCCCAACCGTTAATATATGTTTCTGGATGTGACATTTGGGACGGCCGGGCGCTGATTTCTCAGCTTGAACTCAAAACAAAGACTAGTTTTCAATCCGGCTTTAGAAACGAGCTGGACTTCTTCGTGGTTGTGGAATCAAATGCCCCACCCTAGAGAACCTAAATTTGAAGAAGTGGACTATTAGAGAGTTTTTCTAAGAATCACTTGTCATAGGCCTCAAAGTAGAACTTGTTTAGAGGAAATCTTGGAATTCCATCGAAAATCTTTTGTGTCGACCTCCTCCGCATCGAAACAAGAAGGGGAACGACACAAAAGGTAGATAGGAAGTTAGGGTGGATAGGTTAAGAGAAGTTTCCAATCCGTCTATAGAATCGAGCTAGACTTTTCGCGGTTTGTGGAATCAAATGCCTCACTCTAGAGAACCTAAATTTGAACAAGTGGACCATTAGAGAGTTTTTTAAGAATCACTTGTCATAGGCCTCAAAGTAGCACTTCTTTAGAATGAAATCTTAGAATTCCATTAAAAATCTTTGTGTCGACCTACGTACTGAAACAAGAAGGGGAACAACACGAAATGTACATAAGAAGTTAGGGTGGCTAGGTTAGATGACGGTAGGATCAATTACAATGTGTTCCCCAACCGTTAATATATGTTTCTGGATGTGACATTAGGGATCGCCGGCGCTGATTTCAGCCTTGAGCGAACTCTAAACAAAGAGTAGTTTCAATCCGGCTTTAGAAACGAGCTAGACTTCTTTCGTGGTTGTGGAATCAAATGCCCCACCCTAGAGAACCTAAATTTGAAGAAGTGGACTATTAGAGAGTTTTTCTAAGAATCACTTGACATAGGCCTCAAAGTAGAACTTGTTTAGAGTGAAATCTTGAAGTCCATCAAAATTCTTTGTGTCGACCTCCATACCGAAACAAGAAGGGGAACGACACGAAAGGTACATAGAAATTAGGGAGGATAGGTTAAGAGAAGTTTCCAATCTGGCTATAGAATCGAGCTACACTTTTTCGCTGTTGTGGAATCAAATGCCTTGCCCTAGAGAACCTAAATTTGAACAAGTGGACCATTAGAGTGTTTTTCTAAGAATCACTTGTCATAGGCCCCAACGTAGCAATTGTTTAGAGTGAAATCTTGGAATTCAATCAAAAATCTTTGTGTCGACCTTACCAAAACAAGAAGGGGAACGACACGAAAGGTACATAGAAAGTTAGGAAGGATAGGTTAAGAGAAGTTTCCAATCTGGCTATAGAATCGAGCTACACTTTTTTCGCTGTTGTGGAATCAAATGCCCCTGCCCTAGAGAACCTAAATTTGAACAAGTGGACCATTAGAGTGTTTTTCTAAGAATCACTTGTCATAGGCCTCAACGTAGCACTTGTTTAGAGTGAAATCGTGGAATTCAACTGAAAATCTTTGTGTCGACCTCCGCATCAGAAACAAGAAGGGGAACGACATGAAAGGTACATAGGAAGTTAGGGTGGATAGATTAAGAGAAGTTTTCCAATCCGTCTATAGAATCGAGGTAGACTTTTTCGCGGTTGTGGAATCAAATGCCCCACCCTAGAGAACCTAAATTTGAAGAAGTGGACTATTAGAGAGTTTTTCTAAGAATCACTTGTCATAGGCCTCAAAGTAGCGCTTTGTTTAGAGTGAAATCTTGGAATTCCATCGAAAAATCTTTGTGTCGACCAATGTTCAAACAAGAGGGAACGACACAAAAGGTACATAGGAAGTTAGGGTGGATAGGTTAAGAGAAGTTTCCAATCCGCTCTGAGAATCGAGCTAGACTTTTTCGCGATTGGGAATCAAATGCCTCACCCTAGAGAACCTAAATTTGAACAAGTGGACCAATAGAGAGTTTTTCTAAGAATCACTTTTCATAGGCCTCAAAGTAGCACTTTGTTTAGAGTGAAATCTTGGAATTCCATTAAAAATCTTTTGTGTCGACCTACGTGAACGAAACAAGAAGGGGAACGCACGAAAGGTACATAAGAAGTTAGGGGTGGGTAGGTCAGATGTGGTAGGATTAATTACATTGTGTTCCCCAACCGTTAATATATGTTTTCGGATGTGACATTTGGGACTGGCTGGCGCTGATTTCAGCCTTGAACTCAAAACAAAGACTAGTTTTCAATCTGGCTTTAGAAACGAGCTGGACTTCTTTCGTGGTTGTGGAATCAAATGCCCCACCCTAGAGAACCTAAATTTGAAGAAGTGGACTATTAGAGAGTTTTTCTAAGAATCACTTGTCATAGGCCTCAAAGTAGAACTTGTTTAGAGTGAAATCTTGAATTCCATCGAAAATCTTTTTGTGTCGACCTCCATCGAAACAAGAAGGGGAACGACAAAAAGGTAGATAGGAAGTTAGGGTGGATAGGTTAAGAGAAGTTTCCAACCGTCTATAGAATCGAGCTAGACTTTTTTTCGCGGTTGTGGAATCAAATGCCTCACTCTAGAGAACCTAAATTTGAACAAGTGGACCATTAGAGTTTTTTTTTAAGAGTCACTTGTCATAGGCCTCAAAGTAGCACTTCTTTAGAATGAAATCTTAGAATTCCATTAAAATCTTTTTTGTGTCGACCTAACGCTTTCAAACAAGAAGGGGAACAACACGAAAAATGTACATAAGAAGTTAGGGGTGGCTAGGTTAGATGACGGTAGGATCAATTACAATGTGTTCCCAAACCGTTAATATATGTTTCGGATGTGACATTAGGATCGCCGGCGCTGATTTCAGCGCGAACTCTAAACAAAAGAGTAGTTTCCAATCCGCTTTAGAAACGAAGCTAGACTTCTTCGTGGTTGTGGAATCAAATGCCCCACCCTAGAGAACCTAAATTTGAAGAAGTGGACTATTAGAGAGTTTTTCTAAGAATCACTTGACATAGGCCTCAAAGTAGAACTTGTTTAGAGTGAAATCTTGGAAGTCCATCAAAATTCTTTGTGTCGACCTCCATACCGAAACAAGAAGGGGAGCGACACCTAAAGGTACATAGAAATTAGGGAGGATAGGTTAAGAGAAGTTTCCAATCTGGCTATAGAATCGAGCTACACTTTTTTTTGTTGTGGAATCAAATGCCTTGCCCTAGAGAACCTAAATTTGAACAAGTGGACCATTAGAGTGTTTTTCTAAGAATCACTTGTCATAGGCCTCAACGTAGCACTTGTTTAGAGTGAAATCGTGGAATTCAATCCGAAAATCTTTGTGTGAGACCTCGTACCAAAACAAGAAGGGAAACGACATGAAAGGTACATAGAAAGTTAGGAAGGATAGGTTAAGAGAAGTTTCCAATCTGGCTATAGAATCGAGCTACACTTTTTCGCTGTTGTGGAATCAAATGCCCTGCCCTAGAGAACCTAAATTTGAACAAGTGGACCATTAGAGTGTTTTTCTAAGAATCACTTGTCATAGGCCTCAACGTAGCACTTGTTTAGAGTGAAATCTTAGAATTCAACCAAAAATCTTTGTGTCGACCTCCGCATCGAAACAAGAAGGGGAACGACACCTAAAGGTACATAGGAAGTTAGGGTGGATAGATTAAGAGAAGTTTCCAATCCGTCTATAGAATCGAGGTAGACTTTTTTCGGGGTTGTGGAATCAAATGCCCCACCCTAGAGAACATAAATTTGAAGAAGTGGACTATTAGAGAGTTTTTCTAAGAATCACTTGTCATAGGCCTCAAAGTAGCGCTTTGTTTAGAGTGAAATCTAGGAATTCCATCGAAAATTTTTGTGTCGACCTCATGTACCGAAACAAGAAGGGGAACGACACGAAAGGTACATAGGAAGTTAGGGTGGATAGGTTAAGAGAAGTTTCCAATGGCGCTATAGAATCGAAGCTAGACATTTTAGCGATTGGGGATCAAATGCCTCACCCTAGAGAACCTAAATTTGAACAAGTGGACCATTAGAGAGTTTTTCTAAGAATCACTTTTCATAGACCTCAAAGTAGCACTTGTTTAGAGTGAAATCTTGAATTCCATCGAAAATCTTTGTGTCGACCTCCGTGAAGCAAGAAAAACAAGAAGGGAACGACACCTAAAGGTACATAAGAAGTTAGGGTGGGTAGGTCAGATGATGGTAGGATTAATTACATTGTGTTCCCCAACCGTTAATATATGTTTCTAGATGTGACATTAGGGAATCTGGCGCTGATTTCAGCCCTAAGAACCTAAAACAAAGAGTAGTTTCCAATAGAGCTTTAGAAACAAGGTAGACTTCTTCGTGGTTGTGGAATCAAATGCCCCACTTTAGAGAACCTAAATTTGAAGAAGTGGACTATTAGAGAGTTTTTCTAAGAATCACTTGACATAGGCCTCAAAGTAGAACTTGTTTAGAGGAAATCTTGGAATTCCATCGAAAATCTTTTATACGTTTACCGACCTCCGCAAACAAGAAGGTGACCTCCGACATGAAAGGTAGATAGGAAGTTAGGGTGGATAGGTTAAGAGAAGTTTCCAATCCGCCTATAGAATCGAAGCTAGACTTTTTCGTGGGTTGGGGAATCAAATGCCTCACCCTAGAGAACCTAAATTTGAACAAGTGGACTATTAGAGAGTTTTTCTAAGAATCACTTGTCATAGGCCTCAAAGTAGAACATTTGATTAGAGTGAAATCTTGAAGTCCATCGAAAATCTTTTGTGTCACCTACGCATCAAAACAAGAGGGGAACGACATGAAAGGTACATAGAAAGTTAGGGAGGATAGGTTAAGAGAAGTTTCCAATCTGGCTATAGAATCGAGCTAGACTTTTTTATTTGTTGTGGAATCAAATGCCTTGCCCTAGAGAACCTAAATTTGAACAAGTGGAACATTAGAGTGTTTTTCTAAGAATCACTTGTCATAGGCCTCAACGTAGCACTTGTTTAGAGTGAAATCGTGGAATTCAACCGAAAATCTTTGTGTCGAACCTGCATCAAAACAAGAAGGGGAACGACACTAAAGGTACATTGGAAGTTAGGGTGGATAGATTAAGAGAAGTTTCCAATCCGGCTATGAGAATCGAGGTAGACTTTTTCGCGGTTGTGGAATCAAATGCCCCACCCTAGAGAACCTAAATTTGAACAAGTGGACTATTAGAGAGTTTTTCTAAGAATCACTTGTCATAGGCCTCAAAGTAGCGCTTGTTTAGAGTGAAATCTTGGAATTCCATCGAAAATCTTTGTGTCGCCCAATGTATCAAAACAAGAGTGGGAACGCATACCTAAAGGTACATAGGAAGTTAGGGTGGGTAGGTCAGATGTGGTAGGATTAATTACATTGTGTTCCCCAACCGTTAATATATGTTTTTCCGGATGTGACATTTGGGACTCTTTGGCGCTGATTTCAGCGCGAACTCAAAACAAAGACTAGTTTTCAATCAGGCTTTAGAAACGAAGCTGGACTTCTTCGTGGTTGTGGAATCAAATGCCCCACCCTAGAGAACCTAAATTTGAAGAAGTGGACTATTAGAGAGTTTTTCTAAGAATCACTTGTCATAGGCCTCAAAGTAGCTTTGTTTAGAGTGAAATCTTGGAATTCCATCGAAAAATCTTTGTGTGGACCAATGTTCAAAACAAGAGTGGGAAAGCGACACGAAAGGTACATAGGAAGTTAGGGTGGATAGGTTAAGAGAAGTTTCCAATCCGTCTACAGAATCGAGCTAGACTTTTCGCGATTGGGGAATCAAATGCCTCACCCTAGAGAACCTAAATTTGAACAAGTGGACCAATAGAGAGTTTTTCTAAGAATCACTTTTCATAGGCCTCAAAGTAGCACTTGTTTAGAGTGAAATCTTGGAATTCCATTAAAAATCTTTGTGTCGACCTCCGTAACGAAACAAGAAGGGAACGACACGAAAGGTACATAAGAAGTTAGGGTGGGTAGGTCAGATGTGGTAGGATTAATTACATTGTGTTCCCCAACCGTTAATATATGTTTTCGGATGTGACATTTGGGATCTTGCTGGCGCTGATTTCAGCGCGAACTCAAAAACAAAGACTAGTTTTCAATCCGCTTTAGAAACGAGCTGGACTTCTTCGTGGTTGTGGAATCAAATGCCCCACCCTAGAGAACCTAAATTTGAAGAAGTGGACTATTAGAGAGTTTTTCTAAGAATCACTTGTCATAGGCCTCAAAGTAGAACTTGTTTAGAGTGAAATCTTGGAATTCCATCGAAAATCTTTTGTGTCGACCTCCGCATCAAAACAAGAAGGGGAACGACACAAAAGGTAGATAGGAAGTTAGGGTGGATAGGTTAAGAGAAGTTTCCAATCCGTCTATAGAATCGAGCTAGACTTTTTTGGGTTGGGGAATCAAATGCCTCACTCTAGAGAACCTAAATTTGAACAAGTGGACCATTAGAGAGTTTTTTAAGAGTCACTTGTCATAGGCCTCAAAGTAGCACTTCTTTAGAATGAAATCTTAGAATTCCATTAAAAAATCTTTGTGTTGACCTACGTCATCGAAACAAGAAGGGGAACAACACGAAAGGTGTACATAAGGAAGGTTAGGGTGGCTAGGTTAGATGGCGGTAGGATCAAATTACAATGTGTTCCCCAACCGTTTTTTCTAATATATGTTAGGCCGGATGTGACATTAGGGATCGTGGGGAAAATCTTTGTGGCGCTGATTTCAAGAAGGGAGAACTCTAAACAAAGGGTGGATAGTAGTTTTCCAATCCGTCTTTAGAAACGAGCTAGACTTTGGCGGGTTGTGGAATCAAATGCCCCACCCTAGAGAACCTAAATTTGAAGAAGTGGACTATTAGAGAGTTTTCTAAGAATCACTTGACATAGGCCTCAAAGTAGAACTTGTTTAGAGTGAAATCTTGGAAGTCCATCAAAATTCTTTGTGTCGACCTCCATACCCGAAACAAGAAGGGGAATCCGACCGAAAGGTACATAGAAATTAGGGAGGATAGGTTAAGAGAAGTTTCCAATCTGGCTATAGAATCGAGCTACACTTTTTCGCTGTTGTGGAATCAAATGCCCCACCCTAGAGAACCTAAATTTGAACAAGTGGACCATTAGAGTGTTTTTCTAAGAATCACTTGTCATAGGCCTCAACGTAGCACTTGTTTAGAGTGAAATCTTGGAATTCAACCGAAAATCTTTGTGTCGACCTCCCGTACCAAAACAAGAAGGGGAGCGACACGAAAGGTAGATAGAAAGTTAGGAAGGATAGGTTAAGAGAAGTTTCCAATCCGTCTATAGAATCGAGCTACACTTTTTTAGCTGTTGGGGAATCAAATGCCCCCTGCCCTAGAGAACCTAAATTTGAACAAGTGGACCATTAGAGTGTTTTTCTAGAATCACTTGTCATAGGCCTCAACGTAGCACTTGTTTAGAGTGAAATCTTGGAATTCCAACTCAAAAATCTTTGTGTTGACCTCACGTACGAAACAAGAAGTGGGGAAACGACACCTAAAGGTACATAGGAAGTTAGGGTGGATAGATTAAGAGAAGTTTCCAATCCGCCTATAGAATCGAGGTAGACTTTTTTTGATGTTGTGGAATCAAATGCCCCACCCTAGAGAGAACATAAATTTGAAGAAGTGGACTATTAGAGAGTTTTTCTAAGAATCACTTGTCATAGGCCTCAAAGTAGCGCTTGTTTAGAGTGAAATCGTGGAATTCCATCGAAAATTTTTGTGTCGACCTATGTACCGAAACAAGAGGGGAAGCGACACGAAAAGGTACATAGGAAGTTAGGGTGGATAGGTTAAGAGAAGTTTCCAATCTGGCTATAGAATCGAGCTAGACATTTTCGCGATTGGGGATCAAATGCCTCACCCTAGAGAACCTAAATTTGAACAAGTGGACCATTAGAGAGTTTTTCTAAGAATCACTTTTCATAGACCTCAAAGTAGCGCTTGTTTAGAATGAAATCTTGGAATTCCATCGAAAATTTTTGTGTCGAGCCTCGAAACTAAAACAAGAAGGGGAACGAAAGGTACATAAGAAGTTAGGGTGGGTAGGTTAGATGATGGTAGGATTAATTACATTGTGTTCCCCAACCGATTAATATATGTTTCTAGATGTGACATTAGGGGACTGCTTTGGCGCTGATTTCAGCGCGAACTCTAAACAAAGAGTAGTTTCCAATCGGCTTTAGAAACAAGGTAGACTTCTTCGTGGTTGTGGAATCAAATGCCCCACCCTAGAGAACCTAAATTTGAAGAAGTGGACTATTAGAGAGTTTTTCTAAGAATCACTTGACATAGGCCTCAAAGTAGAACTTGTTTAGAGTGAAATCTTGGAATTCCATCAAAATCTTTTGTGTCGACCTCCATGCAAAAACAAGAAGGGGAGCGACATGAAAGGTACATAGAAGTTAGGGTGGATAGGTTAAGAGAAGTTTCCAATCCGGCTATAGAATCGAGCTAGACTTTTTATTTGTTGGGGAATCAAATGCCTCACCCTAGAGAACCTAAATTTGAACAAGTGGACTATTAGAGAGTTTTTCTAAGAATCACTTGTCATAGGCCTCAAAGTAGCACTTGATTAGAGTGAAATCTTGGAAGTCCATCGAAAATCTTTGTGTCGAACCTACGTGCGAAACAAGAGGGGAAACGACATGAAAGGTACATAGAAAGTTAGGGAGGATAGGTTAAGAGAAGTTTCCAATCTGGCTATAGAATCGAGCTAGACTTTTTTCGCTGTTGTGGAATCAAATGCCTTGCCCTGAGAGAACCTAAATTTGAACAAGTGGAACATTAGAGTGTTTTTCTAAGAATCACTTGTCATAGGCCTCAACGTAGCACTTGTTTAGAGTGAAATCGTGGAATTCAACCGAAAAATCTTTGTGTCGACCTCCGTGCGAAAAACAAGAAGGGAGCGACACGAAAGGTACATGGAAGTTAGGGTGGATAGATTAAGAGAAGTTTCCAATCCGGCTATAGAATCGAGGTAGACTTTTTCGCGGTTTGGGAATCAAATGCCCCACCCTAGAGAACCTAAATTTGAAGAAGTGGACTATTAGAGAGTTTTTCTAAGAATCACTTGTCATAGGCCTCAAAGTAGCGCTTGTTTAGAGTGAAATCTTGGAATTCCATCGAAAATCTTTTTGTGCCTCAATGTAACAGAAACAAGAATGGGAACGACACGAAAGGTACATAGGAAGTTAGGGTGGGTAGGTCAGATGTGGTAGGATTAATTACATTGTGTTCCCCAACCGTTAATATATGTTTACGGATGTGACATTTGGGGGCTGGCGCTGATTTCGTGAACTCAAAAACAAAGACTAGTTTTCAATCCGGCTTTAGAAACGAAGCTGGACTTCTTCGTGGTTGTGGAATCAAATGCCCCACCCTAGAGAACCTAAATTTGAAGAAGTGGACTATTAGAGAGTTTTTCTAAGAATCACTTGTCATAGGCCTCAAAGTAGAACTTGTTTAGAGTGAAATCTTGGAATTCCATCGAAAATCTTTGTGTCGACCTCCGTACCGAAACAAGAAGGGGAACGACACAAAAGGTAGATAGGAAGTTAGGGTGGATAGGTTAAGAGAAGTTTCCAATCCGTCTATAGAATCGAGCTAGACTTTTTCGCGGTTGTGGAATCAAATGCCTCACTCTAGAGAACCTAAATTTGAACAAGTGGACCATTAGAGAGTTTTTTTAAGAATCACTTGTCATAGGCCTCAAAGTAGCACTTGTTCAGAATGAAATCTTAGAATTCCATTAAAAATCTTTGTGTCGACCTACGTCTTTGAAACAAGAAGGGAACAACACGAAATGTACATAAGAAGTTAGGGTGGGTAGGTTAGATGACGGTAGGATCAATTACAATGTGTTCCCCAACCGTTAATATATGTTCTGGATGTGACATTAGGGGATTCTTTGGCGCTAATTTCAGCGCGAACTCTAAACAAAGAGTAGTTTCCAATCCGGCTTTAGAACGAAGCTAGACTTCTTCGTGGTTGTGGAATCAAATGCCCCACCCTAGAGAACCTAAATTTGAAGAAGTGGACTATTAGAGAGTTTTTCTAAGAATCACTTGACATAGGCCTCAAAGTAGAACTTGTTTAGAGTGAAATCTTGGAAGTCCATCAAAAATCTTTGTGTGGACCTCCATACCGGAAACAAGAAGGGAAAGCGACACGAAAAAGGTAAATAGAAATTAGGGAGGATAGGTTAAGAGAAGTTTCCAATCCGTCTATAGAATCGAGCTAGACTTTTGCGGTTGTGGATTCAAATGCCTTGCCCTAGAGAACCTAAATTTGAACAAGTGGACCATTAGAGTGTTTTTCTAAGAATCACTTGTCATAGGCCTCAACGTAGCACTTGTTTAGAGTGAAATCTTGGAATTCCACCGAAAAATCTTTGTGTTGACCTCCGTACCAAAACAAGAAGGGGAACGACACGAAAAGGTACATAGAAAGTTAGGAAGGATAGGTTAAGAGAAGTTTCCAATCTAGCTATAGAATCGAGCTACACTTTTTTCGCTGTTGTGGAATCAAATGCCCTTGACCTAGAGAACCTAAATTTGAACAAGTGGACCATTAGAGTGTTTTTCTAAGAATCACTTGTCATAGGCCTCAACGTAGCACTTGTTTAGAGTGAAATCGTGAATTCAACCAAAAATCTTTGTGTCGACTGCCTCCGAAACAAAACAAGAAGGGGAACAACATGAAAGGTACATAGGAAGTTAGGGTGGATATGTTAAGAGAAGTTTCCAATCCGCTATAGAATCGAGCAAAGACTTTTTTCGCGGTTGGGAATCAAATGCCTCACCCTAGAGAACCTAAATTTGAACAAGTGGACCATTAGAGAGTTTTTCTAATAATCACTTTTCATAGGCCTCAAAGTAGCGCTTGTTTAAAGTGAAATCTTGGAATTCCATCAAAAATCTTTGTGTCGACCTCCGTAACTAAAAAACAAGAAGGGAACGGCATGAAAGGTACATAAGAAGTTAGGGTGGGTAGGTCAGATGATGGTAGGATTAATTAATTGTGTTCCCCAACCGTTAATATATGTTTCGGATGTGACATTAGGGGATCGGCGGCGCTATTTAGAACTCAAAGACTAGTTTTCAACTTTTTTTTGGACTTCTTCGTGGTTGGAATCAAATGGCCCACCCTAGAGAACCTAAATTTGAAGAAGTGGACTATTAGAGAGTTTTTCTAAGAATCACTTGTCATAGGCCTCAAAAGTAGAACTTGTTTAGAGTGAAATCTTGGAATTCCATCGAAAATCTTTGTGTCGACCTCCGTGCGAAACAAGAAGGGAACGACGCTAAAAGGTACATAGGAAGTTAGGGGTGGATAGGTTAAGAGAAGTTTCCAATCCGGCTATAGAATCGAGCTAGACTTTTTTTCGATTGGGAATCAAATGCCTCACCCTAGAGAACCTAAATTTGAACAAGTGGACCATTAGAGAGTTTTTCTAAGAATCACTTTTCATAGGCCTCAAAGTAGCGCTTGTTTAGATTGAAATCTTGGAATTCCATCGAAAATCTTTGTGTCGACCGTAACGAAACAAGAAGGGGGAACGGACACGAAAGGTACATAAGAAGTTAGGGTGGGTAGGTCAAATGATGGTAGGATTAATTACATTGTGTTCCCCAACCGTTAATATATGTTCTGGATGTGACATTAGGGATCGCCTGGCGCTGATTTCAGCGCGAACTCAAAACAAAGACTAGTTTTCAATCCGCTTTAGAAACGAAGCTGGACTTCTTGCGGTTGTGGAATCAAATGCCCCACCCTAGAGAACCTAAATTTGAAGAAGTGGACTATTAGAGAGTTTTTCTAAGAATCACTTGTCATAGGCCTCAAAGTAGAACTTGTTTAGAGTGAAATCTTGGAATTCCATCGAAAATCTTTGTGTCGACCTCCGTCATCAAAAACAAGAAGGGGAACGACACGAAAAGGTAGATAGGAAGTTAGGGTGGATAGGTTAAGAGAAGTTTCAATCCGTCTATAGAATCGAGCTAGACTTTTTTCGATTTGTGGAATCAAATGCCTCACTCTAGAGAACCTAAATTTGAACAAGTGGACCATTAGAGAGTTTTTTTAAGAATCACTTGTCATAGGCCTCAAAGTAGCACTTCTTTAGAATGAAATCTTAGAATTCCATTAAAAATCTTTATGTCGACCTACGTCTTTGAAACAAGAAGGGGAACAACACGAAATGTACATAAGAAGTTAGGGTGGGTAGGTTAGATGACGGTAGGATCAATTACAATGTGTTCCCCCAACCGTTAATATATGTTTACGGATGTGACATTAGGGACTTCGGGCGCTGATTTCAGCGCGAACTCTAAACAAAAGTAGTTTTCAATCCGCTTTAGAAACGAGCTAGACTTCTTCGTGGTTGTGGAATCAAATGCCCCACCCTAGAGAACCTAAATTTGAAGAAGTGGACTATTAGAGAGTTTTTCTAAGAATCACTTGACATAGGCCTCAAAGTAGAACTTGTTTAGAGTGAAATCTTGGAATTCCATCAAAATTCTTTGTGTCGACCTCCATCTGCAGAAACAAGAAGGAAGCGACACTAAAGGTACATAAAAATTAGGGAGGATAGGTTAAGAGAAGTTTCCAATCTGGCTATAGAATCGAGCTAGACTTTTTCACATTTGTGGAATCAAATGCCTTGCCTAGAGAACCTAAATTTGAACAAGTGGACCATTAGAGTGTTTTTCTAAGAATCACTTGTCATAGGCCTCAACGTAGCACTTGTTTAGAGTGAAATCGTGGAATTCAACCAAAAATCTTTGTGTCGACCTCCGTACCAAAACAAGAAGGGAACGACACGAAAGGTACATAGGAGTTAGGAAGGATAGGTTAAGAGAAGTTTCAATCCGGCTATAGAATCGAGCAAGACTTTTTCATGGTTGGGAATCAAATGCCTCACCCTAGAGAACCTAAATTTGAACAAGTGGACCATTAGAGAGTTTTTTGTAAGAATCACTTTGAGAGGCCTCAAAGTTGCGCTTGCTTAGAGTGAAATCTTGAATTCCATCTAAAATTTTGTGTCGACACTCTAACGAAAAACAAAGAAGGGGAACGCACCAAAGGTACATAAGAAGTTAGGTTGGTAGGTCGATGATGGTAGGATTAATTACA
>JADLZK010001241.1:0-186748 GCA_015847255.1 Hyparrhenia diplandra
TCACTTCATCCTGGACCTGACCTTTCTTTTCTCCTCTCCAGCAGAGCCCAGTGCAGCCCAGCCGGACCTATCCTTTCCTCCTGGCCCATCTTTCTTCTCCTCCCCTACCAAAGCCCAGTGCAGCTCAGCTGGACAGCTTTCTTCGTGGCCCATTTTTTCTCCGGACTACCAGAGCGCATCTCTACTTGGCCCACGTCAGCTTCTTCCTTTTTTTGCAGCCCAGCAGCGGGTGGGTTCCCTTGTAAGTTAAAAGTAAAATCAGGAAAAAAAAACTCCTTTATTGAGACTAATCACATCACCATGCAAATGGGTCAACAATGGGTCAACCAGTGCACGACCCAAATGACCCATTAAATATTTTTTGGGTTTTAGGTTGGCCCAATGCTTGACCCACAAATATAGTGGGTTACCCAATATCCAGACTATAGCTAATACTAGTCTGAGACACTTTTGATGTTTAACATAACATTTGTCATAAATAGCTTACAGTTTCACTTGGGATAAAGAGAGTACAAGTGGTCCTGAGTTCTGACCAAAGTATCTTAAAACCAAGAACAAAACCATGTGAAAAGTCAATATTTTGGATAATAGTACTAGTAATATTTTATACTCCCTCTGTTTCAAATTGTAGTTCATTTTGGATTTTCTAGATACATTTATTTTGCTATGCACCTAGTTATACACTATGTCTAGATACATAGTAAAATCAATGTATCTAGAAAAGCCAAAAATGAACTAAAACGAGGAAGGAAAATAAGTTTCAGTGTAGGTCTTTTCCATGGCCAAGAAAAACTTGAATCATTTCATTCTGTCTGCCACCACAATGCAAGAACGAGGAGTTGGTGAGTAGCCACTTCTGTCCATTTCCTCTTGGCTGGGGCGCTCAGTTTTCTCCTATGGCTTCCGGAAGAGGCGATAAAGAACATAGCCACCCTGAAAGAATCAGATACATAAGAAGTTGGTAGTTTTAGTAAAATTTGCCATGGGATACAAAGAAATCATTTACTATATGCTTATACTGTACAAAACTAATTACGAATATGATTAGAACTCGGTTCTTTTAAGCACCTGACATCAAACAGTGCTTAGTGACACATTCTTCAGTGAACACTGAACCGACTACTATGTTATTCATTATTTCTCGAAGATTAACTTAAACAAGTACTATAGTACAAAGAACACATATGTCAAACATAAAAGTAATTTTCCTTGTATTTCTCTATTGTTCTCATGTTATGAATCTTAGTTCATATGGGGATAGGGAGGATAACCATTGCCTAGAGGAAGAACCAGCCAAAGTTGATGTGGAGGGAGACTAGAATATTTGGGGTTGGATTGTTTGTTGTTCATTGCTTGCTTCATCATAGACTGGTGCATGGTATAAATAGAGGAGCCCAGCCCCTAGGCACACAGCCTCAGTCTCCTTGTTTCTCTCCTAACATTAATTCTCATTAGTCATTACCATCATCTATTCCTCAGGCATCTAATTGCCATAACTCTTGTCTCTTCTCTAGGCATCTAATTGCCATTGATTACATCCACTTGTTCCTCCTTGGGCTATTTGCGCGCCCTTAGGGCTCCCTTGGCTGCATCCACATGACATCTCCCCCTCCCTTGACAAGTAGCTCATTATTATATCTAACTTGAACCTTGCATCTGAGCCACGCCAAAGAATTTCTTCATACAAAAATCCACATAAGAATACTTGGACCTTGGATTAAGAATAACTGGGATGGAGAAAGATAAATATGTAATTTTCAAGTACTGCATAAACTTCTTCTCCATCTTCTTTGCCATGGATGCAATATCTTAATCTCTATCGTAAGATTCCTTATCGATGTCTAATTTGATTTTCTATCATATAACCTCTTGCGCACAATAAGTTGTAAAAGTAGGGCTGTCATCAACAATAGAAATCGTTACTCACCATTTGAATTTTGAGTTGTCGTGCTTCTAGGGGACCTTAGTCTTGGAGACATTCGAACCTGAGACTGGGAGAACCAACTAGACACCTTGCTCTTCTCGCTCGATCAAATCTTGATCCAGCTCTTGAATCTTCTGTCATGTTGGAGGTTCTAGAGTTAATGGACTATAACATTATGACCTGCACTACTGGAGTTCTCTCTGAAGGCAGCACCATCGGGCATTCGGCCATCGCTCTTGCTAGTATTCTTTCGACGCATGGTTAGGTGAAGAGGAAAAGGGAAGAGGAGAGGAAGAGGGAAGACGAGAGCAAAAGGGAAGAGGAGAGGAAGAGGGAAGAGGAGAGGAAGACAATGGAAAGCCAAAGGCGGGCATTGGCGGCACATAGTGTCTGACGACCGCAGTTGGTTATCTGCCTTAGTGGCAGAAGCAAAAAAGCATATGGCCCTCGACACCAATTCCATCTACAAGTTTGGCACACATGGAAAATTGAAAGGGGCAATTGGTGATCTGAAGGGCATGAATCACCTCAGAGAAACGCTACGTATCAAATATCTCACTGCTATATGCATTGTCAGTCACATTCATCCCAAGAACCATCGCTTCAACCGGCCTTGTTCTTCTTGGATGGCTCCTACAAGGCAAGACAAGAAGAGATCGGGAGAAGCGAAGGATCGATGGTGGTGACGGGCCACCCATGCTGTTGTGGTGGTCGCCGCCCGTCTTTGGCGCCCTACGACCGGCGGCACCGGCTTCCTCGGCGGAAGTCTCCCCAACAGCGGTGGAAGACCCTGTTGTGCTTAAGTCACCCTGCTGCTCGGGAAGTATGAGGGGTCGACCCAGACAACCCAGAACCCTCCAACACTTTAACACCAAACTCCTATGGGTCGTCCCAATGGGTTTAAACACCAAACTTTTGATTTTGGGTTTTCGGTCATCGGGTCAACCCGTTCAAAGCTGCATCGTGACTAATCAGTCAAGTAGCCATGCAAGACCTCAACGCTTAGGCGGCTATGCATATGTTCATATCTTGTTGTCTAAAACAACAACATTGCCAGCTATGCATATGTTCATATCTTGTTGTCTAAAACAACAATATTGCTTTTACTGTAATCTAGATATAGTGTACTCCGTCCATGTTGGAAAAGAAAGACGTTTTGGA
Source organism: Hyparrhenia diplandra (assembly GCA_015847255.1). Taxonomy (NCBI): domain Eukaryota; kingdom Viridiplantae; phylum Streptophyta; class Magnoliopsida; order Poales; family Poaceae; genus Hyparrhenia; species Hyparrhenia diplandra. Next base: position 3,086 of record JADLZK010001241.1, read on the forward strand.
TAAAGTTTGGGTCGGACATTGAGAATATAAATCATGAATAACTTTTAAATCGTTGAGTTTGGAAACATGAAAAGCATTTCAATTGATTTGTCTTGAAAATTACTTTCATAAAAAAATATACATATATAACTTTTCAATAAACATTTTTATAGAAAAGACAAGTCAAAGTTGTTTTTTTGAGGCGTGTCATTGTTCTAAATGTCCTTCTTTTTTTAAGTATGGAGGGACTATCTCTAAATATATAAAACAACTATGGATCAAAAAAAAATCAAAACTTGTTGTAATTTGGAGTTGAAAGATTTCATGGCAATTATCAACTAATGACACCATGTTAACGTTTTTTGTGAAAAGCGTGCATTGACACGTGTTTTATTAAGTGGAAGTGGAAAGTTTACATGATTCAACGAGGGCTGCGACAAGGAGCCGTCCACACATTAGAGGCACACTAAGCGTAAATCACCAACTAATGATAGGGATCGATGCAAGGTTGTGATAACTAAATAGACAGTGACACGACAAAGACGGAAGGAGTGCCCAATGCGCTACAGGCAACAACTTAGGGTATGTCAGCCCGCTGGCCACGTTTTCTCGCGCTCCTCGCAAAGGGAAGAGGAGCTTGTGCATCGCTTCTCGCTTGTAAGGAGATATTAACTCGGCGAACCTCTCATGGAACTTTGTCAGCAATCATGTTATCCGGAGTGTCGACACTCCTGAAAGTCTAATGGAAAGACAAACACATATTGGTAGGTTGGAACATATATATGATACATCATCACGGATTTGCATATGCCGCATTTATTAATTGTATCATTTGCAGGGGAAGGTCGTCATACACAACCTAACCAACTCTGCACCATCCCTCTCCGTTCTCCTTTGGCACCAGCGGGCAACACACGACACGATCGATATCTTCATGTCACGCGCCTTTTCATCGGAACAAAACAACGTGCACCAGCTAACACGAGAGAGTGCCGCGTGCTCTCTGCTTTAGGCTTTAGCACTCGCATGCATAATGCACATTATTTGTCACGACATGTCACATCCAATCCCTCACTAACGCGAAAGGCGTCCAGTAACAAACAATGCAAAAGGGCATAAAAAGCGAGCTCGGTGACACACTCGATCGGAGGAAGGAATCCCTGAAAGAAAGAGCATTTCTTTTCTTCGTGCCGGCGTTCGTATCGCGGTTGCCACGCTCGTGAGCGTGGCAAATCCCCCGCGTACACAGCGAACACGACGCGGCGGGCAACTCGTGTCGACGTGTCGTCAACGACGGCAGGCGTGCGCTTTTGCGTTCGGTGGTGCAGCGCTCGGTGGAGCAAGGAAGTGACCAACTGCCCACGGACACGACGTCGTCGCTGGTTCAGACACCAGACACCCAAGCCGGCCACCAAGGAGATGGATGTGACGGGCCGGCGGACGGACGGTCTCGAGACGCCCTTTTCGCCGAGCGGAAATGCACCAGAGTAGACAAGCGAGCTGCGAGCAACAGCTTCCAAATCCGGGGCTTGTCCCGCCCAAGCACGGAAGGAAGCTATTCTCTAGTGCAGGTGCTTCCAGTCCTAGCTTAGCTAGCTTTGCCTACAAAGCAATCAGAAAGCGAGCGGGCGGCACCACCCGTCGGTCATCGTGTGCCTATCTATCCCTTCAAGCTAGCCAGCCTTTGCGCCGGGGATCGCCCCTGCTTTACAAGCACACTCGCGCCACAGCCCCGGAACGTGCATCGCGATCGCGCTGCCGCCTCTTATATGCATCGCTGCTGCTGCAGGCAAGGTAGGAGGAGCATTCGCGAGCGAGAGGAGAGGTGGTCCGTGGCATGGATCGTTTGGACGCCAAGGCGCCAGCAGCGCTGGCGAAGGCGGTGCCGGCCGTGAACGGTACAGGCGGCGTCGGAGGCGCGCGGCAGCGGCGGCGGGGGCCGGCTACGGGACCTTCGACACCAACACGGTGATCCTCCTGGCGGCGCTGTTCCTGGCGCTGCTGTTCGCCATCGCGCTCAACTCGTTGGCCAGGTGCGCGCTCTGGTGCGGGGGCCGTGCCGCGGACGGCGGCGGAAACGAGAGGGCGTCGGCGTCGTCGAGCGGCGGCGGTGTCGAGGCGGGATCAAGAAGCGCGCGCTGAGGAGCATCCCCGTGGAGGTTTACGTCGCCGCAAAGGAGGAGGAGGAGGAGGAGGCTGGGGCCGGGGCCGAGACCGAGGAGGACGTGTGCGCCATCTGCCTCGGCGAGTTCGCGGACGGCGAGAAGGTGCGCGTGCTGCCGCGGTGCGGGCACGGGTTCCACGTCCCGTGTGTCGACGCCTGGCTGCTGTCTCGCGGCTCGTGCCCGACGTGCCGCCGCCCCGTGATGGACAGCAAGCCCGCCAAAGGCGGCGGTGGCCAGAGCCGGCGGCGGCCCGACAGCGACACCATCGCCGTGGTCATCGCGTGAGGGACGGAGGGGAGCATCAGAAGCAGACGGACCTAGTGGGTGGTGGTAGGCGCACACGCAACAGAGCAAGGTATAGCTCTACACTGTTCTGTCGCCGTGGATAAGCTCATGTAAAATATCCCCGTAGCCTCGTAACCACATCGTCCGAGATATTATCCGGCGCCGGCTGGCCCAGTTGCACACTAGATGACGATACTTGGGTGTACTGCTAGCTAGTGTCGCATCATCTTGCCGGCCGGCCGTCAAATGTATGAGTAGCTGCCCAGTTGTTCGATCACCGTGTGCGTGTTCGGCGGCGCCGTACGAGAACTTGTTGCAAATAAGCAACCGTGCGGGGAGACATGCTCATGCGCATTGGCGCTTGCACCGTACCCGTGCGCTCGTCGCCGGCGGCGGCAGGTGGTGCATGCGCGTGCCGGCTGCCGCACGCCTGGAAGCGGGTACAGGCCGTGCGCTGATCGGCGTTCGGCATGCCGACCAAACAACCACCGGTTGCAAAATTAATCTGCGTTGCGGGTTGCTGCGTGATAACTGCGTACTATGCCTTAATCTGAAGCGAATCCAATCGCCAACCACCGAGATGACTCCGTGGTGCCAAACCCGATGGCCACGGCTAGCTGCACGGTGCGTGGTCTGTCGTCGTCTCCCGGCGTTCACGCGACACGCATGGAGAAACGTACGCGTCCTGAGGAGCTGAGCTGGGCAGCTGGCTGAACCTGAAGTGGACCGGGGACGGAACACAGTCTCAGTCTCAGGTGGCCTGTTTTGGTACACTCGTATGTACTTTCATTTTATATGTGTTGAGCTGGATTTAGTTTTCACTTAATTTATTCTGATAATATACTATACTATGTGGATTGATGTGGGTATGAGTGCAGCTAAATAAGACATAAATCATTTCTGTAACGTGTGAATTACCATGGTTCAAAATGTGCTGAATTCCTTCGAGAAAAAAGAAAGAAAGAAAGAGATGTGCTAGTCATTTTCACCCTTTCCCCTTCTGGCCTTGTCTCCCTTTTATGCAAGAACTTGAGTAAAATATCTGTTCTAAAAATAACTCTGGTAGCTTGGTACGCCATTGTTAATTGTATTTTTATACATAACTAGCAAATATGTACGTGCGTTGCAACAAGAGCAAATAAGGTATCGAATATTCATATTAAACGCAAATAAGAATGCTGAGAAAGTAAACTATAATATATTTATGGAAAATGTGAAGAATTCTATTTAACATCAGGATCGGTGATCTGTACATCGCCGACGCCTACCACGGGCTCCTGAAGGTCAGTCCGGCGGGTGGTGAGGCCAAGATGGTGGTGGCCAAGGCTGACGATGGCGCGTTCACCTTCATCAATGGCGTCGACGTCAACCAATCCACGAGGGACGTCTACTTTATAGACAGCAGCACGATATACATTCAGCGGCACAACACGTAGATCTTAAATTGTGATGCCTCTGGCCGGCTGCTGAAGTATGTCTTCATAACCATATCAATCCAAGGTTGCAAGGAAAGAAGAAAGGTAAATCAGTGACGCTCGGGTAATGTGTGTTCTCATTCTGATCGGACGGATATCGTGGTGGCGCACACGGGGGCCGTGTCAACTGTTGGCTAAAAGGGTCTAAGGCTGGCACCTGTGAGCTTTTTGCCACATCAGGTGTGATACCAGAGGAGGCTCTTGGGTTTGCGCTCAACGGGGAGAAGATTGACAACATAGGCGGGCGGTAGACAAACATGTCATTGGTGTACGCCCTAGATGCAAAGGGCGTGCAACATGAAAAGATGACTATGGAAGACAAGAGTGTTACACTTTTTAATGTCTCGGAGAAAGATGGGAAGCTCTGGTCAGGCTCCGTCTAGTTGTTCACTAGAGGCAGGTTATTATTAGATTAAAATAGTCTTATTTCAATTTTGGTTTTTCAAACTTTATAAATTAAGATTTAATGTTCTACATAAACATTAGTATTATATATTTTAATAAGGAGATTTATAAATGAGTGAACTATTTTTAAGCTTGGTTGGTTACAGAAAAATGGTTGGTTTTCTTGTACAGCTTGTTCTATATAACTTTGTGCTATCGAAACCTTATATAATTTTGTCCTACTCTAGAATTTCGTAGATGATAACGTTGCTAGCTAGGACTCGTTCCACTAGTTGTGTGTAGTTGCAAACTCTTGTGTAATTGATGTTGCCTCTAAAATATACTAGAACACACCTTCTATCCTAATTAAAGTACCCCTAGTTTGTCGCATCCATATAGAAACATGGGGCATGCAAAACGAAGCTAGCTAGCCCGTGCTTTGATATATAGGAGTTAATTTTGAGAAAGTCCCTAGAATTGTTTTAGAGGACCAGTTAGACAAACAAAACAAATTTGGCTATCGGCAAGGCAGCATGTCAAAATGACTACTTGATATATGCCCCGTTTGCTATATGTTGAAACTATGGTTCTATAAGATGACCGAAACATCCGCTTGGTCGGTGCTCCAAGCAGGGCAAGGCGCGAATGGCTAACTATGGAAGTACTTATGAGCACACAGTGAACTTAGTGTTTCATAAATGTATGCATCCACCCTTACACAGGAGTCATTGTTCCCTTTTTATAGTCCTCATCGATAGCCTTGGCTCAATTACAATTCAAACCCTCGAATATTCCTAGGATATTCTTCCTCCTCCTGAGGACCCCGTGAGGGAACAATGGTCTTCTCATCTTGGATACCGCCTTAGCCTCTGGGCTTAACGTCCGGCCCATTTAGGGCCTGATCCATCTAGGAGAGCCGTGTCGCACCATCTTTCTTTAGGCATCACCTTCGCTTCTTCTTCTGGATTCGCCTCTTCATATATGATCTCGGGCGCGGGCGAAACCTCCGCCAGACCTTGCGCCCCTCGCAGAGATCTCTACAAGGTCTTCGAGGTGTAGATGACAGAGGTTTGGGCGAAGATGTCGTCTCCGCTCCTTGAGCCGAGATGTTGCGACCGTTCCTGCAAGGAATACCTTAACACACGGTTATTTGTTTAAGAAATCTACATGACCTTGGTCACCTCTGCTCACTGCCGGGGCCATGTCCCAACACTATAGTGGTAAAAAAGCGCTTTATGTGAGAAGCTATATAACTGAATCATTGTAAATGAAGCAAAAGCACCACCAATTCAACTTATGTGTTTTAATACAAATAAAAATGGATGTTGTTGGGGGAGAAGCGTCCCCCCAAAAAAAAAACAAGCTACTAAAAAGGCGGGTTGTAGACTTTCATATATTTAGCTTATTTTGATCATATACGTAGCAGTCGAAGCTTATAAGTTGTACTAAATAGGCCCATATAGCAGCCCATCTAAGCTAAGAGTTTAATTTGTCACCACCGCCACAACTGCATTCATGCATGATATAGAACTCTAGACTTGGTAAATAAAAAAACTAGACCTGCGAGGGGCAAGCCACCCCCCCCCCGGGCATTGTACGAAAGAAGAAGGTTTTCTCACGCAGGTTGAGAAAACCCCCGAACCATAATCGTGGGAACATGACTTTACTAACTAGGCAAATACTCCATGTGTTACCATGAGAATTTAGAAAGTGGTATCTTAAATGACAGATGAGTTAATCATGCAAATATGAAATATAATTTTTCTAAGATTTTTTGAAAGATGTTATAAATAACTTGCACATTTTTTAAAAACAATAATTTGAACCATTTTAATAAAATAGTAATTTGCACCATAACAATAATTCTTTTAAAAATAATGGAAAAAAGTTCCGGTCTCCACCATAACAGTATACAATATAGTTGTAGAAAATTTCATTACCAATATCATACATTACTTCAAAATTAACTTGAGAATAAAAAAACTGTGTGTTTACATAATAATTGGTAGCCATCATTGTTTTGAAAACAATAAAGTACTCAGGGTGGGAAGGAGATAAAATAAACGAAACCTTCATTAACAATCCTGAATTGTATTATAAGACTGTTGACACCTCTTAAGCTCTATTTTTATGTGTCAACTAAACATATAATAAGGTTATAAAATGAATAGAAACATAGAATAGGTATTTTACTAACACAGTTCAAGAGTTTTGGTGATTTATATCTTTTCAGGGACTTGATGGGTAAATGCCGGAAATCTTAGAGAAAACCCCCACATAATAAGAAGATTTACTATTGATGAATTTCGATCCGAAAAGTGAACTAAAACATTCTAAAAGACACCAGAAGATACCAGGTGAGAAGATCGACGGCTGGGCCCACCATGGCCGGGCGGCCGCCGATCAAGATTGGGCGGCCGCTAGGTGGGACCCACACTGTCGACCTCATCTTCTTAGGTCGGTTTCAAACCGACTTTGAGGTTGTATCTACACCGTTATCGAAGGGTCGGTTTGATCCAAGGGTCGGCATTCATCGCCCTACGACTATATAAGGATGATCCTATCTCTGGCCTTAGGCATGAAAATCATTATTCATCATACTTGACTCTGATCATAGCTAGAGTCATACCTCTCTAATTAGAAGAGCTAAGATCAAGTTGAGAGAGATTAGTAGAAAGTTGAGAGATAGATCAAAGAACTTAATTAGAGTTCTAGATCTGTTCTTGAGAGATAGAAAGTAGAGTTGAGGTGAAGAAAGGGGAAGTACCGGATCCGTCGGTGACTCCTCTACGCTTGTACCTCTAGGATCAAAGGCTTCATTGCACTTGATCTTGAGACTTCTTTGGTGGATCAACCTTGTATTTGAGTAAGTTCACTTGTTTATATTTCTTTTCGGTTTTACGACTCATTAGAGTACTCGATTCTTGTCGCTCTTGAATTGAAGTTGTTACCCCCTAGTGCAAACGTGGTGTTTGGACTAGATAACTCAGTAAATACACCCTACCGCCGGGCGTGGTAGATCGTGGTAGTGAAAGTACCATTGATTCCTTTGGGCTCCACTTCCGTAGGATAGGACACGTGGGACCCTAGTTCTTTGGGGAATAGTAAGTTTCGTCCTTACTTTCCTTTGAGTACATCCCCATTAAGAAATATCTTCGAGCCTTACAAGGATATAAACTAGACAACCATAGAAATCTTCTCACATTTTATATCGAACTCCGGTTCCTTCCTATTATCTCGGGGATTAGTTTTGTCTCATTATTCTCACACCATTCTCCTGTGGATTCGATATTTAAAACCCTCTCCGGGTGAAGTGCTCATCGTTTTACGTTAAACTGCGGACTATACAATTTATAAATAATTACGTAGGATAACTTTTTACCAACAAGCATTTTCGGCGCCGTTCTTGCGGGAGAACGGTTTCTTGATTACGTGAGCTACACTAAATCTTGTATCATATCATTAGTTTAGATTTTTCTTTTTATCTTTTCTAAATCACTATCCAAATGGATACTACCCCTCTTTACAAATACTTGGCACCCAACAGGCAAGCTTGTAGACTGTGTTATCATCCGAACCTATTAAAGCCGGTTCTTATGAGTTTAAGCCCCTAGGTTAATAGAGATGGTCCAAAACCATACATTCTCGGAGAATTAGACGAAAATCCTTTCCTTCATCTCCAAACTTTTAAGGAGACATGTAAATGCCTCCATATTGAAGGCATGTCTCCTCGAAACTATCATTTGGGACGCTCTTTCCATTCTCTTTGAAAGGAAAAGCTCGCCAAAGTGGTACAACAGAAATAAAGAAAGAATGGGTGGCAATTGGAAAACTTGCTTAAATGAATGCAATGCGATTTCTTTTCCATGTCCAAACTAGTTAACTTTAGGCTCTCAATCCTATCCTCTAAACAAAATGATAATGAATCTTTGAGTGCCTATTGGGAACGATATGATCTTCTTTCCAAACGGACCTAATCTCGCCATACCGGACCATGTTTTAATTCAACACTTCTATATTGGTCCTGAATAGAAAATCTAGAAAACATTTGAACACCTCTGCGAATGGATCTTTCATTCACCTTTCAATCCCCTGAATGCATTGTTGTCTTAAATAAAATAGTGGAAAACAAGGAGGATGATCCAACTACGAGGGGAAAAATTTAAAAATAAAAGAAATAATAGAAGAAGAAAGATTAGTGAACCCAATTCTATTCCAAATTCTTTACAAACTCCAAGCTAATCTAGAACCTTTAGAAGAACCGAGAGGTCACTTCGATCTCTGACTTCTTACTTGATATCGAGGATGATCTTTTTACAGATTATGGAAACACCTCGAGATATCGATTAAAATCTCGTAAGACTAGAACATCACAATCTTATCCTTTAGATCCTTCCTCGATTTGACACATTTAAAAGGAACTACTGTAAGAGCTTGTCTCAATCATAAGCGAATGAATGGACGTGAAGAATCGAGCTTTCCTCCGATGTAATCCGTTTGGATTCATCTTCTATACCTATTCGTTGCCAAATTGATAAAGATCCCTTTGATGCTCTTTACAATCCTGTCGTGGGAATAAACATCATGGCATTATCTTTTGCTCATGAACTTCTCAAAAACATGCCATTAAGTCCCACTACAAAATTGTTACTAAGCCCTTCAGGACAAATTGTTCAAAGCTCAGGAATTCTTTACGTCTTACCAATCAAGGTTAATAACACCATGGTGCATCTTAGCTTCTATATCTTTGATATCATGGAGTTTGACCTGCTGATAGGACAACCAATAGAAAGGCTTACTTTTAAAAGACAACCCGGAGACTTAGACTTTCAGCTAGACAAAGATCTTAAATTTTCATTACCTATAGTCCAAGCCATTCATGCTAAATCCGAGTCTTGTCGAGAACCGGATCCTATGGAGGAAGTTAAAGAGGCCCTTTGTAGAATATTTTGTGGAGTCTAATCAAGAGTACGATTCGAGTTCTTTATTGAAGAAGAGGATGAAAATCCTACAACGAGAACCTCTAGATGAATTTGAGAACCCACCTAGACCTCCTATTGAACTTAAACCTTTACCACCGGGCCTCACTTATGCTTTCCTAAATCAAGATCTAGAGTCTCCAGTGATCATAAATGATAAACTTACTCGAAACGGACTCTCGGTGATAACTATCTTAGAAAAACATCGCCAAATTCTTTAGGCTACGCACTCGATGATCTAAAAGGAATTAGTCTTGCTCTCTGCACTCATCGTATTCCTACAGATCCAGATATACCCCCATCTATAGAACCTCAAAGAAGACTCAATAATGCGATGAGAGATGTAGTTAAGAAGGAAGTTCTTAAGTTGTTACATCTTTGGGATTATATATCCTGTGCCCACATAGCGAGTGGGTAAGCCCCAATGCAGGTTGTGCCTAAGAAGGAGACATGACAGGTTGTTAAAAATGATAAAAATGAATTAATCCCTCAAAGTACTGTTACGGGATGGAGAATGTGCATAGATTATAGAAAACTAAACAAAGCCACAAGGAAAGATCATTTTCCATTGCCTTTCATTGATGAGATGTTACACGGCGATTGGCAAAACATTCTTACTTTTATTTCCTTAATGGATATTCTGGATATCACCAAATCCCAATCCATCCTAATGATCAAAGCAAAACCACTTTTACATGCCTATATGGAACTTATGCTTATAGAAGAATGTCTTTTGGGTTATGTAATGCACCCGCTTCTTTTCAAAGATGTATGATGTCTATATTTTCTCGATATGATTGAAGAGATTATGGAAGTTTTCATGGATGATTTTTTACGTTTTATGGAAAAACTTTTGATGATTGTCTAGAAAACTTAGACAGGGTTTTGTAAAGATGTGAGGAAAAGCACTTAGTCCTTAATTGGGAAAAAAATGTCATTTTATGGTTAGAGAAGGGATAGTGCTTGGTCATCTTATTTCGTAAAGGGGAATAGAGGTCGATAAGGCAAAAATAGAAGTTATAGAACGCTTACCTCCCCCGTGAATATTAAAGGGATCTGAAGTTTTCTAGGCCATCTTTGGTTTCTATCGTAGATTCATAAAAGATTTTTCACATATTGCTAGACCACTTACCACCTGTTAGCCAAGGATGCTCCCTTTGTTTTTGATGATGCTGTCTTAAAGCTTTTAAAACTTTGAAAAAGGCTCTTGTTTACGCACCAATTATCCAACCCCCCGATTGGTCTTTGCCTTTTGAAATTATGTGTGATGCTAGTGACTATCTTTGTGGGGCAAGTGTTAGGGCAAACTAAAGACAAGAAACATCATGCTATTGCCTATGCTAGTAAAACTTTATTTGGACCACAACTTAATTATGCTACCATTGAAAAGAGTTGCTAGCGAGTTGTTTATGCTATAGATAAGTTCAGATCTTACTTGGTAGGAGCTAAAGTGATTGTTTATACCGATCATGCCGCTTTGAAATATTTGCTCACCAAGAAAGATGCTAAACCTCGTTTGATAAGATGGATTTTGTTACTCCAAGAGTTTAATTTAGAAATTAAAGACAAGAAAGGAGTAGAAAATTACATTGTCGATCATTTGTCAAGAATGCATTTTGAAAAACCAAATGAATTGCCTATTAATGACTCACTCGGGGGATGATATGTTTTATCGGGTAACCCATACCGATCCCCGGTATGCAGATCTTGTTAATTTTATGGTTGCAGGATATGTAGCACCAAGGGCGGATAAGAAGAAGCTTATGTATGAGAGTCGTCACCACTTATGGGATGAGCCATATCTCTTGTAGTATGCTCGATGGGCTACTCGGAAGATGTGTGCCAACAGAAGAAGGACTTTAGATTATTGAAAGATGTCACTCATCACCATATGGAGGTCATTATGGGGCATTGAGAACACATGCAAAGATCCGACAAGCGAGGATTTTTTCGGCCAACCATGTATCAAGACACAAAAGATTTCATCCGAAGATGTGGAGCTTGTCGAGGCACGGAAATATAAATGCAAGAGATGCTATGCCTCTAAAACCAATCTTGAGATAGAGCTCTTTGATGTCCGGGGAATTGATTACATGGGACCATTCCCAAAATCCAGAAACTATGAACATATCCTAGTAGCGGTGGATTATGTTTCAAAATGGGTAGAAGCTTTGCCATGCAAAAAACGGCCAGATGGTAGAAGTTCAATCAAGATGTTTGAAGAAACTATATTTCCAAGATTTGGAGTACCCCCGAATGGTAATTAGTGACGGAGAAAGCCACTTCATTGATAGAAGATTCCGACAAAGTATTTATTGAAACATGGAGTTCGTCACAACATTGCTACTGACTTACCACCCTCAAACAAGTGGGCAAGCGAGAGACTTCAAATAAGCAAATCAAGAACATCTTACGAAAAAACAGTTGAAAAATTGGGAACTAAATGGAAGGATAGACTTCCGAAGCACTATGGGCATACAGGGGAAAGCATATAAGACACCTATTGGAATGACACCTTATCAACTTGTTTATGGCAAAACCCGTCATTTGCTGTAGAGCTTGAGTTCAAGGTTTCTTGGGCAATCAAGAGATGGAATATGAATCTTGATCTTTGCGGGAGAGTTCGAGAGAAAGATGCGGTTGTAAGAATTGGAGGAATGGAGAGAAAGCTTGTCATAATGCCAAGATCTACAAGGAAAGAACCAAGAGATGGCATGACAAGAAGATTAAGATAAAGACTTTCACTCCGGGAGATCAGGTATTACTCTTTAATTCCGTGGTAAAATTGTTCGGGCATGGAAAACTTGGAGCAAGTGGGAAGGACCTTTCAAGGTAGTAAATTCATCATCACATGGAGCAATCACTCTTCAAGACTCGAAGGTAAGTTATTCAAGGTAAATGGCCAACGTCTTAAAATTTTCTATGAGCCCGATAAGCCTAATGAATTAAATAAATTAAATGAATTAGATGAAATAGGCTTTATGATTTATCCAATCCAAGGGAATTAATTTTCGTAGAATTCATTTTTATGGGCCAAAAGTAAAGGCATTACAACAAGAATAGGGATATTAGGCCGTAGGAAAAAGGACGAGCAGCGGTGCCACCCAGCATCGGGCGGCCGGTAAAACTGAATGGGCTGGGCGGCCACCAGCCCGGCACCTCCCCTCATTTCTATTTTGCTCCAGGAATATTCTAGAACTTGCCCATTGCAATGGCGAACATTCTGGAGTCATTTACGTAGGAAAGTACTGCGAGCCTTTCCATCCTATTCCATTCACCTCTGCCTATATAAACAAGCCCCATCTGATCATTTAATCTCATCTTATTCATCCTCCATTGAAACCGACGACCAGCACCATATATTTTCACCATGAAGAACACCGAGACCAATATGGTGGTTTATGATCCAATCAAGGCAGCAGCTAACTCATCCACTTCCATGGCTATAGTCCCGTATGAGCCAAAGCCTTTAGTTGCTGTCAATCCACCACATTCAGATCCTAAGCTTACTCGTGGGCAATTGTATGCCAAGAGCTTGCTGGCTGCGCGTCGTGAAATTGCTATGAAAAAGAAGGTCCCTATTCCTGAAGGCACCAAGCTTAGCACTCCCGGACGTAATGAAAAGCTTACTAACGTCCAGTGTGACAAGTACGGGAACATTAGAAAGAGCACGTACACTGATGCCCATCTTGTTCTTGATGGAGTACGTGCTACTCCAAACCAAGTCCGCTTCATCCAGCCTAGAGAGGCCGCAGAGCTGATGCCCAAGCCAAGAAGGATGACTATGGCGGAGCTTCGTGCTGAACACTTCCACATGAAGAATTTTCTGACTACGGAGCACGAGAATTGGAGCTATGCCTCTAGACGTATAGACGCTTTAGAAAAGGCCAATACAACGTTAGCTACGAAGGTGGGAGTTCTCGAGCGCATCCTGAATAGGCTTACTAGGGATATGTAAGATGCTCGAGACTATAAGAGCACTCATTATATCGAGTTAGTTATCGAGTCAGTTATCGAGTCAATTTGCTTTGAGTTAAATTAGAGTTTCGAGTCAATTTTATCTTTTATCGAGTCAAGATTGTGAGTTAAGTTTGGTTTAAATAAATAAAGAGTGCTCTTGCTTTAATAAATTGTTGATCCATTATCTCAGTTTTATTTTCTATATTTATTTTGTATATGTTTTCTTGTCTCCACCATGTTTTTGAATAAAGGATAATAAAGGATAGTGTGGGGGGAGACAAGACGAACGTCAAGAACAACGTAAACAACCCGAAAAAGCGAAGCAAAACAATAAATACGTAACGAAGATCCAACACGACAAAACTCGGGCCAAGGAGCAAGCGGGGGCTCGGGTGGCGCCGAGAGAGAATCACGCCGCCGCCAGGCTGCCTTCTCCCCTAGATCCTCAGATTTCTTCGATTCTCGGTTTGATCTTTGAACTTTGCTTTAGTTTATATTTTGGCTTTCGTTCGCCGGTTTCAAACATTTTGCTTTGATATACTAAATAATAAAGAGAATAAAATATGTTGATATGATTTATTCAAAGTTAGATTCACATAATACTCTCTCATAGTTAGATTAATTCTTTGTTGAGAATAAAGATCCCAAGTTGCTTAAAGTTGTTGTGAAATTTGAGATAGTAGATTGATGAAAACTTAATTCTTGATATCTTTTTACGCTAGAGAATTTATTTCAAAAATATTAAATTGATAGCTTCACTTCATCTTTGTGGTAAATATTATATCCTATTAAAGCCATGCTATGAATATTAAAACCAGTAAAAAGGCTATTTACTTTGTGTTGAGCTTTGTCAAATTCTGTGACCCAAGTTGAGAGACTTGTCATGCTCTAAAGATCAAGATCACGTACACTCATTGTTTTTATTGAATTATTGATATGCTCCAGCTTGTTGATCTCTCTAAATTAAATAAAATATTTTTGTACAAACAAGGCATGGGCTATGCAAAAATAGTATGTAAAAAAAAAAAAAAAAGAGAGAGAAAAGAAAAGAAAATAAATAAATAAAGATAAAAAATGGACAAGTGTCCGAGGGTGAGTAGAACCCACATCTTTAAAGAGAGGAAATAAAAGACAAAAGTCTCGGGTGAGCAGAGCCCACCTCTCAAAAAAGAAAAAAAATAAGGATAGCCCATGATTTTGTTTACAAAAATATTTATTTCAAAAGAGAGAAGAAAATAAAGAGCATAGTAGAATTAACACACACATGCACATCTTGATCTAAGAGGATGTCTCTCCTTGGATCCATCTTTGACATTGCAAATATATGCAAGGTAAGTATGCTACATCTTTGACAAACCCTGAAACTCCGGATACAACTTTATTAAAAGTAGATATGTTAATTACATGTGCTTTGTGAGGATCCAAAAATACTACATATATAAATATTGAGTGATTCGAGAGTACCCCGAAAGAAAGAAGTAAGCTATGTTTCTTTTTCAAAAATTATTGCAAAAACTCCAATTTGAATTGATTGAAAGAATGAGGTACTCTATTTCATCTATCTTGTTTCTCAATTACTTAAAGTTCTTGGTAAGATTAATAAAATATAAGTTTGACCATGAGATTGTTTTATGCTTGATATACTTGTCTTGCAACTTTGTTATAACCATCCTTTTATCGAGGCAGTAAAAGCCTAAGTGTGGGGAGCTTGTTGACACCTCTTAAGCTCTATTTTTATGTGTCAACTAAACATATAATAAGGTTATAAAATGAATAGAAACATAGAATAGGTATTTTACTAACACAGTTCCACGAGTTTTGGTGATTTATATCTTTTTCGGGGACTTGAATGTAAATCTTAGGAAATCTTAGAGAAAAACCCCACATAATAAGAAGATTTACTATTGGTGAATTTCGATCCAAAAAGTGAACTAAAACATTCTAGAAGACACCAGAAGATACGGGAGAAGATCGACGACTGGGCCCACCATGGCTTTGGCGGCCGCCGATCAAGATTGGGCGGCCGCCGGTGGGACCCACTGTTAGCCTCATCTTCTTAGGTCGGTTTTCAAACCGACTTTGAGGTTGTATCTACACCGTTATCGAAGGTCGGTTTGATCCAAAGGTCAAGCATTCATCGGCCACGACTATATAAGGATGATCCTACCTCTAGCCTTAGGCATGAAAATCATTATTCATCATACTTGACTCTGATCATAGCTAGAGCCATACCTCTCTAATTAGAAGAGCTAAGATCAAGTTGAGAGAGATTAGTAGAAAGTTGAGAGATAGATCAAAGAACTTAATTAGAGTTCTAGATCTGTTCTTGAGAGATAGAAAGTAGAGTTGAGGAGAAGAAAGGGGAAGTACAGGATGCATCGGTGACTCCTCTACGCTTGTACCTCTAGGATCAAAGGCTTCATTGCACTTGATCTTGAGACTTCTTTGGTGGATCAACCTTATATTTGAGTAAGTTCACTTGTTTATATTTCTTTCGGTTTTACGACTCATTAGAGTATTTTGATTCTTGTCGCTCTTGAATTGAAGTTGTTACCCCTAGTGCAAACGCGGTGTTTGGACTAGATAACTAAATAAATACATCCTATAATTTGGGCGTGGTAGATCGTGGTAGTGACAGCATACCATTGATTCCTTTGGACTCCACTTCCGTAGAGGATAGGACACGTAGGACCTAGTTCTTTGGGGAATAGTAAGTTTCGTCCTTACTTTCCTTTGAGTACATCCCCATTAAGAAATATCTTCGAGCCTTACAAGGATATAAACTAGACAACCATAGAAATCTTCTCACATTTTATCGAACTCCAGTTCCTTCCTATTATCTCGAGGGGATTAGTTTTGTTTCATTATTCTCATACCATTATCCTGTGGATTCGATATTTAAAACCCTCTCCCGGGTGAAGTGCTCATCGTTTACGTTTCGCTTGCGAGACTATACAATTTATAAATAATTCTATAGGATAACTTTTACCAACAGAGACCATTTTGCTGCATTAGACCATGCTCCAAGACTTAGACCTAAGTCTTTGAAATCATGTAGCATAAAAGTATTAGGAGAGACATAATGAAATCGTTGAATAAAAGTATTAGGAGAGACATAATGAAATTGTTGAATCCCCTGTGTGTTGCTACAGAAATTTAAAGATACTTTTAGTTGAATCCCCTAGTCACCAAGGTGTTGCTCAACGGGGCTCTTTGGAGGAAGAGAACGGGGAGAGTGGGAGATGACCATGGAGGTGGGTGCGACGTCAACGGTTTGTGGAGGTGGTGGTGGTTGTACTAGAGCTCCTGCACGGCCCCTAGCGGCACCCTAATGGTGTGGTAGGCGGAGGGTTGAGGCGTGAGAGGGTCACATGGAGGGAGGGGCAATGCGGTGTGGAAGGGATAAGGTTGAGCTGTTTGGTCCACCTATTACCTGCTGTTATATGTTTTAGTTTAACTAGTGAGATAGTTGTCATCTAGAAGTCCACATAACAATTAACTAGTCTATTATCTATATTTGTTTAGATCTAAAAGTAGTAGATAACTAAATGTCTATAGGGATCTAAAGAGGGTCTTAGAATTGTGTCTATGTTTATTAGGGTCCGTGTTATGCTTTGTGAATGAAAGTAACGAGTCAGTGTATGCACTCGCGTTCCTTCTAGAGAAGGATAGGCACATAAATCGAGTTATTAGCATGCACTTTTTTAAATAAAACCGACAAAGGATAACATTGTTTAAATATGCATGTTGGTTTAACTGTGGCAACTTAAACTGCCATACTATAATAAATAAATTGAGTTCTGCAGTATATACTTGTTCAAAATCGATTCCTGCAACTGAATTCTGACCTGTTGGAATAGGATCCAAATTGTCACGTGATTGTGCTTCGGGTTATGTTTATTAGAGCAAATTTGTTTTACGTATTTTTAGAGCAGATTTGTTTTTGTATTTGACCGATCCAAGTGAAAAGCAACGTTAACGTTGAAACGACATCGACGTCTTCCTGGCGCTGTTGATGGAGGAACAACTACAATTGTGGACGAAAGGGGAGAGAGTGGGATGAGGACAAGAAAGAGCATAATCTAATAACCCTACTCTAGAAGATTGCATCATTTCAATGCAATCTTCTTGTCGATGTTTTACGACCGAGAGCCTGCCACGGGGTGAACCGGGTAGTTTGTTCGGCCTCGACGAACCTGGAGCCCGGCGGTTTGTTGCGCAGCTGACATGGAGAGCGGGGTTTTATATTGGTTCGGGCCCTCGATCAAGGATCGAGTAAAGACCTTTACGTCCGGTCGGCGTGAGCCACTTTTTTTTTGATTGATGGGGTTAGCCGAGAATCGGCCGTGAAGCTTTACAACGCTTGGTTGTAGCCAAGCTTGTGTCCTGTATGTGCGTACTTGCTCCTCTCTACGAGGTGTTCCTTGGCCGCCTTTTATAGTCCAAGGGGCCAAGGAACTCGCTACGTTCCTAGTCGGATACAGAGAGGGTTGTCCGTAGAGGAACCGAACACCCAAACCTTTTACAAGGTAACCTGACTAGTGTTCTATCCTAGTTACAACAGAAGTCACCGTAGCTATGGTTCCATTGCCTTCTTTGGGAGTTGTTTGTGGCCTTGAGGCTTGGATAGAACCCTCGCGTATAACTTCGGTAGAGTTCTTTGGTGATCTGATCCACAAGGCCCCGAGCATCTCAAGGTCGAGTCTTGAGGGTTGTCTTGCTCTTCTCGGGCGAGGCCTTGATATGGTCTTCAAGATCATCTTTACGGAGTGCAATTTTGAAAAAAGTGCACCCGTAGGGTGTAGCCCCGAGCTTCTTGCTTTTTGGCACAAAGATTTTGGAAGGTCTTTGAGTTCATCTTCTCCGTCTTGAGTTCTTCTCGCCGTCGGGGCTCTTCTTTCTTCGATAGGAGAGCTTTGCTCCGCTTAGCCCCGAGTATCTCAGTCGAGGAGTTCACGAGCCGTCTCGCTCTTCTCGGGTGCGGTCTTGACGCGGTCCTTGTCGCCTTCATACGGTGTGCACTTTGCTGAAAAAAGTGCACCCGTAGGGTGTAGCCCCCGAGCTTCTTGCTTTTTGGCACAAAGAGCTGGAAGGTCTTTGAGTTCTTCTCCTCCGTCTTTGAGTTCTTCTCGTCGTCGGAGCACTTTTGAAAAAATCTTGCTCCGGGTATCCTGTAGCCCCCGAGCGTCTAAGGGCTCTTTTCGCAGATGGAGCTCTTAGAGGTTCTTCGTCTTACCTGGGATTTTTGACCGTTTCTCTTTTCCGTGCGATCCACGGGATTCACAGTGCGCTTTTACTGCGCTCCGTTTTTCGGGAAACGTCAGTGCATGGTAGTCATTGCCATAAATTCCCTTCTGCGTGATTTGAGGTGACCGCTCCTTTTTGGTGGTTGCCTCGTCTTCCGTGGACTTGGTCCATAGGCGTGCTAGTTCGCCTATAAATATGCCTCATTTTGCTTCGGTGAGGATCCGAGTATTTTTCTTCTTCTCTCTCGCTTCTTCTTCCTCTAGACAATCTCCTTCTCGTAGAAAAAAGCTTTGTTACGAAGCTTGAATTCATGGCGGTGCCTTTGAGTGAGTTGGATCAGCCCCGGGGGCGTCTTCTTTAGCCTTTCTAGGGTTCTTACGTGAGTGTGGGATGTCTTGTGATCGGGAGTAGAAGGGGACTACTCCGGCGGTGGTTCCACTCTTGGACGTGGCTAGTGGTGGGAAAAGGATGCCTTGCGATCGAGTTTTCCTTCGCTCCGTCATCCTATCCCACTTCGCCGGCCTCTGAAGATGAGTGGGGCAGTCTACTTTCAGTTGCTCTTTAGCTTGAGGAGGGCTAAGGTGCTTTCTTGGTCGAGTGGATTGATCCTCATGATGTCCATTGGCTCAAGTTTCTTTGAGAGGATAGCACTTCGCTTTGCCTAGTTCAAGGGGTTATCTTTTCCCGGATCCTTGCCTTTGAGTCTTGAGGAACTGTCGGTGTCGTACTCTTGTGGTACTTTGCTCCTTTCGGGGTGTTGTGCGGGCGAGGGTTCTTTTTCCCTAGGCCGCCGGCTTTGGAACTCGTGGTCCGTTGGTTCCCGGTGTGTTACGGGTTCTTCGGGCTTACGGTACTTACGTCGCGATCTTTGATTCCTCCGTGGTCTTCTTAGCGTTCTTTGGTGCTTTGAGCTCCTGCGCAAGGGTCTTGACTTATTGGTCAAGATATGGAGGGATCTTCTTTTTGGCGGTTGAAGTTAGCTTGGTGGAGTTTGGAAGCAGTCTGGGGCGCTCTATCTTTGTCGCTCTGGACACGGACTCCTGCTTGCCTTCTTGAAGTACTCTTGAGTTGTTGGGCTTCTGGCCTTCTTTGTATCTTGTACGCGGGAGTTTTTGTTGGGCTTTCCGTGCATCTGAGTCTTCTTTGTATCTTGTAGGGAGTTGTTTCCCATGTAACTTGTAATCTTCAAGATGGTTAATAAAGAGATCTATCCCTTTATCATCTTGTACTTGTACTTTTTGTATGACTCGATCCGCCTCGTCGTGCGGACTTGTTGCGATTTTTGTCCTCTGTTTGTCATTCTTTGTTGTCTTCCGAGTTCTTCTTCTTGGATGATTTGATGTGATTGCGCCTTTAGAGTTCTTCCTTAGGCTTCCGGCTCTTATGTCCCTTTGTGTAGGTTCGCGACGAGTTGTTTTGCGGTCCCTCGTAGTGACATCGGCGTTGTTCGGTTGATGACCCGGCTTGCCTTTCGTAGACTTTCTTTGTTCATAGTGTTGAAGTCTTGTTTCGAGTTGCGGGGTTGTTCTCTCATTGGTCGGCTTGTCTTGTTGTAGATCTACCGAGGGTAGCGTAGGTTCTTGTCCTTGTGCGTCTTTGGGTTGTTTCTCCTTGACGTGTCGGCTAGTCTGCTCACAAGTCTTGTCGTAGTATGTTGGAGCTTTGCATCGGTGCTTGAGTTCTTTCTTCGAAGGGATCAGCTTGCCTAGTTACGTAGACTTGGCCGTGTGATAGTCTGAAGTTCTCCCGAGATCGATCTTGTCTTTCTGGAGTGTCAACCCGCCTTTTTCGTAGACTTGGTTGGAGATATTTGCAGAGTCTAGCTCGGTTCGTCGGATTGTTTTCTTCGACAAATGACTTTTTGTCTTCTTTTTCGAGACTTGTTATGATGATTGGAGGCTTGTTCTTGAATTCGAGTTCTTCTTTACGGAGTATCGGCTTCGTCTTTTACGTAGATTTGCCGATAATAGTTGTAGAGGCTTGCTCACGGTCTTGAGTTGTTCTTTTCGAAGAATCGGCTTGTCTTTGCCGTAGACTTGCCGAGAGTAGTTGTAGAGTCTTGCTCACGGTCTTTAGAGTTGTTCTTACGAAGATTATTTCGTCTTTGTCGTAGACTTGCCGAGAGTAGTTGTAGAGTCTTGCTCTGGTCTTGAGTTGTTCTTTCGAAGAATCGGCTCGTCTTTTGCCGTAGACTTGGCGATGGTTGTTGTGGAGTCTTGCTCTTGATCTTGGTGTTGTTCTTTACGAAGAATCGGCTTGTCTTTTGCCGTAGACTTCTTTGAGAGTAGTTGTAGAGTCTTGCTCCTGGTCTTTAGAGTTGTTCTTCGAAGATTATTTCGTCTTTGCCGTAGACTTGCTAATGGTTGTTGGGGCGTCCCCCGTTTTGCGGGGTTGTTTTTCCTCGGCATGTGACTTGCGTCTTCTTCGAGATTTGTCACGATTGTTTGGAGGGTTACTCCAGGCCGTTAGGTTTCTCCTTTTAGGCCCTCTAGCATTTGTCCTTTCTTGAACTTGCTAGTGTATTTTGGTGGAGTCGAGCTCACGAAAAGAGTTGTTCTAACTCGGGGTTGCCTCTTCTGGGCTAGGGCTCTCCCATGCAGTCCAGTGGGCTATCGCATGACGTCCCTTGAAGGGTTCTCGGTCCGGGCCCATTTAAGTGCATCTTGATTTGAAGGTAAAGATGGTTGGGTTCCTATTTTATAACACTACAATCCACCTTGCACGGTTTGGGCTGCTCTGCTTTTCGAGAGACTTGTGTGAGACGATGGGTTTCTATTTCACAACACTACACCGTTCACGCCCGATTCGAAAGGCCGTCCGCCGTCATTGGACATAGTGGCACTTTCGGACCCTCGATGGCCTCTGCGACCTAGGCGGGCGATCCCAACGTCCTCTTTCTTCAAGAGTCGAAGTTCACGATCTTCCGCTAGGATTTAAGGTGTGGGACGCTATTCGAGCTAGGACTTGGCGTGGTTCCACCCTTGGAATTTTGACCTCCGTTCGGTGGTCGGGTTTGCCTTCTTTTGGTCGACTTCTTCTTGCGAAGTGCCAATTCGGGCTGTTTTGATCTTCTCCGTAGGAGGCATGCGGCTTCAGCGTGGGCGACTTGTTTTTGTTGTGGTGCACGGTGGCTGCGTATTTTGTGACCTCTTTGGATGGTCGAGTTCTTCTCGAGGCTTGATCTTCTTTCTTCTTGAAGTATTGGAGAGTTGTTATTGCGTTGCTCGCTTCTCTTACATTTGCCTTGAGTTCCCTCGATTATGGATAGAACCTTTCGAGCTGGTTTATATGCCAAGAGTTTCGATTTCTTCTCCTTGCATTGTCATCAACTTGTAGGTTCTGGTCCCGATTACTCCTTTGACGATATATGGTCCTTCCCATGGGAAATTTTGAGCGGTTTATGCTTGCCTTCCGTCTTTTGATTTCTCTTGAGTACTTGATCTCACGGGTTGAGTTTTCTTGGGCGTGTGCTCTTGTCATAGTGCCTTCGAGTCCTTGCGGATATCTTGCATTGCGGAGGATGGCGTTTGCTCGACTTCTTACGCGCGGTCGATTTCTAGTCTTCTTGTTTGTTCTCCTTCTCCTTCTTCAAATTGCTCGATCCTTGGAGAGCTCCATATGAGGTCTGGCTGGTAGGACGGCTTCGATCCATAGGTCGGGAAGAAGGGTGAGTAGCCTGTTGCTCTGGCGATTTGAGTTCTTAGGCCCCGGACAACTTTTGGGAGTTCTTCTATCCATTTGGCTCCATAGTCTTTGAGTTTTTCATAGAGTCTTGGCTTTAGTCCGGCAAGGATGAGTCCGTTTGCTCTTTTGACTTGTCCGTTAGCTCGAGGGTGTGCTACGGATGCGAAGTCTATCCGTATGCCACAATCTTGTGCCCAATCTTCGAATTCTGGCTGGCGTGAGCGGTGATCCGAGGTCGATTGATGATCTGTTGGGCATCCCAAATCTGTGCATGATCTCTTGGATGAACTCGATTTGCTTTGGTTGAGTGAAGGTGACCAATGGCTTGTATTCTATCCACTTGGTGAATTTGTCGATGGCGGCGTAGATGTACTCATATCTTCCCTTGGCTCTCTTGAGTGGTCCGACTTTGATCCGGTCCCGGGATGAGAAAGGCCATGATGGTGGTATGCGATCAGATTGTGTCTTTGGCATATGCGCTTGTCTTTGCGAACATCGACATCCTTTGCATTTTTTCGATGAGTTCTTCTCGTCTTTGAGGGCTGTTGGCTAGTAGTATCGATTCGAATGCTTTTCCCACGAGGGTTCTTGACGCCTGCGTGGTTTCCATAGCATCGAGTGGATTTCTTGGAGGATGTCTTTTTCCTTCCTCGTAGAGCTTATGCATTTGAGTAGTACTCGATGATCTTTGCTCTCTTATAAAGCTTGTCTTTGATGAGCACGTAGTTCTTGCTTCTTCTCAAGATCCCGGTTGCTTCAGCTTTGTCTTGGGTAGTGTCTTGTTCTTGATGAAGTTTATGATGTCTTTGATCTAGGGAGTTGTTCTTCGACCTGGAGAGATTATCATTACTCCGTTTAGGGCTGATTGCTCCATGTTGTATTCTTACGGGTTCTCCTTGATAGATGGTTTCGAGAGCTCTTCGACCGAATACTCCGGTGGGACTTGGGCTCTGTCGGATCCGAGTTTGGCTACCCACGCCCGCCGCCACGTTCGCATCTCGAGCACGTGTAGGATCTCAAGGTCTTGGAAGTTCTTTTCAGCTTGCGTACTTCTACGCAATAGAGGCCCATATTCCTTTGTGCAGTCCCAGTCCTTGTTGACTTGATTGATGACAACCGCGGAGTCGCCGTATACTTGTAGTCTCTTGATTCCCAAAGTTCTTGCTATCTTGAGGCCATGGATGAGTGTTTCATACTCTGTCTCGTTGTTTGTAGCTTGCCACATGATCTGCAAAGACGTACTTTGGTTGTCTTCCTTTTGAAGATATGAATAAAATCCGGCTCCTGCTCCCCTAGCTTCAACGATCCATCGAAGTACATGTTCCAATGTTTCTTGATGTCGTCGGATATGGGTTGTTGGAGCTCCGTCCATTCTCGCTATGAAATCCGGTAATGCTTGGGATTTGATTGCTCTTCTTGGGGATGAACTCTAGATTCGGTGCTCCGAGTTCCACGCCCATTTTGATATTCGCCTGTTGAATCTACGTTCCTCGGGATGTCACCCGGTGGTGAGTCGGTTACCCTTTGTTATCTTGTGATTTGTCGTAGTAGTGTCGTAGCTTCCTTGATGTGATCGGTATGGTGTAGAGTAGTTTTTGTATGTGAGGGTACCAGGAGCCTTGGACTCGAGATAGAACCTCGCTCACGTAGTAAAGCGGCCTCACGGACCTTGTTGGGTTGCTTTCGGGCTCTTCTCTTTCCACGATGATTCTTTGGTGACCAGCGTACTTTCGTTCTTTGCTATGTATAGCGGTAGTTCTTCTTGATCCTTTGGAGGTGTTAGGACTGGAGCTGTTGTAAGGTATTGCTTGAGTTCTTCAAACGCTTTGTCAGCCTCCTCTGTCCATTTGAATTCTCCTTTTGTCTTGATAAGTTTGAAGAAGGGTAGCCCTTTCTCTCCAAGCTTGGATATGAATCTGTTGAGTGCCGCCATGCACCCTGTGAGCTTACGGGCGTCCTTGACGCCGGGGTTGTGTCATCTCGTTGATGGCCTTGATCTGTTTGGTGCTGGCTTCAATGCCTCTGTTGTCGACCAAGAATCCCAAAGTAGCTGTTCGAAGGTACTCCAAAGACGCATTTTGTTGGGTTGAGCTTCCACTTCCACTTGTTGAGGTTCTTGAAAGTCTCTTCCAGATCTTGAATCAGAGTTTCTGGTTCTCTAGTCTTCACCACCATGTCGTCTATGTAAGCTTCGGCATTTTTGCCAATCTGCTCTCCCAAATAAGTCTGTATCGCTCTTTGATACGTTGCTCCGGCGTTCTTCAATCCGAAGGACATTGTTTTGTAGCAGTAGGCACCGAAGGGGGTGATGAAAGAGGTCTTGCTCTGATCTTCTTTCTTCAGTGCAATCTGGTGATATCCTGAGTAGCAATCCAAGAAAGATAGTAGGGCTGATTCAGCTGTGAAGTCCACTATTTGGTCAATCCTTGGTAGCCCGAAGGGGTCCTTGGGGCAATGCTTATTCAGATCTGTATAATTCACACACATTCGCCAATCTAAGGTGTTCTTCTTTTGAACGAGAACCGGGTTGGCTAGCCGATCGAGGATGTAGGATTTCTTTGATGAATCTGGCTGCGAGTAATTTTGCAATCTCCTTTTTGATGGCTTCTTTCTTTTTTACGGTGAAAACTTTCTTAGTCTTTGCTTGATGGGTTTGGATCCCATATTGATGTTCATTCGTGCTTTCGGCCCGGCCCCTTGGTACGCCCGGGCATGTCTGGCCGGGTTTCGGGCAAATATATCTTTGTGTTGCCTTAGGAAGGCGGTGGAGCGCGAATTCCTATTTTGGAGATAGGTGGGCGCCGATGATCGCCGTCTTGGATGGATCGCCCGTTTGTAGATCAATGTGCTTGACGTCGGCCTCTTTCGGTGGAATCGAGAATTGCTTGCTTCTTGGCGGTATCTCGAGTTCTTCCGGGTTTGTATCCTCTCGCCATCCGGTTGAGTTTCTTTTTCTCCAAGAGCTCCCTGTCTTGTTTGCAATTTTTCACGGCTTGTACGTCACACTTTCGAAAGCTTTCTTGAGATCTCCTTTGATGGAAAGAACCCCAAAAGGTGCTTTGTCATCTTTAGTAGAAGATACGGGTAGTGTGGAATAGCCATGAACTTTGCAATAGCAGGTCTTCCCATAATGGCGTGGTATGGTGACTCGAGGTGCGCTACTTCAAACTTGATGTACTCCGTCCGGTAGTTTGATGGAGATCCAAATGTAAGCGGCAAGGTGACTTGTCCAACTGGTATGGCTGCTCGTCCGGTACTATTCCATAGAAAGGAGTGCTCGAAGGAGCGATAAGTCGGAGAGGTCGAGTCCCATCTTGTCGGTGTTTACGAGAATATGATGTTTAATCCGGCTCCTCCCGTCGATCAATACCTTGGTAACGGTCACTCCGGCAATTGTGGGTTCTAGCACCAAAGGATATAGGCGGCGTTGCCCACACTTGTCCATTGATCCTCCCCGGTGAACTGAATTGGATATTGTGACCTATTGAGGTAGCGTGAATGCTGCGGGTTCTGGCTTTGCTATGATTGATCGGAGTGCTAGCTTGTCTTGTCTCTTGCTCTTTGATCCGGGTACTCGGAGAATATGGCGTTCAAGGATCTCGTTGCTTTTACGGAAATCCCTCGTCTTTGGCTCCTCAATGGCTTCTTCTCTATTTTTCTTGATTGTTTCCTTTTCGAGTAGAGTTGTTTCCTCCCTTGTACTTCTCCCGGAGCGTGGTGCAATTTCGGCGTGTGCGAGCTCGGGGTGGTACATGCGGGGTAGATCTTCTAGCTTGATGTTGCTTACGTTCTGTCGCCGCCATTGTTGTTGTTGTTGAACCTCTGTTTGTAAGGTTTCTTTGATTTCTCCGCCATTGCGACGGTATTATGCGGTCCTCGCTTCTTTTTGTTGTTGAGAGTTGTTACGATCTTTCTTGGGGCTTCGAGTTCTTTCTTTTCCTCGAAAGCGATCTCGAGTTCTTTCTTGACTCGATCATCTTCTCGATGATAAGCTTGAGGCGCTTTCGTTAGTCCTCGGGCTGTCTTTGTAGAAATCGAGAAGCTGCCATCTTGAGAAAATTCCATTGCGAAGGCGTCTATCACTTCTCTTTCGGTGATGTCGTGTACTTGGGACCTCATCTCCCCAAATCTTTGGTAGTAATCTCTCGGAGATTCTCTCGGCTTCTACTTGAGGCTTTTCAACTCGGCTGAGTAATAGGATGGGTGATGATTCTCGAAGTTGCTCTGAGAATGCTTTACGTAAGTCTTCCCGATGTTCGGATTCAGCCCTCTTCGATCTTGTCGAACCATTGGGCGGTAGAGCCTCTAGGGCCATGGGAAAGAAGGCGGCTTTTTGCGTCATCATCTCCTCGGCCCGACTCAATGGATTATGAGTAGACTCGAGCCATTGTGCGGGCTCTGTTTTTCCCATCGTATTTTGAATGGTTTGAAGGCTTGAACTTTGGGGGTAGCTTGACTTCTTGCAATCTTTTCGGCAAAGCAAGGAAACCCTGTCGTAGCTTTCCGTTGTTCTTTCTTCAAATCCTCCCGAGGTTCTTCCTCCTCTTGGATGGGTTCGGTAGGTCGATATGTTGATTCGTGACTTCTTCTCGTCGGCTTAGTCTTGGTGCGGGGCTTTTCCTTGGGGGTCTGCAGTGCATGCGCCATCCCTCCGAGATGGCACGGGTTGTTGGAACCCTCGGCCTTCCCGACCTTTCAAAGGCGTTGGATCGACTTCTTGGAACATGAGAGTTGTTTGCCTTCGATTTGTGGCGTCACCGGGGTCTCTTTCTCGGGACAGCCTTACGCAATGCCTCCTTGATGAGTCTCTCCTCATCATTCAGGTGCGTGGCGTATTCAGGCGGTCAATCAACCCTTGTAGTCTCTCGGGTTGCCCTCGATCGTCCTCAACTTCTCTTTTCAGATTTCAGCCTCTCGTATTCGTGTAGATCGGCGATATTTGTTCGAGCTTGCATGCGCGCATTCGCCCGATCCGGCGTCCTCCCTTGACTTGTTTCTTCTTAGCCTTTCTTGGCGTTGGTGTTCTCCTTCGTCGTCGAGGGTTCTTTCATCCGCCGAGATGTTGGATAGGCCTTTGTCGGTGGACGATGTCGGGGGCCTACGGGCGGTTAAAGCGGAATGCGAGCTGTAGCCACCATGAAGACTTCCTTCTGCGGTTGCGGCTTTAGGTCGCCACTCTTTCCGCCTGGGATGGACCTTATGATGATGGACCTCCTGTTTTGTCCCGGTTGGGTGACGATCGGCTGGTTGAGGGTTCTTGGGCGGTGGATGATGCACTCCTCTAGGGTTCTTGTCAATATGAGCCCTCTTTGCGCGCCCTCTAAAGGAATCTCGGTCTTCTCTTGAGTAGTCTGGCGCTCCTCGAATACGCATGTCTTTGCGTTGCGTAATCCTGTAGGAAATTGAAAAGGTAATCTGGGGTGATGTCGGGGTTATATCGAACTTCGCCTCCTTTCTCCGAGTTGGAAAGGTATTGGTTCAAAAAAGTTTCCGAGTTGGAGTAGCTTCCCTTATCCAAGCCGGAGTTGGAGTCGTATTTGAGTTGCTTCCGGAGTTCGTACTTTCGCCCACGGTTGTCTACCTTCCCCGAGCTGGTTTCGGGTTTGGGCCCTTCCATGTTGGTTCCCGAGCAAGTTTTGAGTTTGTTCTCCGTCTTCGAGGCGGCTTCGGCAATCGTCGATTCTTTGGAGCTTCTCGGCGAGTTCGGTTCTTCGGTCTCCGGAATCCTTGATGGTGCGGCTTCGAGTTTCGCCGTCATCGTCGACGATCTCGCAAGCCCATGAACCGAAGATGATCGTCTTCCTCGTCGATGTACTCATGATGTCGTGGTCCGCCGGACTCTCGTGCTGAAATTCGATGAGAGCCCCTACCCGGGCGCGCCCGGTGTCGATGTTTTACGACCGAGAGCACGCCCGCGGGGTGAACCGGGCGGTTTGTTCGGGCCTCGATGAACCTGGAGCCCGGCGGTTTGTTGCGCGGTGACATGGAGAGCGGGTTTTTTATCTTGGTTCGGGCCCTCGACCAAGGATCGAGTAAAGACCTTTACGTCCGGTCGGCGTGAGCCCTGTTTTTTGATTGATGGGGTTAGCCGAGAATCGGCCGTGAAGCTTACAACGGCTTGGTCGTAGCCAAGCTTGTGTCCTGTATGTGCGTACTTGCTCCTCTCTACGAGGTGTTCCTTGGCCGCCTTTATAGTCAAGGGGCCAAGGAACTCGCTACGTTCCTAGTCGGATCTGAGAGAGGGTTGTCCGTAGAGGAACCGAACACCCAAACCCTTTACAAGGTAACGACTAGTGTTCTATCCTAGTTACAACGAAGTCACCGTAGCTATGCTTCCATTGCCTTACGGGAGTTGTTTGTGGCCGCGGGCTTGGATAGAACCATGCGTACAACTCGGTAGAGTTCTTTGGTGATCCTGTATCCACACTTCTGCGTAGGCACCGCCATGTAATACGTGGCTTTGATGTGACCGGGGTGGAGGTAGGTTGTTGTCTTTGAGTCCATACAACCGCTTTGCTCCATGCCACCCAAAGACACCTGGTGCAACAACAACGGACCGTGCAAGTGTATCTTGAACAAACAAACCCAATTCCCAAATGCTTCCCATTCCTACTTTCCTTGAGAACTTGTGACTCCCCGAGCATGGAATGTTTTACAAATATGTTAGTAAGCAAGTCCCCATGCGTGGTGCTATTTATAGTCCCCATCTATATTTACACCCCCCCCCAACAAGCTTAAGTTTTTATATTGGTCCATTTTAGCCCAACAAAGCCCATTACTGAGTTTCTGATATATATACAGGCACACCAAACCCTAACTCCCGCCACTCTCTATCTCATTCCCTCGGACTACTCTCTCTCTCTCTCATCCCCCCATGAGAGACCCCGGCCTCGACGCAGCGAGCACCCGCAAGGAACCGGGCCCCGACCCCGGCGCGGACAACGAGAGCACCGGATCTCGACCGGCGGCGGCGACGCGACCCGGCGGGGTGGCGACTTCGGCTTGGCGGGCGTGCGGCCTTACCCGCCACCTTCCCCGCGATCCGGCGGCAAAAAGCGGTGGCTTCAAAATTAACTTGAGAATAAAAACTGTGTGTTTACATAATGTTGGCGGTCCTTATCGCACATTTATACCACCAATATATTTATAAAATAAGATAAAAATAATTACCAAACTCTAGATTAGGGCTTACAACTAATCGGTTCCACGAGTTTTGGTAGTTTATCCTTTTCAGGTGAGCATTCATGAAAAGCATGGAAATATGGCAAGAATATATATTTACAAAGTGTATTTCCATCATACACAAAGGCCTAGAGGAGTGAGGCTCATCATCAAGCCCAATGAGAAAAGGCTCAAATCAAGTTCGGGCCAAGTTTGGACTGCTGGACCACTCTGGAGTATTTTGGGCATAACTTCTTCATACGAACTCCGTTTTCAGAAACCTAGGACTTTTCGGAAAGCTAACGACGAGGCCTACAAGCCCACAAAATCTCAGCCCAAACGGAGGAAATTTGGGTCCGGCCGGACTGGCCACTCCGGCCGGACCGGCGCTGAGCCCGTTCGGCCCCATCTTTGGTCAGTTGTCAGATACCGCCTCCCTCAGGTCGGTTTCGGGGGTGCTTTCCAAATTCAATGAACCTAGAAGGCGGTATTGAGGCGGTTTTGCACCTTCCATGTGGGGATGGACATCTTCCAAAGAGCCCCCTCTCCTCTACCTATAAAAGGAGGCTCTCTCCCCCTCATTCAACAACAACACAACAAGGAGAAGAGGACCACCACACATTTGAGCAACATTCCAATGGGCTTAGGCCCTAGCTAGCTATAGAGTTGAGTAGTGGAGAGATGTGAGTGAGAGAGCGGGGAAGTGCCGGACTTGTCGGTGTCTCCCCGAGCTTGTACCTCTACGAGCATCTACTTGGTGCCTTAGCGGGATTTTAGCTAAGTAAGTGTTCGTGGTTCATATAGTCTTTTATGTCTATTGTTCATTAAGCTTTACATTGTTTATATAGTTGAGCTTTACCTTTACTTGTTTGCGGGTTCGTCGTCCGTCCCCGTGGCGGATGCTCTAGTAGAGGACTCCTGATAAAGACGGATGTTCCTGTACAACGCTAGAGTAGTAGTCGATAGCATAGACGTGGTGTCTAGGCTGTGGGTTGCCTTCGCTTTCTTTGTCTAGGCTACGGTAGTGAGGTAGGCGGCATGGTGGTGATAGCCCCTGTTTCGTCCCCCTACTCCTCCACGTCCGTCTAGAGAGTAGATCTGGAGGCCGGCATCACCTGGCAGACCAGGTGCGATCCGGTGCCCGAAGTGAGCAAGTAGAAGTAGAGTATCGGCTATCCTTAAGACATAAAGAGCTATAGGAATCCATCTCTACCCTTCCATCTCTACCCTTGTGTTGTCCTTGGACGAATTAGCTAGAAGAGTATACCTCTGTTTCCTGTGGAAATACGATACCCTGAATACTTCCGGGTGAAGGCTACAACGGTAATTCCGTGCACTTGTGGACTATTCTGCTTACGCTAAGAAATACCAACACATAATAATTGGTAGCCATCATTGTTTTGAAAACAATAAAGTACTCAGGGTGGGAAGGAGATAAAGTAAACGAAACCTTCATTAACAATCCTGAATTGTATTATGAGACCATTTTGCTGCATTAGACCATGCTCCAAGACTTAGACCTAAGTTTTTGAAATCATGTAGCATAAAAGTATTAGGAGAGACATAATGAAATCGTTGAATAAAAGTATTAGGAGAGACATAATGAAATCATCGAATCCCCCTGTGTGTTGCTACAGAAATTTAAAGATACTTTTAGTTGAATCCCCTAGTCACCAAGGTGTTGCTCAACGGGCTGCTGGAGGAAGAGAACGGGGAGAGTGGGAGATGACCATGGAGGTGGGTGCGACGTCAACAGCTGTGGAGGTGGTGGTGGTGGTACTAGAGCTCTTCTGCACAGCCCTAGCGACACCCTAATGGTGTGGCAGGCGGAGGGTTGAGGGCGTGCGAGGGTCACATGGAGGGGGCGCGCAGTGTGGAAGGGATAATGTTGGGCTGTTTGATCCACCTACATAACAATTAACTAGTCTATTATCTATATTTGTTTAGATCTAAAAGTAGTAGATAATTACTGTCTATAGGGATCTAAAGAGGGTCTTAGAATTGTGTCTATGTTTATTAGGGTCTATCTAGATGGACTATAAACTAATTGATAGCCCATATTGTTTGGATCCTGGACTAACATAGGGAAAGACTAGGAGATATAGAATTTTTAGCCTATAATGTTGGGTTTGAAGAACTAATGAACTAACAACTAGTTGGAACTTTGGCTAAACTTTGGCCCACCCATTAGCCTTAAGAACTAAAAAACTAACAACTAGTTGGAACTTTGGCTAAACTTTAGCCCACCCATTAGCCTTTCTTTTTGCGGATCCTGAAGAGCTAATAATTTTTAGCAATTGGTTGTAATTAGCTTCTGAGATACAAACAGATCCTTCGACTAGTGATAACGTGGATAAGCTCCTTCTATTGATGAACAGTATAACACAAAGTACCCTGCAGCTAGGATGCTAATGACACTCTCGGGAATCAATCAGCTTTGCATGACATGATCCAATGGCTATTTATCGATTACGGTCTTCATACAGCATCAAGCACATATCAACACGGTGGAACAGGAACTAACGAAGGTAGTCGATCAACCGCACCAGCGGCACCGTCGGCGGCGGGCGCCGTGCGCATCATCAGCCGGCTGCTTCCTCCTCGGCGGCACTCCCACGCGCTCCACAGCCAGCGGAACACCGGCCTCAACGCCTCAAACCACCGGGCCAGCACCTCGTGGAGCCGCCAGAACCTCCGCCCCCGTCGCGCCGCGCGCCGCCTCCTCTCCTGCAGGTCGCCGGGTGCCCCACGAGGCGGTGGCGGCGGCGCGCCGCATCACCGCCACCACCGGTGGCAGCTGGTGGGCGCTGGTGCTCCGCCGAGAGCCGGACGGGGCTGGGCTCCGAGCAGCACCGGCGCAGGGCGATGGCCCGGTTGAGCTGGGCCTCGAACGCCAGCCGCTCGTACTCGTCGAGCAGCGTGCTGTGCCGCCCGCCGCACCCGGCGCTCACGTCGAGGCTGAACCGCGACATGGCGTCCTCGGCGATGGCCGCGCCGCCGCCTGGCAATTCCCTCTCGTCCATGTCCATGGCAATGCGGCAGCGGCTCCACCGATGCTAATAATGCCACGGCGAATTCGGCTGCCACGGCTGACGGTCGACGTGCGCGCGCGTGGTATTTAGACATGCTTGCTGTGTCCAGTGTGGTGGTCCGATCCGATCCTCCAGCGAGGCGGCTACGCCATTTTTTGGCACGAAAGATTGTGCGAGCTTTGACGTGGGAAGGACGGCGGGGATCAGTGCGCTGACTAGAGTACTTTTGCACAGCGCGCTATAAATCTCTACTGTAATGTGTCTTGCTGGCTTGTACACACCTGTGCTACTGTGCATTATCGCGGAAAAGGAAGCTTGGTACTCCTACAATAGTTAGTAACAATGATTTTGTGGTTGTGTACTTGTGTCTCAAACGAAGCTGTCGCGTTGTGAATCTGTGATTCACTCGGCAGCAGTGTTTTCCAGGGACCTATCCACGCAAGGAATAAAACGCCGCCATAGCATATTAGGATAGCACCTTACCTTAAGGCTACACCATTAACAGTATTATACGAGATTCCATCTCTGTCACTCATTCTTGTTGTTCATTCCACACGCCGGCCCTAGAAGAGAAAATTCCATGTGCTTTTGCAAAGCATAAATGCAAAGCTACATACTGCAACAGCAAGCAATCTGATCCTCTGCCAGTCCCCTTTCGTTCTTGAAATAGCACTACTTTCTACTACTGCTCTATATACTCTCTCCATCCTAAATTTTACTATGTCATTATGAAAATCTTGCAGTGTCACGATCTCTTAAGTTTGACATAATATACCAATTTAATGTCACAAATATTTATAATGTCACAAATATTTATAATTTTTTCTATAATTTTAATAAAATTTAAAATGCGTTGACTCTCCAAAATTCTTAGAATAACTTGCAATTTAAAACAGGGGAAGGTATAAAATTCTATTTACCATCTCTACTTTGCTCTGTAGATTCATGTGGATGGATAACCCCTTTCTTTTGAGTTTTTCTTTTTTTATTATCATCACGCCCTTTCCTCGAGTTGATCGTATAGCAACATCGCTGCAGTTACGTACATTCCCAACTTCTTTTAACACGTCAGCGTCCAGCGATCCTGGTTGCACGATGAAATGAAATTTCAACGAAGTTTGGTCCAGTGCCCGGACAAAAGAAAGTGCATCGAACGAACAAAAATTGTTGTGTGCGTCTCGAACAAAATTTTCACCGAACGGAAGACCAATCCACAACGGTCAACGGACGGCACAAATCTGACCGCGACGAACACCACTTGCGCTTGCGCGTATCGAAGCTGAAGCCGGCTGCCGCGAAAGCCTCTGCTCCAAATCTTCCTCTTGTCCTCACCCGAAATCCTCCTCGCCTGCAGCTGCATCGATCGGGGTCAATACAACCCCACGAAATCTCGATTCTCGAACCGAGGCTGTAGAGAACGCGTTGATCATTCAATCAGACAGACTCCTAGCCCCCACACCCTCCAGATCCCGACCAGGCGGCGCGCCCCGCCCTCGTCGGGGATCTCGGATCTGTCGTTCCAGGGAGCCGCCGGGGTGCGACGGCCGATGCGATCAGCAGCACCCCTGCCGCGCTGCCAGAGTCGACGACGAATCGGCTGACGCGGTAACTGTCTACCGCCGCCGGGCTCCCAGCCGATGGGCGCCGCGGTCGTCGCGGTCGCTGCTGCTACTCCTCGCCTCGGCGCTACTCCCTGCTCCTGCTTCTGCTTCAGGTAGAAGCCTTCGGGAAGGCGAGAACCCCAAACTCCGGCGAGGTGAGAACCCTATCATTGTCTATGCTAAGTTAGCATTTTAGATTAGCGTTTTCGTGAGTAGGTTGAAGGGAATTTGGACTCGAGGTTGTTTTGGATCTCTGCAGGACGCTCCTGGACCTAACGTTTCTGGGCAGCAGCAGGCTGAGAGCAAGCAGCATCAGAAATCACCGACACCTTTGTCATCACCACCGAGAATACCAAGGAAAGGGGGTGAGGCACAGACATCTGCCATCACCGCCGCCGCCGCCCACACAGGAGACTAATCCGCAGAAGGCAGCCAGTCCTCCCCAGGAGTTCAAGGACCGAATGGTGGGACAGGCCAGGGGAGAGTCAGGGGAGGAGGGAGGAGACTGATAAACTGAAGGAGGCGATGGAGAAGTGTGATGCCTTGCATAAGTGTACCTCCTCTGGAAAGGAATTTTCTGCTTGCCTTCAGGTTTCTGATAATGGTAATGCCTTGATTTCTATTGGAAGTACACCAGTATAATTTATTAAGT
The DNA here is from genome assembly GCA_015847255.1 of Hyparrhenia diplandra. Classification (NCBI taxonomy): domain Eukaryota; kingdom Viridiplantae; phylum Streptophyta; class Magnoliopsida; order Poales; family Poaceae; genus Hyparrhenia; species Hyparrhenia diplandra. The sequence continues at coordinate 37,690 of JADLZK010001241.1, forward strand.
ATCACTTTCTGAATTTCTCCTTGCTATCCTATTGCTGTATCAGGGATGTTGAGTCAGAATTAGGAGTGTTGTATTGAATCTGCCTTTTAGCTTTGGTTAGGCAACTTGTGCAAGGGTAAAAGCAGTGGGTTTCATTTCATGTGTTTTGTTCACAATAAACTGCATTTATAGTAATGTTCAATCAAGTCGTCTAGTTCATCCTAGTCTCCATGGGACCAACCAGGTGAGTAGTCACGATTACTCGTCAAAGGTTGGTCCTAGTCATCCTTCATATATATCAAGACTAATATACCAAACATAGACTAATATGATATACGTCCTAGAGTACAAATCAAGCGTGGAGATAAAGATAATTTTGGGGTGGTGGCTGCATGTAGGGTTGCAACTTGGGCTGAAAAACATGAGCCCAAGTGGCCTAAGCCATCCCAGATGCAGCCCATGTTCTAAGCTGCCGAGCAATTTTATTTCTGTTTGTCTACCCCTAGTGGTCCGACTACTCGTTTGACCACAAAACTAATCACCCTAATTGAGTTATAGCCCTAGTCGAGTCCAGAAATTCCGACTAGGGCGACTAATCGTGATTAATCAGGCGACTTGATAACACTGGTAGTGTTGCCTATTTTCATATATAAATTTGGTGAGTACAATTACCTTGTGATTCTAGTCACAGATGTAATTGTATTTATCTATGGTGGGAAGTGCCTCACAATATCTTTGTAGCTAAACTAATCAAGCTATCTAAAATCAAGTAAACTGTAAGATGTCATAAGATAATTAAAAGTTATTGATGCCTGGATATCCTTAAATTTAAGTTGTAAGAAATTTCGTGCCTGGATATCCTTAAATTTAAATTTGTAGAAATTTCAAAGGTTTTCCAACGTTAACATAATATGTGAACCAACTATTAATTAAGGCCTCTTCTGAATTCCATGAGGTTATGAGAACCTCATACTATGAATTCCATGATAAGGTTTTCCTATATTTCTTAAGTTTTAGTGTTTTACACCATACTATGGTTTACCATATAAGGCATCACTGCATCGTCCTAAATCTTATTTGTCATATATTAGCCTTTCTTTCCTCATAAAACCAGGAAAGGCGTTCTATTGTGGGCGACAATAAAAATGTATGGTACAATGAAGCCAGGGATGTGCCTGTTTTAGTTATGTCATCATGAACATAGGAAACAGTGGTAAATGGTTATTGGTTAAGTTTAGTTTTACTGTATAGATCTGGCAGTGTTTGTTCCCTAAAAACCGATAACTCTAAACGTTTTAACAGATACTGAAAGAAACTATTGGTACATAAGCTGAGGTTGTTCGGGAATGATAAAGTCGTTATTTAATGCAAACTGTATTTTTGCTTCTCTGGCCTTGAGATATATGAGTAGACATGGAAATCATAGTAATGCATATGTTATGTTACATATGTATGGCCTACACTGACATGACATGAATATAAAATGGGCCTTTTGTTTGTTCTTGCAGCTTCAGTTGAGTCATATATTATTGTCCAGAATGAAGGCCAGCATGATATTGATGTTATTGTCAAAGAACCATCATCAATTATAAATAATGATAAGAAGTCTCTACATCTTATCAAGGGTGCCTTTGGATCGGTATGTAATTTACTCTGTCACAACATTTGCATTAGGTTTTCTTGAATAGTATGCATATTTAAAGGCGAATAGATGCTGCGATTTACTCGAAAGTGACTGATCAGCCAAATTAACTTTGGATCATATATGGTGAGGTATGTGTTTCAAAATTGGCTTTAGAGTGTACCATTTTCATGTTTCCCTGTTCTCACCTCATGTGTTCATGCGGGGCCTGTAGTAGTAGGGTATGTACTTGAGTTGTTAGATAGACTGGGTAGATTGCCTGTGCATCCCGTTTGAGAGTGCGAAGCATGTGACCTTTGAGACTAACCAGAATACTAGGTCTTTGAGCATACAAGCTTTGTCTTTGTTCCTTACATATCTGATGCAACTGAACTGCATTTGTTTCTCATATTTTAAGAGGATTAAATTAAATGCATGCTTGTCTAAATATAGTACTCCCTTCATTCCGAATTATAGTTTTCTTTTAGCTTTTGCCCAATGTTAAACTTCTCTAACTGTAACCCATTTTTTGGAAAAAAATATATTAACATCTGCAAGCTGAAATAAATGCGCTATCAAGACATGGAGGATTTGATGAAACTAATTTGATGCCATAGATATTGGTGTATTTTTCTATAAACTTGGTCAAAGTTAGAGAAGTTTGACTTAGGTCTTAGGATAAAGCTAAAGCAAACTATTCCATAATTTAGGGACGGAGGGAGTAATTACTATTCCAAGGTTTTTTTTGAAATTTTGTTATATGCATGATAATTTTGATTTTCTTGTCCGCTAATTTTTTTTGGTCCAATTTGCATTACCAGATGAACATAATATATAGCAGTGCTGTTGGGAATATTACTTTAAGTGATGGAAAGGAGGAGGACTGCATCATACATGTTGGGCAATCGGTTTCTAATTTGCAGCAACAGTTTCAGCAGCTTGCAGCCTATGCAATGCGTTTGAATCCAATTTATGGAGCCTCTTTTTTTGGTTTCACTATTGTTTTGGTTGGCATTGTATGTGCCTGCTGTAAGTTTGCAAAGAGAAGAGGCAATGATGCAGTCCCATACCAACAGATCGAGATGGGAGGTCAAGCACTGAACTCTTCAGGGGCGGACAACACTGCAAGCACCACAGATGGCTGGGAAGAGGGCTGGGATGATGACTGGGATGATGAAGAAGCACCAGCAGGACCTGCAGATAAGAAACCTACAAGCAGTGTCTCAGCAAATGGCCTTTCGTTGAGATCACAGACACTGACGAATAGCAAAGATGGTTGGGATGTGGATTGGGATGACTAAGCTCCTACAGAACTTTGAATGTAGCTGTCAAATGAGTGAGAAGATACTTCCATCTGCTTGACTTGCAGGAAAGAGTGAATGAAAGCTCGAACTGATGGAACTCATGCATGACAAAAGTGACCCTTATCCTGGAAGAGGTGATGGAATGCCTCACTTCATACGGTTTGTACAATAGTGTTCCATTTTTTTTCTCTCTGAGCTGATACACAAACTGTTAGCAGTACGGATTTTAGTTCTTTTTGGGTTGTAACATAATGCTACAGGAGAATTTGTTAGTATATATAACCAAAACACACATTTTCATTCTTTGGTGGAAGTAATTATTCTTTTTGCACAGATTCCTGAGTTCCATATCATTATTTGTATCATTCATGCTGCACGCTTGGACTGGTTGGAAGCAGATCCTGCTGAGCTGCCATATCAGATGCGACATAATTTGCTTCACACATGTTTGATTCAGCTTGTGTCCGAACTGTAGTAGTGCACATTCTGCTGCCACTTTAGAGCTGTGCAAGGACAGGGGGCTAGTGGGTGGCCTTTGGACCTTACTACAGTTCCATTGGTGGCCACCCCCAACACATGGCATTCCTTTGCCTTTTCGCTTTCTCTGTTTGTTCGTTTACCTTTTGCATTTTGCATTGTGCCTGCTCTTGCATCTCTTCTTCCGGTTCATGTTATAAATATTTGATACATTGTGGATAAGGAATTTGCAGGAGACATGGTTTGCTGGGTGCCTTTTCTCAGCTGAATTAGTTTCTGTGTAAACATCTCTGTAGCAATGATTCTGATCAGTCGCTCATTGTTTACATTTGTGCTGCTGTTGTCTATGTCCATATCATAGACACAACTCATGTATATTGTACATGAGCCACTACCATGAACAGAGTCGAGTGCACTAGCGGACTAGAAATGCTATGATGTTCTTGTGAGTTATCCCAAGCATTCTCTTATCGAATTCCAGTGTCTGATTGCGCCAATCATTGATACAATCATGCTATGGCCTAGCTCAGGGGCTGGCGGCTGGTGGCCTTGCTTCAGATTTGGGTGCGCAACAGTTCATGTGTAACTTTGCGGTTAGTTTTTTCTGGGACAAGCATAAAGGTGCTATACTGAGGCTTGTGGTATGATGTTCTTCCTGGCTGCTTCTGATTGACCACTTCACTGCTGGCTAAAGTTGCAGTTGATATGCTAAAGTAACATCATTTTGCCTTGGATTCCTTTGTGAGTTGCTACTGTACATATGCTCTTGGGAAACTACTTTTTGATGCATCATGTCTGTACCTTGGCTACCTACCACAAACCTTTGCCTGATTGATCTGTAAAAGATCGACATGCAATAGCAGTTAGCACAATGCCTTGGGCTTAATCCTCATAAAAAATTGGTTTGTTGTGCTTTATTTCTGGACAAAATATATATGCGGACCAAAGAAAATTACAAGGGCTTGAATGGAGACCAGATCAGATGGCAACTTTTTGCAGAGGGAGCGAGGGGCCAACTGGAACTGCATTGTTGGATACAGTTGGTTTGCAGTCAAGTGTCAATGAAGCTCCGTGGTCCGGGTGGCAGGCCGAGAAGGCGAAGGACATCAGGCTGGCATGGGTGGGCTCAGCGAATTTGCTCCTTTTTCTTTCCCTGCTGGGCTTGGCTGCGGTGTTGTCAGTGCTGCGGCATGACACGAGTGAATGAATGGGCAAAAAACACATTCAAAGAATCCGATGCATTTCTTTGTTACTACTTGAAGCAAGGAAATTATCACAAATCGAGGGGAAATTGTCACAAATCGAATTGCTTCATACAAACCTCCTTCCTTTCGATCTGTTCATGCATTGATAGGATGGTCCTTTGAAATCTCCAGCTCATTTCATCCGGCCCCTCTGAGCTTTGAGTTTTGAAAGCTGTACCGGTACGGCTCAACAACTGTGCTACTGTGTGTACTGTGCTTCTTGCTGTCCCTTGTCCAAATAGCGCTCAAGTTGTTGTTGTGAGTAGAGTACAAGCGCGAAGGACGCACATGATCAACTGCTGCAATTTGTAATGCCACGCAAGGACAATCTTGGCTGCCGAGGCCTCTTTGAAATCCAATAATTTCACATCACTAAACAGTCCGATTCTCTCATGGTTCCCACGTTCAAAACCGGTCCCAAGTCCTAAACAACTGGGTGGTTGATTATGTTTAGCGAGCCTATTATAAGTTGAAGTCTCGACTTCGAAGAGTTCGAACTCTTGTTCATGTATCAAGGAATTCCCAATTCTTTTTTTTTTTTTTCTTTAGAGATCACGGATTTCCAACTACTTAACCAAACAAAAGGGCTAGATCGATGTATTCAATTTATTTTGTATGGGTGTTGGAAAAGCATGTCGAGAAAAAATTAGTATACATATAATAAATTAAACGAACGTCAGCGAACCGATAGAAACAAACATGACCAGATGTCACACACTAATCATGTTTGTCTTGGTTGTAGATAGTTGGAAATGATTTTTAAATGCTAAAATCTTCTACATATTTAAAAAGAATAAATGGTATATTTGTGCTTGTTTAAAATGTGAAATTGCGAGTATGTTACTGGCATCACATGACCTCAATTAATTAACTAGTCACACAGCCTTGATAGTAAAAAAAAAAAAAATGCCACTAGACAAAATTGTTTTTCTAAATACTAAGGCATGTTTGTTTCACGCCGAACCACGCCCGCTTAAACCGCAGAAGTGCGGCGAACAAAACGGTCGTCACATCCGTGCGGCGGCTTGTGCTGGCGATAAATGAAACACGAGGCCGTGCTGTGAGTGTGGCGGCGCCTAAACCATGGCGGCAACCAAAACAGCTACCGCGAGACACTTTGCCGTTTTGGCGTGATGATCTATGGCGCCTATAGGCGTGAACCAAACACACCTTTAAGATCCCTTAGGTATCAAGCAAGAACTATATCTCTGCTTGCTTAAAATATGAAATCTCGAGTGAGACAGTGATCAATGCTAAAGGAAAAGAGCATCATCAATTGCAGCGGATTTTTCATCCCTCACCAAACCAAACCAAACCTCTCGTGATTTCGCTGCCCTACTCTTATTCCTCTTGACGCTGCCGTAATAATCCATCGACCCATCTCTAGGTTGATGTATTGGCAAGGAAATTTGCTCCATAGTCTTTGAAACACATGCACGCAAAAAAAAAAAAAAAAAAAAACATCACCGCCCGCGCCGGCGCGCTCGGTGGGCGAACACGTGGCATGGTCGCCCACTCGCCAGTCACCAGACGACGACAGCCTTCGCCCTTCCGTCACCCGCGGGCCACGACCCCACCACCCACAGAAGATTTGATTTTGAAATGCTAAAATTGTGGAACGAACCTCGAGACAGACGAGGGGCCCCACTGCGCAGTGTCCAGCGGAGCATTAATTGCAAGCGGTTTCCTCACGAAACCAGCCAGCAACCCGGCAGCAAGGACAGCAGCAGTCAGCAGACGACAGTGCATCTGCGCCGCGAACCGCCGCTCCAGTCCAATCAATGGACGAACACTTCCCATGATCTCGTCGCCCACAACCACCTCCTCCTCCTCCTCCTCTTCCGCCGCCGCCGCCGCCGCGGCAATGGCGACTCCCTCCCTCCTCCTCCTCTCCGTCCTGGTCCTCCTCGCCGCATCGGCGGGGCCGCCACCGTGAGCGACGACGTGCTGGCGCTGGTCGTCCTCAAGTCGGGCCTCTCCGACCCGGCGGGCCGCCTCGCGCCCTGGTCCGAGGACGCCGACCGCGCCTGCGCCTGGCCGGGGTCTCCTGCGACCCGCGCACGGGCCGCGTCGCCGCGCTCGACCTCCCCGCCGCGTCGCTCGCGGGGCGCCTCCCGCGGGCCGCACTGCTCCGCCTCGACGCGCTCGTCTCGCTCGCGCTCCCGGGGAACCGCCTCTCGGGACCGCTCCCCGACGCGCTGCCCCTCGCCTCCGCGCCCTCGACCTCTCCGGCAACGCGATCTCGGGTGGCATCCCGGCCTCGCTCGCGTCCTGCGACGCGCTCGTGTCGCTCAACCTCTCCCGCAACCGGCTCACTGGCCCGGTCCCCGATGGCATCTGGTCGCTGCCGTCGCTCAGGTCGGTGGACCTCTCCGGGAACCTGCTCTCCGGGAGCGTGCCCGGTGGGTTCCCGCGGAGCAGCTCGCTGCGTTTGCTGGACCTGAGCCGCAACCTCCTCGAAGGGGGGAGATACCGGCGGACGTAGGGGAGGCCGGGCTGCTCAAGTCCCTTGACCTCGGGCACAACTCGTTCACAGGCGGGCTGCCCGAGTCGCTGCGCGGGCTGTCCGGGCTGAGTTTTCTCGGCGCTGGTGGCAATGGCCTATCTGGGGAGCTCCAGGCGTGGATTGGGGAAATGGCGGCGCTGAGAGGCTGGATTTGTCTGGCAACCACTTCGTCGGCACCATCCCGGACGCCATTTCGGGCTGCAAGAGCCTGGTCGAGGTCGACCTCAGCCGGAACGCGCTCACTGGGGAGCTCCCATGGTGGGTGTTTGGGCTACCTCTGCAGCGCGTCTCCGTCGCTGGAAATGCACTGTCAGGGTGGGTCAAGGTTCCCGGTGATGCTGCTGCGACCCTGGAAGCATTGGACCTTTCAGCCAATGCTTTCACCAGTGCGATCCCGCCTCAGATTACCACCCTTGCGAGATTGCAGTACCTGAACTTGTCCTCGAATTCCATGTCGGGGCAGCTTCCTGCAAGCATTGGGCTGATGCTGGTGCTTGAGGTGTTGGATGTGAGTGCTAACAAGTTGGACGGGGTTGTACCACCGGAGATTGGAGGTGCGGTGGCGCTCCGACAGCTGTTGATGAGGAGGAATTCATTTACTGGAGGCATTCCTGTGCAGATCGGCACATGCAAATCCTTGATTGCTTTGTAAGTGATCCTTTTCGCTGGCATTACCCACTTCCTAGTGCATGTGCTTGCATGTTTAGTGGTTGACTAGATGACACATGACTACTACTAGTTTCCATTTGTTTTTTCTTGTGTTATAGTTCTCTGCTTCCTAGGTTGGAGGTGTCACTAAGAAAGTGATAGGTACAATATGTCTTATTTGCTGTTTGGAAGCACTAAACCGAAAACGTGGGTGACATCTTTGTCTTGCTGCTTTGCTCTTATCCCACTGTCAGGTTCTATGTTTCTCTTGGATACACTAAAAAAAACGAGTCAATTTTCTGCACGAATTCTGTTGCGGATTAAAGAAAAATATTGCAACAAACAAGGCAAAGCACTTATGTCGATTACTAGAATACTAGGCACTAATTCAGGTGATGAGTTATATAATTCTCTTCTTTCTTTGCAGGGATCTATCACACAACAAACTTGCAGGACCAATTCCTATAGCCATTGGTAACCTTGCTAGTCTTCAGACAGTTGATCTCTCTGATAACTTGCTGAACGGCACCTTGCCGATGGAGCTCTCTAAACTTGGCAGCCTGGCGCGTTTCTTCAATGTCTCTCACAATTCACTGTCAGGGAACCTCCCCAATAGTCGCTTCTTTGACAGCATCCCTTATTCTTTCATCTCCGACAATGCTGGCCTTTGCAGTTCAAAGAAGGACAGTTCCTGCAATGGTGTCATGCCAAAGCCAATTGTTTTCAATCCTAACTCCTCGTCAGACCCCTGGTCAGATGTTGCCCCTAGTTCCCCAAGCAACCGACACCAGAAGAAGATGATATTGAGCATCTCCACTCTCATCGCCATTGTGGGTGGAGCAGTTATTCTTATTGGTGTGGTCACTATAACAGTGCTCAACTGCCGTGCCCGTGCAACAGTTTCCCGCTCTGCACCTCCCACTGCTTTGTCAGATGATTATCATAGCCAATCTGCTGAATCTCCAGCAAATGATGCCAAGTTTGGGAAGCTCGTCATGTTTGACAGAGGCAGCTCGGATTTCAGTGCTGATGGGCATGCATTGCTGAATAAGGATTGTGAACTTGGGCGTGGAGGCTTTGGTACTGTTTACAGGGCAGTGCTCAGAGATGGCCAGCCAGTGGCTATCAAGAAGCTGACAGTTTCAAGTATGGTCAAGTCAGAAGATGACTTCAAGCAGCACGTCAAGCTTCTAGGCAAGGTGCGGCACCATAACATTGTCACCCTCAAAGGCTTCTACTGGACTTCCTCACTGCAGCTCCTTATATATGAATTCGTGCCTGCTGGGAGCTTGCATCAGCACCTGCACGAGCTGTCTTATGAGAGCTCACTTTCATGGATGGAGAGGTTTGACATAATCATTGGTGTGGCGCTTGGCGCACTTGTGCATTTGCATCGCTACCGTATAATCCACTACAATCTGAAGTCCAGCAATGTCTTGCTAGACACAAATGGTGAGCCAAGGGTTGGTGACTATGGTCTCGTGAGCCTGCTGCCGGTGCTGGATCAATATGTGCTCAGCAGCAAGATCCAGAGCGCGCTGGGATACATGGCACCTGAGTTGACTTGCAGAACGGTCAAGGTCACAGAGAAGTGTGACATATACAGCTTTGGAGTGTTGGTCCTTGAGATTTTGACGGGAAGAAAGCCCGTGGAGTACTTGGAAGATGATGTCGTTGTCCTTTCTGATCTTGTCAGAGGCGCCCTTGATGATGACAGGCTGGAGGATTGCATGGATCCGCGACTATCAGGTGATGAATTCTCGATGGAAGAGGCCACACTGATCATCAAGCTGGGGCTGGTTTGTGCATCTCAGGTGCCTTCTCAACGACCGGACATGGCTGAGGTGGTAAGTATGCTTGAGATGGTGAGGAGTCCTCAGGGTACCCCAGAGGATGATCTGGTTTGAGCTCCGTTTACTAGATTATTTCCCTCTTTTCTTCTTCCTTTTTTTCATTCGTTTTTTGGGTGGATACATGTTGAGGAGAGGGTGCAAGTTCGTTCAGAAGGTTAGGATTTGACTAGTGAGTTTAGCTTGGTTGCAATATTTAGGGATGTAAAGCTGTTGCTTTCTTAAATTATTGGTCGGTACCTTTGCGCGTAAGAAAGTATGGTACTGGTACATCAGCTGAATTAATCCTGTTATCGGCTAGTTAGGCTAATCCTTGAACTATGTATGCATTCTAAGCTTTGGGAGACAATTTTTTCCCATGCCCTGGCACAATCTCATCCTGGTATGTGATATGTTGTTGAGGCTCAGGTGTGTTTAGATGCCTGAAAAGTGGCACGGTAGCGAAACGAGAAAAAAGCAATCTGTAGCATTTTTCGTTTGTTTATAGTAAATATTATCCTACAATGTGGTAACTAGATTCAAAAAAATCGTCTCACAATGTACATCTAAACTGTGTAAATAGTTTTTATTTACCTACATTTTATACTTCGGGTATGTGTCTTTTGGTATATTTAATGCTTCGATGTGATGAAAAAAGTTAGGAAAACACACCCTCATTACACATGCGGCCTGTGCCGACTGCCAAGTAGTCGACCAGGTCCAGTTGGTTGTCTGGTCAAAAACACGTCGGTGACGTTTTAACCGAGTTTGCCTTTGGCCCAGCGTGGATCTAGGTGGAAGTTGGATGTCCAATGGATACTCTCTAGCAAAAAAAATATGAACTAGGAAGAGATGGTCCTCCACCAAAAAATTTCTAGGTCATTTGTCAAAATCTATGGATGTCCAAATTAGTCTAGCCTTCCACCTATGAGCGTGGAGTGCTGCCGTATGCAGTATGCTTCAATGTCCTCAAGGGAGAGGCATCGACGTCAGGTGAAGGTGAACAGCAAGTAGAGAAACTATCAGGACCGTCGTGGAGGAAGAACGATCCAATCTCAGCTTAGAAAAACGCTACGGGGAACATCACGTGAACTCGTGAAGTGAAAACTGGCACTCGGTGAAGCGTAGGTGCGTGGTATTAAACTGAGAAAGACCTCTGTAACAGTAGACAATAATATGCTGGTTCTTCTGTAGTAATGCAAGCACGGCAAAAAAAAAAAAACTGAGGAAGACCTTGTTATACAATGCACACCAGTGAAACCCTCCAGGATGTTTTCAGAATGCATGAGTCCAATCCTCAAGTTTGACCACAAGGATAAATCCACAACTGAACTTGGCCACACAGCAATAACGTTGCCGTGGCTCCAACGCTGCATATCAAAGACAAAAAGTATCAGAATCACTACCGGTAATATTGACTGACCTGACTAGGAGAGTTGGCCTTTTGTTATATTTGTTGGGTTCAATCATTTTAGAGAAACGGTAGTGTTTGGTGCTTGTCTCATGTATGATGAGGTATTTTGAATCTTTCATGTGGCTATTTGAGACCTTCTTGAGAGCCAATAAATGGCAAGCAACCCAAAATAATATATACTGATCAAGATTATGTAATGGGAAAAGCAATTAAGCGATCTTTTTAGAATCATGACATGGTCTGTGTACTTTTCACATTATGCAGAATGCCGTCAAGCATATACTTGACTAGCTAATGAAGAATCGATGCTTCTTCCAAACAAGAAGTAGAAGACAACAATAAAGAACCAAATATTCTCTCGATTTCAAAGTGCATGTATGTATGCAGTATGAAGATGAAGCAACATTTGAAGAAGCATTTAACAAAGATGAGGTCTAAGGCAAGCAAGCAAACTTGGTTGGATAGTATATCAAGGAAAGAGAAAAATGGTCTGAAACTCTAGCCATTGGGCCTATGGGTGTGTTTGGTGGGCTGCCTGAGCCCGCCCAAAGCCCACCACATTGGGCCATAAATCGTTGTTTGGTTGCATTTTTGTGGGCTGGTAGCGGAATCACTGGGTACCTGTGACTGATTGTGGAAACAAACCAAAAATGAGATCAATCGCGGCTGAAAATCAACCGAAATCATACCAAATCGGGCACAAAACCCCCCTTTTCAATTCCAAGTAAAACCCTAGGTACATTGAAGAATGAGTAGAGCGATTTCGCAGAGAGTACCTGCGAGGGGGTGGAGACCGCCTTTATTCTTTGTCGGCCGTGGAGTGCCCGTCGTCCGTGTCGCCATCGCTGCGGGTATGGCTTCCCTCCATCGACAAGGGACGCAACGGCGGAGGCGGAATCGAAGACATGCGAGGGCATCCGTGGGCGCCGTTGCCGCGGATGACCGAGGTGGGTCGCCATGGCCTCCGCCACGGCGGATGGTCGCTCATGGTGGAGAGGAGCGGAGCGGCGCCGGCGCCGCACTCGAGGGAGAGAGGAAGATGAAAGGCCGGTTCGGGCCGTGAGAATGGGTAGGTGAGCGATGTATCCCCTCGAGTCGGGCTTTTTATTCACACGGAGAAAAACGGCGGTAAGATGACCGACGGGATTTCGTGATTGGACTTAGGTGGCCAGGTTCAACTAAACACCCACCATGGGCTTCAGTGTGTGCAGGCTAGCCCGCTATGCAACCAACCAAACAAATCTTTGAGGACGGGCCGGGATCCAAAAACAGCAACCAAACACCGCCTGTGGCTGCATCGGCCAAAGATAAAACGGCCTGGCTAGGATTTGGGGCTAGGCGTCATTAGCAAAGGTTACCAAACACACCCTATATGGCCCATTGCAGGCGTGATTTATTTCTCTGTCTCATGGAGATGGAGTCACTGTTGGATGCAAACTGAATGGTGTGGATGAGTGACCGGAGAGGGAAGTTGTTTCGTACAACTTTAGGGGACCTGGTTCCGGCACCATGGAATGCTTTTTGTCCCCATTGGCTACACCTTTGGTTCAGGCATGTTCAACATGGATGATATCAGAGGAGGCAGCCCTATGGTGCCGGTGTCTTTGCTGGCGATGGCAGCAGACAACCCAGTGAGACAGAACTCGCGCTTGCTGAGCACCAGGGCAAGTACATGGCCTCAATAGTGAAGAAGCTAGCTCAGCATGCTTGAGCCAGCCACCTCTGTGCAGTAAAAGTCACACGGTCACATTCCTCCAGCCCTTGGCTTCTATTGTTTCTGGATACATCCGGCCCGTCATATATGTGCACAGCTTGCCCTATTGTTTGTCAAAGTGGCCACCCCTAAATTAAGGTTCCTTTGTACATTGTTCACATAATATATTGTCCCCATTTGAATGATAAGTGTCCCACAAAGTGTTCTTAATAAACATCATATGTCATATTGGTTTTGGAAAATTTGGTGTTTGTTTTGTTGCGCAGAATAAAAGAAAAACGTTGTTGTTATGTTTCTTTTTACTGTTTGCTTCAATATACCATTTTTCCCCATGTGGTCCTTTGGATTAAAGGATTAGCCATCTTGAATCCTATAGTATTACTATGAGATGGTTCTTCCACCAATTTAGGAGGAAATTCTGGGATGAAATCCAACCTCTTGGAAACTCTTTTACATCTTTCACTTAAACTCCTGGTGTTTCTCGTTTGTTGCATCCAACAATCCATTAGTACTTCCCTGCGTTCTCAATTCCTTCAGGATAATGCAATTTGAATCATGTATTTTGCATCTATACTTTACTCTTACAACCGTACACCACTTTTTCCACCACAGCAAGCCACGTCATCACAATAGCTCCTCCTGCCTCCTGACCATGCGATCCCACATCGGCGCTCACCAAAACACCCTCCGTACAACCTCCCGAAACTTCTCCTCTACACACACGAACCCAGCAGCCCCATCCGCATCCTCCTCGAGACCTCCGAACCGTTCGTCCGCGCGCCACCACCAAGGCCGTCCGTTTGCGCGGCGGCGGTGCCTCGGCCCGGCGCCCTCCACGCCGCTGCCGTCGCCCTCTCGGCTTGCTTCATCTCCGCGTCCACCCCGTCCGCCGTGCCTGCTGGAGGCCACCCCCTCCACCGTCCCTTCCGCATCTTCAACGCCGGCCCATCCCCTCCGCCCGGTGCCGCGCCTCTCGGCCGTCGTTACGCGTCGCCACAGCCGGCGCTCGCCCGGCGCCCTCCACGCCACCGCCGCCGCCCTCTCGACTTACTTCATCTCCGCGTCCACCCCTTCCTCCGTGCCGGTAGGGGGCCAGCGGCAGCAGCTGCAGCAATTGGTGGGATCCGCGACAACAGCGTTGGCCTTGTGTCATCAATCTGTCGGGTTGTATGGCTGGGACTACAGGAGGTTGGGCACCTATAGCATTGGCAGAACATCAGGAAGAAGATAAGGCTACGAGAACAATGATTTGGTGAGAAAAAAAGTTTCTTAATTCTGTTGCCAATTAAAAAAAAATGATTGGTGAGCATGACTATATGGAGGGAATGGATTGCAGTGAACTTGACTTTTCAGCAAACTATAAGGACATAGCACCGAATGATGATGTAGGTGAAATTTCCGTCGGTCTAACTGCTCTAAAAAAATGCATTCAAGACATCAAATGATTACAGTGGCAAGACATCCCCAGAGTTGAAGAAAGCCATGGCCACGTGGGTAGTCTATTTTGGTGAGTCACCAAAATTCCATAGGGTGTTTTTAGCATGTTGCAAAGCCATTATTGTGCAGAAGTATAACACACTGAACCAAATTGATGGTCAGAGAATGGGGTTATTTTTGCAAAATTGCAATGGGGTGGCTGTTAAGGTCTTTGGCACGCCTTCCTGTTCCTCCAGTTGATCAGAAGCATTCATCATTATGAAAAAGTACCACATTGGACCTAAGTTGTTTTTTTTGAATCACAATAAAAATACTCAACGCCCACTCTAGTTCTAGTGGGGTAGGTCGTAGGCCGAGGGAAAACACAAAGAATAGTACATGGGTTGATCTTAAATTCATAATAGACTAAAATTGCGCGTAAATCAAGCCCGTTATCAACTCAGTTTCGTCATTAGTGCATTACGAGCTCCATGCCACACTTTTCGTACACCAACCAAATAATTCAAACAAACACAACGAGAACCGAACTGACAAGAGGGGCTGCTTGTATTAATTCTCCATCTCTCCTTTACAATGACACTATTTATACTTTCTCATAGACATTTACATGACCTTTTACCCTCCTACCTACTCAACATCTTGGAATATCACCTTCCAAGGCATGGGCTCCAAGGTCTTTTTAGACTTCGGGCTTCAGCTCCTCCTTGTGGGCTCCACTCCTCAGTTAGGCCCACAATCGTCGCCGGCGGCCTCTCCTGCACACTGATCAACCAAGTGAAACTTCCTCCTACCGAAATCAACTTCACACACACCGATCCGCCCATCGCCAATCGAAGTCATCCATCGTAAACGTAGATACTTTTGTTCGTGCAAAGGCATGTTCGTCTCCTTATATTTGAGAAACTGAAGTGAATCGATTTGGAACCAGGCGGAGCCCAACCACACTGAAGGTATCCTTGGTGTATTTTTGCCCATTCGCTGAGCCCATGTACCGTAAGAGAATGTTCCTTCGCATACGCGAAGGCACCTTCACTTAATCGAAGTGGGCTATGTTTTTTGCCAGCAGGCAAACCTTTGCGCATGCGAAGGTATTTTCGCCCATGTTGTTGTCGAGGGCCGGGGGTTTGCAATATATTAGCTCCCAACACATCACAAATGCAAAATATAGTCAAGTACATACCCATCTAGTGCATGATAAAATAATACACGTAACTCCATGCAGTCATGACCAGTAAATGTAAGGCAGATGGTCATCTTCACATATACACAAGTCTCCTCAAACTTAATATGTCGACTGACACATTCATAGTGACTAGAACCAACGGAGCAGAAGCGTGGTATATCATCACCAAAGACCCCTTTTGCAACCTTAAATTGCAACTAGGAGTCGTATTTTTCCTCGGTTACGATTCCAAATACCATCGCCCTGACGAAGAGAAAGAGAGGGTTTTTTTTTTTTTTTTTGGCCAGGAAAAGAAACAAAACAGTTATTCATCTTGGAATCCATGCTAAAATACTGTTTGAGATGAATCGTCGCGCCCTGTTATGACCCTTGGTAGTGAGGGTATAAAAACCTCTTTTTTGGCCTAGGTCGTCATTTACGCGCCCGTGCCTTGAGTCGTCAGGTCTTTTCATTTTGGAGCCCGCTGCCTTCAAGACTTCGGATTTTCGCTTTCACGCTCTTTGTCAGGTTTTCTCCTTTTTGGTAAGCGCAACTATCTTTGGTTTTTACTTTATTTCAGTTTCTTTTCTTTCTATTTTGTTTTCCTTAGGTTTTAGTTTTGGGTTTGGTTTTTGATTTCTCTAGATGTGGGTGGCTCCTTTGACCGGGAACTGAGCATAGTGAGCACTCCCGGTTGGGAGGCCACGGTCATGGGTTCGAGTCCTCCGGGACGCATGATTTCCCACAAAAAATCCCCTCGCCGGCCCCCGTGTGCAAAAAGCATGGTGTGAAGCCCGACCCATCTCACGGGAATGTGGGCTCCCATGTCGGGCGGGGACGGGGGTTCGGGGTTTTCCAGGATCTGGTGAGAAGATCTTCTTCTTAATGAAATACGGGTGGGAACATCGTTCCCCCCGTGTCCCTGGGTGGCTCCTTTGACCACCTCGAGTTTGACTTTATCTGATTCATCGAGTTCGGGAACAAAGGGAGCGATGAATGGGTCATAGAGTTCGTCTATCCGTTCTTCTAGCAGTGAGTTGATTACTTTCCTGGAAGGTGCCAAAAATGTAAGCCTTGATGAAATGGTGTTGAGGCCCTCCCGCAAGGCTGTTGTCCAGGTCGAGATAGACAACCCAAACGGGATAGCGCGTCTGCATATTTTTTTATGGCTGCCAAGATGATGGGCCATCTTCTCCACAATAATGTATTCGCTCGTCACTACGAGAGCCAAGTCTTCAAGGGTTTTCGCAAGGGGATGGACAATCAACTATTTCGCAAGGAATATGGATCTTATAACTCCACTACCCTTGGTCGAATGGTAGGAAAAAAATGCCGATTACAGAAGTTTCCAAACGAGACACGGTGGTAACATCCAAGCATATATTATTAAATAAATATTCTCCATCTCTCATCACCTGTGATTAGCCACTGAGAAAAAATACACAGAAAGACACACTTCAAAAAAAAAAGTACACAGAAAGACAACGATGGCTGTTCTCGACGTCAGCGGATGCAATGCAGAATGTCATCCTGGACCTCTATAACAGTAGACAATAATATGCTGGTTCTTCTGTAGTAATGCAAGCACGGGATCAGTTGTTGGATCCAGTAGTTAGGTCTCTAATTTCAGGCCTCCCTTGATGCCTCTCGCCATCAAGACTATGACTTTTTATTTGGTTTTCCATCCTCTTAGTGAAACACACGGGTGAATGACCCAACAAGCACGCAAAAGAAAAAACTGACCAAGACCTTGTCATACAATGCACACTAGTGAAACCCAAGTGAATATCCAAGATGTTTTCAGAATGCATGAGTCCAGTCCTCAGGTTTGACCACAACGATAAATCCACAGCTGAGCTTGGCCACACAACAATAATCCACAGCTGAGCTTGGCCACACAGCAATAACGTTGCCGTGGCTCCAACGCTGCATATTAAAGACAAAAAATATCAGTATCACTATTCACTACCGGTAATATTGACTGACCTGACTAATAATAGTAACGGATGCAGCACCGTAGTACTAGTATATTACTATGTTCTAGTACAACTCAGTATTCACTACCTCCATCTCCCTGTTTTTTTTTGTGTCAGTCATGCCTTCTGCCTTCTTCCTTCTCGTGTACCTCCTCTGCTCCCTGCATGCTCCTGCTTGTTCTGCAACAACAGATTCCATTTCAGCCGGTGAAGCGCTCATTGGAGACGCCAAGCTTGTCTCCAGCAACGGCAGGTATGCGCTTGGCTTCTTCCAACCAGGCAGTAAATCCCATATTCGGCACACTCCCAAGCACTGGTACCTAGGAATATGGTTTGACAAGGTCTCGCAGTTAACTCCATTATGGGTAGCAAATAGGGAGAGCCCAGTAATGGGTTATCACAGAGTGACAAAGCTTGTTATCTTTGAGGATGGCAACCTTGCCATCTTCAACCAAGCCACCAAATCGGTGGTTTGGTCGACTCATGCTAATATAACGGCCAAGAACTCTACGGCCGTGCTCCTGGACAATGGAAACCTTGTCTTAAGGGACGCAACCAACTCCTCCAACATCTTATGGCAGAGCTTTGACTACCCTACAGATATCATGCTCCCTGGCGCAAAGTTTGGCATAGACAAGATCACCGGTCTGAACCGGCGTCTTGTTTCCAAGAGGAGCATGGTTGACCCATCTCCTGGCCGCTATTGTCTGGAATTAGACCCTACTGGCGCTCCCCAATTTGTCTTCAAACTATGTAACACGTCCATAGTGTATTGGTCAACTGGGGAATGGAACGGCCAATACTTCAACTCAATGCCTGAAATGTCAGGGCGCACTCTGTTTGACTTCAAGTTTATCAACAACGACAAAGAGGAGTACTTCCAATGCATACTGCTAGAGAAGGACTTAATATCTATTAGTCTTTTGGACATATCTGGTCAGAACAAGCTGCTCATATGGCTTGAGGACAAGCAGGAATGGACAACAATTTATACCCAACCTAAAGATTTATGTGATGTATACGCTACTTGTGGACCATTCACTTTTTGCAACAGCAATGCACCTTCACTATGTGATTGCGTGAAGGGTTTCTCAGTAAGGTCACCTAAGGACTGGGAGCAAGAGGATCATACCGGTGGTTGCACAAGAAATACACCATTGGATTGCAGCACCAGGAACCATAGTGCAGCTAAAACGACAGATAAGTTCTACCCATTGCCTGATGCAACACTGCATACAAAAGGTGACATTATTGGTTCTGTTGGGAGCACAGAACAATGCGAACAAGCATGCCTGAATAACTGCTCTTGTTCTGCATATGCCTATTCTAGTGGTGACAGATGCTCCCTATGGTATGATGACTTGTTAAACATAAGAAGCTATACCAATGGAACCAGCGATGATGGTGGAATTCTGTACCTTCGCATTGCTGCCAAAGATGCATATAATTGGAGAAATAGTAAGAGATCAAAAAGGAAAGATCATTGGAGCTATCATCGCTGCAAGTGTTGTAGTTCTGATTATGTTATCAGCTTTTTTCATGTGGATGACCTTGTGGGAACGATCTTTTAGCACATTGAATGAAGTTCCAGGTGGAAATGGAATTGTTGCTTTTAGGTACATTGATCTTCAATATGCAACTAAAAATTTCTCTGAGAGAATAGGGAGTGGTGGTTTTGGATCTGTGTTCAAAGGGCATTTAACTGACTCGACAGCTGTTGCAGTGAAGAGGCTTGACGGTGTCCGTCAAGGAGAGAAGCAATTTAGGGCTGAAGTGAGTTCCATAGGAATCATCCAACATATCAATTTGATCAAGCTAATTGGTTTCTGTTGTGAAAGGGATAGGAGGCTGCTTGTGTATGAGCACATGCCAAATTGCTCCCTTTGATGCACATATTTTTGATAGCCATACACCGGTCCTAAATTGGAGTACCCGTTACCAGATAGCTCTTGGAGTAGCAAAAGGGTTGGCGTATTTGCATGAGAGTTGTAGGGATTGCATCATACACTGTGATATTAAGCCTGAGAACATACTTCTTGATGCATCATTCATACCTAAAATAGCAGACTTTGGGATGGCAAAATTTTTAGGAAGGGAATTTAGCAAGGTTATAACTACTATGAGAGGAACTGCAGGGTATCTTGCACCTGAATGGATTAGCGGAGTGGCAGTTACATCAAAAGTGGATGTCTATAGCTATGGGATGGTGCTGATTGACATTATATCAGGAAGGAGAAACACATGTAAAGAAAATACTAGTGATGATGTCCATGCTGCATGTTTCCCGTTGGAGGTTGCAAGTAAACTCCTGAATGGAGATATTGGGAGTTTGTTGGATGTCCAGTTATCTGGTCATGCTAACTTGGATGAGGCTGAGAGAGTCTGCAAGGTGGCTTGCTGGTGTATCCAGGAAGATGAGTCAGATCGGCCAACCATGGGTGAAGTAGTACAAATTCTGGAGGGTTTGTTGGAAATTGATATACCACCAATGCCAAGATTTTTTCAAGCTATCATAGGAAGGTCACACTAGATATGCTCGTAGAGGCCTTTTCTGACTATTCTCTTTTCCCTATTCTTATCTTCTTTGAATCTGCACCTAATCCTTTATGAAGGCAAGGGTTACCTCATGTATGGTTAAAATAAGATTTTGTGCTGGATGAAAAGCTTCTAAGGCTTTATGTGATGTATTAATATGCAGAGCATGACTCGGCAAGCAAATAATTTAAGTACAAGTTCAGCGTTTACACTGTAATTGTTATGATGCAGATACTTCTCAGCTCGGCGAAGAGGACAAGGAGGTAAGAATTTCACAGGAGCATGGAGCTAGGCTAACATTCCAACATAGGCTAATGGAAATGAGACGCAGTGGCTAACATCTTTACTTCTTTACACATTAGGGCTGAGATTCGTCTATAACAAGAACTGAACCATAAAAGAAGTTGACAAATCTGGCTATGGCACATGGCAGCATAGTTAAGTCAGAAGTGTTCTGCATTTTTGTTTACCGGCTATCCGTGGCCTCAGTAGTCAGTCCACGACCAGACCAAGCCCCGCTCCTCCGTCGTCTTCCGCTGCCTCCTCGTCTACACACCCTCGGGGTTCGCGTTGGATGGGAGCGCAGCCAGCTCCCGCCGGCAACAGCAATGTGCCAAATGTACCTCTGCTATGCCAGCACGGCGGCGCACCAAACCAGCAGACGCGCCGCCACCAACCGCAGGGGTAAACCTTTCCTTGGGCCTCCACAGTCACTTTGGGTCCAGCAGGCAGGGTTCTTCTTGCCGTCGTCTTTGTTCCGTTCGTCGATTAGCACAGGGGTTCGCGCATCTTCTCGGTTCGTGTCATTGGCTCTGGCCAAGAAATGCGGGCTGCGCTTCTAAAAAAAAATGTGGGCTGCGACAAATTGTAAACGGTTAGCCCACGGGCCGAAATAATGACTCCTCGATTTCTATTGGAAAAAGTCCACGTTTCCCTCCCCAACTATCACAGAAGTTCACTTTTTCTCCCTCAACTCCAAAACCCGGACAAATCGCCTCCCTCAACTTTTCAAACCATGCATTTTTCCTCCCTCGGCGGTTTTGACAGCGGTTTTGCTACTGAGTAACCGCAGGTTTGGTACAATAACCATGGTTTGCTACAGTACCATCACCTTTGCCTTTCCTTTTTTTTTTAAAAAATCCGATGAATCTTTAAAAATCATAGTAAATCACCGAAAAATTAAAAATAGAAAATCTAATTTTGTTAGACTCCACATGAGTAGATCTACACAGTGAACATATAATATGGTATACTTTAGTTCAACAAAATAATTATAGAAGCTGCGCTACGAATTATTTTAATTAATTATATATTCACCGTGTAGAACTTTTTGTACTAAAGCATATCATATTAAATATTCACTGTGTAGATCTACTCATGTGGAATATAACAAAATTGGATTTTCTATTTTATGATTTTTTTATGATTTTCTATGATTTTTCAAAGATTCAAACTAAATAAATGAAAAGAAAAAAAGACAAAACTTTCATAGCAAAAACTTTGTACTAAAGCATATCATATTATATATTCCTTTGTGTAGATCTACTCATGTGGAGTCCAACAAAATTGAATTTTTTATTTTATGATTTTTCTATGATTTACTATGTTTTTTCAAAGATTCAACCAAATTTTTTTAAAAAAAGAAAAGGCAAAGGTGCTCGTACTGTAGCAAACCATGGTTACTGTACCAAACCCGCGGTTCTTGTAGCAAAACCGCCCTCAAAAACCGCTTCGAGGGAGGAAAAAAAAATGCATGGTTTGAAAAGTTGAGGGAGGCGGTTTGTCCGGTTTTGGAGTTGAGGGAAAAAGTGAACTTCTCGCGATAGTTGGGGGGAGGGAATGTAGACTTTTCCCATTTCTATTTTGACAGTCCAAGCGTTGGCTACGATTTGGGGGGATTATTTTTTTTTTTTTTTTTTGGAAAAATAAGGTACGGTGAGCATCACACCTCAGCCATATCGGAAAGCCCGCACTGATCAGAAGAACATGCTAAAAACGATCTAACATGAGATTAGAACTTAAGATTAGTCTAGGGATTAGAACAACCATAATAGTCTAATAGATGAAAACATAACAGAAGCATATAAATCTTTAACATGATCAACTTTATCTAATCAAGAATGTATCATAATATCTCTACCATGGGACTCATAAAACAAATGTATTGATTATTTTCTAGCGGTCAAAAAAATAAATTCCGATTATATATTGTATTAAGATTTGTGCCGTGAAAGATCGGGAGCCGTGTCTTTATCAACATCGTCAAATATAAACTTGTTCCTCACTGTCCAAATGTATAATAACTTCTATGAAGAAAGATCCCTGTGTAGATGCCTCCGAAAGTCCTAAAAATTTGCTGAGATCTGATTCCTGAACGCTGCTGACTTGCTGTCGACAAGAATGGTAAAATCACTTTGCGGATCTAGCTAGATGGAGTAAGCAGGTGTTTTTTCAAGCTCCCTATGGCGTCGTACTATGGTTTGGTTTCATGTGTTTTTCAGCGCGATCGATGCAGGAGTTGTCGAGCGCGTTGTCATATATATATAAATTCATAATCCACGCTACAGCCACGTTGTTAGACACTGCGTGGTGCGTGCGCCCATGTGCGTCAGTACTGTTGCGTCATCGTGGCTAGCGTCAGTAGCGTGACGTAAGTAGCTACTACTGGTAGTATATAATCAATCCTTCATTATTATTTTTTTCTTATAAAGGAATTAAAAAAAAATTGTTAGAATCCCGTCCATGTCTCATGCCGGTCGGTTGATGTGGAAGACTTACGCCTTGGGTTGCAGAGAGAGGGAGAGAGATCCATCGTTGGCGTTTGATGCTTGCTTTGGTTATTTTCCTTTTCGATCGAGCAAGTTGATGCTTTGGCTATTATTCTAGTCATCACCAGGTGATCGACGTTATGATCAGGTGAAGCCGTGTGACCGATATGTTTAATTATAATCTGCTGTAAGTTTGCAGGGAATCGGCCGGCCGGTTGCGTCTACGCAGCGTCACATGGTTTCACACCGCCACCTCATCTCTGTCCCACTAACTAAACATAGTCATCTATTCATCTTTCATTATGTCATGTCATTAACTTCTTATCTCTCAATGTGTAAGTTGTTTGATTTTTTTTAATACCAAGTTTGATCACTCATTTTATTCAAAAATTGTGTAAAATATCACTTCTTTTTTCGTGTGGCTTGCTTTATTATTCAAAGAATAACTCAAATTTGACTATATGTTTATATAATTTTTTTTTGAATAAGACGAGTGGCCAAATTTGGATAAAAAAAAAAATCAAACGACTTACAATTTTGGATGAAGTATCTTACATATTGAACGCCCCCTCCACCAACCCTAATTTTATGGTTCACAGTTGTTCTGCATTACGACGATTGGTATATAGACTTGAACATTTTGTTTGATGCATGGATTACCACAACAAATTATATAATATATATATGGTGGCAATTGGCAAAGTGTTTTTGATGCAAGTATGCATTGGTTAGCTGTATATTCTCAGGGACACGTAATCGAGGGGACATACACGGTTGTAACACACTTGCACCTAAGAGCAAGTATAATAGCAGGTTGCAAGAAGGCTTAATGTTGTTGTGAAGGAGAGAAGAGAGGAGAACAAACAAACTTTAAGCTTACATCCGGCTTAAACATAAAAATCAGGGACATACACGGTTGTAACACACTTGCACCTAAGAGCAAGTATAATAGCAGGCTGCAAGAAGGCTGAATGCTGACGTGAAGGAGAGAAGAGAGGAGAGAGAACAAACAAACTTTAAGCTTACATCCGGCTTAAACATAAAAACCGAGAAACTTTGTGAAAGAGACATGTGGGCTATGTACATATTAATGTTCGAGAGCTAATTTACTATATGAGTGGGCTAGGAAAAGGTTGTAAAAAACCTTACGACTCTGTTAGAAGGTTGAAACTATTAGCCTTGCTCTAAAAAAAACGCAATTAATACAATCTTTAAATCCACCGATATGATTTGTTTAATCAACAGCCAGAATTAAAATAATACATGCTCTTATTATTTGTTCCCTATCTGCCTATCTCTAGGTCTATGGTCAATGGTTGAGCCCTTGCTTCCCTCTAAGGACTAAGGTTACATTACACACAGCTCCTTTGCATCCTGTCCAAACTTTTGAGTTCTGACCCCGCCGGCCGGCTCCCAGTCCCAGCCCGGAGCTTCCACATTTTTTCCTCTTCACCTTTTGAAGAGTGTCCCCCTTCGTCGACGCGCTCCGGCCGTCCATGACGCTGTCGCCACCACAGCCGCCGCCCTCCTCCAGCCCGAGGCATGCAGCGATCCAGGAGATCAGGAGGGGTACCCAGCTGGTGGAGCTGCTCAGGCAGCAGGTAGAGCTCATCCCGGAGCCTAACCGCCGTCACGCTGCAGTAGTCAACGTGGGCGAGATATCCATGGCTATGGAGTCGTCGCTCTCCATTCTCCAGTCTGAGATGGAGCACCCCTTCTCCGAGGTCATGGCTGCGTCCACTGCTGCCTACTCCGACGGAGGCACCAGCAGCAGGGAAAGAAATGGTCCCGTGGCCCGTACAAGAAGGCGGGTGAGGCACCGGCGGGGGCAGAGCTGGAGCTGATGAGCTCCCGATGTGAGTACTGCAAACCTATGATTTTTACTGGGTCATGCATGCTATACGCTACAGTAAGTGGTCTTATATATATTATTAAGACATAACTTTCATAGTTTCATATAACTTTATGTGGATCTTGCATATGGAAAAAAAATATGTGTTAATTTGCAGATCTGTTAAAAATCTATTTGGGCTTAAGGGAACTAATTCATGTCACGGTTACTGCTGTTTACTTTTTTGCTCCATTAGTTATAAATTATAACTCAATCGCTTTTGGGAGCGGCACATGAAGAAGAATGGAAGGTACTTAATAGTTTAGGCCTAGCAGATAGAGATTTCCAGATATACATGACAGTTTACAAAAGAAAGGGAAAAGAGCGAGAGGAATATTTGATTAGGTGTCTCTATATTCTATCCAAGTTCACATCTATACTGTACATGTGCGCTTAAATGCTCAGATAGGCGAGGGTCTAGATTTCATGGTTATAGGTAGGAAAGTTTGTAAAAAGTCATGCAGTGAAATTACATTCTCTTTCTCCTTCATCATGTTATTCAGCAAGGAGATACTGACTGAGGCACCAGAAAACGATCGTTTCCACTGGAGGAAATATGGTGAGAAGAATATCCTCTATGCTGAATATCCAAGGTATGTATCTTTGATGATCTAATTAAGTTTCATAATGCATCACTCAATCTAGCCAAGTTGCTAGATCAGCAGATTTCTCATGAAAGATCATGATTATTTATCCATTTTTCCTCCTAGGTAGTCAATGGTAGAAGAATGCCTTTAATTTATTTGTGGCAAAAAGTAATTCATCTCTTTTAGAAGTATAAATACTTCAAATGGATTTTCATGGAATACGTTTCTTGTCTACTCGTTTAATCTCAACATTTCTTGCTACATTAGCTTGCTTATTACCTCCCTTCTGCCTACGCGTTACGTGTTTTTGGGGGTCTTAGGTGCAATACGAGTTTTTCCTTTAAAAAAATTAAGTCAGACCAACAGCTAGATATTCAATTTGGTCGGGGAGCTAAAGCATCATATATGCATGATTCGAATAGCTGAGCTTTTGGGAACTAGCTAAGCTAGATTGTAGATTACAGCTTGTAGACGGTAACAAACCTCCATGCTGTAAACCAGAATAATGTAAAGTTCAAACAAACATATGCGCTATGCATCAAGTAGTACAATTTATTCTTGTTTTCAATCATCTGTTGTGGGTCATGCATATTTATTAGACACTTCTGCGTAGTAAACACTGTCCATCTCTTTGAACGCTTCGAGAGACGTTATGGCTCTTTTGGAACCGCTTCTTATACCGCCTACGTGAAAAAAAAAAACGGATGTACTCTCCCAATCTACGCGACTCACAGGCCGCTACCATATATAGGGACGGTTGATGTTGAGATTAACAAATTCACGTACATTACTAGAATCCCTGAATTATCTTGAGTGCCCATAAAACCGCCAAAGATAGCGGTAAAACTATACCAAGCAAATGATCATTGTCTACAAAACCGTCAAGCAAAAGCACTCAAGCATAGAGCCTAACGGAAATTAATTTCCCTACGGTTTTAACACTCAAGGATTATTTCTTTGGAGACCGACCGCCAAGGAAACTTTGACCCTAACTTAATTTGTCAAAGGGTCAAGGTAATGTTCCAACCGCCAAGGAAAATAGTTTCCTTAGCAAAACCAAGAAAATTACCATTTCCTTGGTGGTTTGATTTTGGCACTCAAGGAAAATCCTGGCCTCGAAGGCTATTTAGGATTCTGGTAGTGGTAGGTGCCTCTATTAAGACCATGCTACCATCAAAAGAATTATTAATAAATATCCATAAATATGTGCACCCATGATGATTTGGAGAGTTATTAAACCTTGGTGGATAAGTTCCACACTACAATCCTCGCAAAAGAAAAAAGGTTCGCACTACAAATGAAGCGTGCACATCTGAAAACTTATAAGTTCCACACTTATAAGTTCAAACATGTTTAATTTATTTTGGTATATTGCTCATCTGAAAACTAGCTAGGTTGTGCCAGCTGAAACAAGACAAACTAGAAATTGTATTTCTTGTGTGTTGCGTTGAACAAGCACACACCCACCACCACATGTACATGAAATGTCGTTATCAGCCTGTCAACAATTTACTTCTAGCTTATATTATTGGCATACTTTAATTTTGTCGACCTTGCGGAAAATATGTTAATTTCTATATTAGTGTTCATACGAATCCGTTCCTAATTTGCAGGTTATACTACAAGTGCGGTTACAGGGATGGCTATAAGTGCCCAGCGAAGAAATACGTCCAGCAGCAAAGCAATAGCGACCCTCCTCTTTTCATGGTCACCCTGATCAATGAGCATACATGCGACACCTTGTTCCGGGATGAGCCCAGCTCAAGCAGCAGTGGTCCGCAGGTTCTCGACTTCACAAGGGCATCGCTTTCTCCTCCATTGATGGCCGTTGCCTCATCAGGGTTGAAGAAAGATGAAGACAGCATGTCTCTGCCTATGCCCAGCTATTCGTATGATGATCAGTACTATTTGCCGTCTTCATTGCCAACGATGTCGCCAGCAGATGAAGATCAGATAAGGTCGATTAATCCTCGAGACCTGGGTGGTAGTAGCAGTCAGAGATTGTGAGTAGTCAGAGATGGGGTTTAGGATCGATCTATAACTTGATGATTTGTGGCTCGAAAATTTAAAAATCATGTGTCATGCGTTCTAGCATCTTGGAACCAGACTTCATCTCGTGTGCCTTGAGCCGGCCTTGACACATGTTTTTCTTAGACACTGAACATGAGAACCGCATAGATTAATTATTATGTTATGTTTCTTAATTGATTCTTTAAGATTGTATCTCAGTCACTGCTTTAACTCGTACAAGCTTAAAAAAAGTTAGGATAATGGAATCGATTCTTAATTCACGTATTAGAACAAAAATAGCTAGTACTATACATGTGCATTGTTATATGGATTGGTACTTCTATAGTGATGAAATTGAGTAGTTTAGGCTAACTTGTTTTACTCACAGCTTGTTTTACACGTACACACAAGGGGCTTGTTTGGTTTAAAGCTTTATAAACTAAGTGGCGTTGTTTGGGGCTCTCATCGCCCCTGTTTTCTCGTTTTCTCTTTTTGTTCTGAGCTCGAGCTCAGGAGCACGTTGGCATGTGTCCAAAGAGATGTATTTTTAAAAAACTGGAATTAGTTAATAAAACTTGTTTACTTATAATATCTGGTGTTTAGTAAAAAAATATTGGGAATCAATAATGAAAGAATAAAAGAAAAAAAAAATCACCCTTGAAATTTCAATTTACCGACTCTTTTTTCTGAAATAAGTTGCTTACTTTACGGTCAAAATGGATGGTAACAAACCACACTAAGATACCCGGCCCGTGGTCTCGTGGCCCTGGCCCCTAATTGGCTTTCACGTGATTTGCGGTGATGGGTGAAAGTTTTTAATTTTCTTTTCCTTCAATTGGAAACATGCAAAGAGTGTAGATCAGCGATGTCGGCAATCGATCGGCAACATGCAGTGACTGCATATCACACGCCAATGACGATACCCGTGCGGCGTCAGGACTGTTACGTCACTCCGGGTACCGTCAGCGGCATGACTAAGAATCTCCAAAAGTTCATTGTTTTCTTAAAATTAAAAAGAAAAATTGAAGCCCATATGTGTCTCGTGTTGGTCGGCTGTATATATATTTAGCCGTGTCACGTCTTGGAATGTGGGAATATGTGGGAAACTATGAGCAGTTGGCCTTTGAACACAAAATGGACTTGATGCTTTCTTAAGAGCTAGCGTACGTACGTAGATGGTGTGTGACGTTTGTTTAAATTATAAAGTACAAACAAACGTCAGCTACATATGTCCAATACGATCACGTATCTGTAGTGTTTTTTTTTAAAGGACGGCAAAAGCTTTTCCGTGATTTCTAGACGAAAAAAAGGAAAGGCAAGTGTCAGCTTAGTTTTTTGACTGGAAATCAGGCCAGAAAAACAATACAATTATGGAGGATACCCTACTCCGCCTGCACACCTTGGTACCAAAATAACTCGACTCGTGCCACAACAAGCGCCCACTCAACTCAACTTAGGGAAGTGTTCCACTCCACCTACACTAGTTACAACAACTCACACCACAACTAGGAATAAAACTAAAATCCACTTAAACAACTCGACTAACAACAACGTTGATGGAAAAAAGATAAACAATAAGCACCACTTGGTTGGATTGGGTCATCAACACGAGGCTCCATCAACACCACTCGGTCGGATTGGGACGCCGACACGAGCCAACACGAAGAAAGGCACCAAGAAAAACAAAACACACTCAACACTACGCCACCACACCACCACCACCGAGGGCCGAAAGGAAGCCGCCGAAACCGCGCCGTCGTCACCAACGTATGAGCCGTAGCCGCCGCAAGCCCGAGCAGCTACCGAAGAACACCCCCACCCCCACCCCCACCCCCACCACCACCACGGATTTGTCCTCCTCAAGCTGAACACCCACGGTCGCCGATCCCCCCGCCCCAACGTTGCTTCAGCAGAAATTCTCGCCACGGCACAATTGAGAACCACCGATCCCGGCTACTCTCGAGTGGGGGCTCGCCTCACCAAATGCCTCACTCCACTACCCAGGGGCTCGGACATATGAAACCGCTCCAATAAGAGCAGCACCTCCGCCCAACCGGCACCGAGATCACCACCACCATGCACGCCAAGTCAAGATCTCCAACCCCATGGCCCTCTGCACCTCCCTGCCAACACGGACCAAGTGCTCCCCAAGACGCAGCGCGCCAGCACCTCCATCAGCCGACCACCACCACTGCCATGAGCCGAGACGATTCCCCAAATGCGGCGCCTCCAAGGAGGGCACGACGCCGATGGCGCCGTCGTCGCACGTCCGTAACGAATTGGGTTTTCACCCTGGGAACCCATGTTGCAAATGGCAGCCCTCAATGGTGCCCCCAACGGGGAGAACGCCGCCACCATGCCGCCGCCACCATTGCCACCGACCAAGTGGTAGTAAAGGCTTTCGCACGCCACCATTCCTGCCGCACGCTCTCGTTCATGCCAGCAGCACACACCCCATCAAAACCAAGTCGCCTCTCCCGGTAGAATCCCGACACCGCCCGAGGCGCCACCTCGGCACCACCAGCAAGCAACTGCAGCCCCCAGCCCCACCACCATGGCGGCGCCGTACCAGAATCAGCGACGAGGAGGAGGAGAGTACCAACCATCTTGTCGTAGTCTAGTTGCCTGCACACAAAACGCCCTGGCTCCACCAACTCTCGGCCGCGCCATGGCCCGGATCCGGCAGAGCTGGCAGCTCACTGCCACAGCCACCGCCATCGGAGAGCTTCGGCCGCGCCCGCCTCCCTTGCACCACCACACCAGCCGCCACCTCCGCCGTACGGCCGCGCCGCCGGTCCCGGTGCAGTCCGAGCCGCCATCGCCGCGCGCCTCCGCCCAGCTCTCGCCGCCGCCGCCGCCGCCCCAGATCCGGCCAGGAAACGCCGGATTTGAGGGAAGCGCCGCCGCCGCAGGGGGCAGCCCACGTCGGCGAGGCCGCACTAGAGGATTGGGCAGGCGCGTCGTCGTCGATCCACCGGAGAGGAGGGGGGAGGCCACGCCGCCGCCCGTCCTCATGGGCCGCGCGCTTCCGCGGCTCGCTCAGGCGGCGACGTGGCGGGAGGAAGGGGACGGGGCGAGGGGCGGCGGCGGTTGGGGTTTGCCGCCCGTGCTCACGCGAGCGGCGACGGGAGCGACGGTTTGGCAGTCAAGAGAACGTTTCCCACTCTACACAGATAATCTTCTTCTCCCACGAATCTGTAGTGTAGATGGCGTGTGATGCCATTGGGTTTGATACTACACTGTTGCGGAGTTCAATATTGTCATCCTGTTATCTATCATTCATCAAGGGTAGGGGTCGACATGAGATTTGGATAACCCAGGTCGTCCAAGCAATTTAATTCCTATTATTACATCTCTCACGTCATAATAAGTTTGCCACTTTTCCTATGTTTCTTTCAAAAGATTTTTGAAAAAAAAAAAAAGGCCTATTTTTTTTAAGAAGCATGATGAATTGATGACTGAAAAACACACCTACAGCGACAAATATAATTACTTCTTACTAGCAGACACTGCACACTCAAAGTTAATTAAAACAGATCAAATGTAATCGATGTCGTATCTGACGAATCCGTCAATGTCGAAGGAGCTCTCGCTTTTAGGGAACTCCCAGTCCAAGCATCCGTTCATAGGATCCCACTCCCACTCCGGCAAACGCATCATACCCATCAGCTCTGGCACCGGCGTTGACTGCTCGACGATGAACTCAGCCACATTGCACGACATGCCAGCCCGCAACTCCTCTTCCGGTGAACTGCACAAAGCTGATGATGTGTGCATTTCCACCGGGACGACGCCGTCGTCGTCACAGGACGACGACGGCCAAGGCGAACAACCACCGCTTGGCTGGTGTTCAGTACTGGCCGCGCTCAAACCGAAGTTGATGACGAATGGCGCTGGCAGTGGCGGCTCGATAGCGTCGTCGCGGCAGCAGGTGTGCTCGTCGAAGTAGGTGATGAGGTAGACGCCGGGGTCGGTGTCTGACTGCTGCACCTGCCGCCTGGCCATGCAGCCGCGGTCGTCTTTGTAGGTGCAGCGGAAGTAGAGCCTGATCATGCACATTGCAAGTTCACTAAGATTAGTTGTCATTCAGCAGAGATGTCTTGATGAATTCAGATGTTTCAGACAGACCTGGGGTAGTTGCTGCCGTGGATGTCCTTTTGGCCATACTTCCTCCAGATGAAGCCGTCCTCGATTGTTCCTTTCTTCTCAACTCGTGTCCCCCTCTCTCCACGGTTCACCCTGCAGATTAAGTAGTAGATTATACGTTATAATACTGAGAGGCACTTGCTGGTTTGACTTAAGCTGGTAATTAAATTAGCTCGAAAGGACTATGCAAGTTTAAGGATTATTACCTCATCCTCTTGGATCCCGTTGCCGCAGGAGTAGGAGGAGCCAGCTGGCCGCCATCCCGCTCCAACTTGCGCTTCCTGGAACTGCCGGCAGCCTCCTCCGTTCCTGTGCCTCTGTGCAAGGCTGCTAGAGCTCGGTCGCAGCAGCGGAGGATCTGCTCGGCCAGATCCCCTGCGCCAACGACAGCCGGCAGCTGGCCAAGCATGGCCTTCAGCAAGGCAGCCGACTCCCTCCCCTTGGCCACGAGGTCAGTTGCCGCACAAGCCGGCATACTTGCCATTGCCATCCTTCTTCCCTACCCTGGCTCTCGACCGTCCCTGAGGATTTCTCTCGTGCGGATTTCTGGTGTGGAGTACTGGGGAAAGGAGCTCCAAGAAGTAGATTTTATAGAGCTACCAGTCCACCACTGAGCTTCGTTTAGAAGCAGGCAAGCGCCTTCCGGAATCCGTCAGAGTAGGCGACAAAATACACATTTTAGCACATGTCTTATTTGTGTTCATGTGCTGCACTGCTGCTGCTGTCCCTACCTTAGGCCTTAACAGCCACATTTGGATATGATTAAATTACGCGGGCGACACCGGGATAGATTGAAACTGGAGCAGGGAACGCCTGTGTGGATCGGAGAGGGGGCTCAGCTCAGGCATCCAACAAAACTGCCACTTGCATTGCATCATGCAGTGCATGCCTGCATGGTCAACTGATGGTGATGGATTCACTGGAACCGGGCCTCGATCGTCCATAGATAATATATATAGAGTGACTTAAAAATGAGCTCGATGTCTTGCCGTCTGAGTGCATGCAGCCCAGCTTGCAGGTGTGTGAACGACGGCTCCAGCTGGTGTCATGGTGTGTGTGCGCACATGCGTTTGGTTTGATCGATGTCAGCTGACCTTACGCGTGAGTACACAAGAACGGAAACTAAAATATGTTACCAGCGCGTTAATCCCTATCTATATTATTTGAATTAAGTAATCCATCAATAGTTTCTTGTTAGCTACTCCGAAAATTTAACACGTGAAGCAGACCTGTCAGCCCTCACTACCGGACTCGCCTCCTTTCCGTGAGCGTCCGGGGGGGTGGAGGAGGCTTTCTCGTGAGTAACTCCACGGCACATCAGACAGAGAAAAAGCGCTCACGGGAAAAGGCTTTCCCGTGAGTAACTCACGGCATATCGGTGACGGGAAAAAAGGGTCCAGTTTTTTTGTGAGCCGGCCTCCTGCTCACGGCAAAAGGGGAGTCCTTTGCCTAGAGTTTGTACATGCTCACGGCAAAGAACGCTGGACGGCGAGCTCACGGCAAAAGGGTGACGAAGGGACGGACGGCCTCCTTCGTGGCCTTTCCGTGAGCTGCTCCTCGCGGCAAAAAGATGGTTGCCATGAATGAGGTCTTTCCCGTGAGCAATAGACAATGCTCACGAGAAAGAGGGCTCTTTCCCGTGAACATTTTATTATGCTCATGAGAAACATTTCCCTCACGGTAAAGATTTGGAATCCGGTAGTGCCTGTTAATTTTTCTTTCCGTTCAAAATCTGAAGCGAGACTGAGGAAGAGTGGTATATGTGCACCCCCTAGTTACAGGTCGTCGGATATATGGACTGGAGTACCTAGATAGACGGTGGAAAAAGTTTGTGAATTAACAAGTTACTCCGCCATTCTCAGGGACCATCTAGTTAGCTCATTTCGACATTCGTTTTGTTGCATTCGTTCTCGTCGACCTAGGCATGAGGAGGGCCACAACCCCCATCGTTTCTCCTACCCAACCCTGCGCCCACCTTACCCAACTACCAATCCTCACCTCCCCAACTAGCTCACAGTTGGGTGGACGTGGTGGTTGCATCCTCGTCAAGTCAGCTCTGTACTTGATCGTTGTCTCCACACAAAGATATCCTCCTTCGTGAGTGAAGATGGCAACGGGTAAATACCCCGACGGGTAGTACCCACCCATACCCGCACCGCCGGGACTAAATTTTACCCGTCGGGTTACTCAGTATCGCGTGCGGGTAAAAAAATCATTCCATACCCGCACCCGCACTACTACACAACAAAGATATTGTAACACTTTCTTGTAACATATTCATCAATGTGTTCCAATGAAATCTCACAGTAACACAAAGCAGTGTTACCGAGGCTTTGGTTGTAACACAAAATACTTTTTTCATAAAAATGTGTTATCGACAATAATTTTAGTAACACAAAATTGGTGTTACAAGAAAAATGTTACAATAGAGCACTACATTGTAACACATGAATGGAACATATAAAGTATGTTACAAATATACGCCCCGTAGTAACACAAAATAATGTTACAGTCAAAAGTGTTACAAAGATTAGTAGAGCAATTATTCAAGAGACTCTTCACTTTGCCCACTCACGCGCACATGTTCCCTTGCGGTGGATCCAGATGTCGTTGAATCCCGCTTCCTGCTCGCTTGCTTTCCCAAGCACGACAAAATTGCTATCTAGGACTGCAACCGTCACTCTGCAGTTTTGGGACTCTAATTGTTATCAAAATGTTGGACATTTGATTTTCACCTTGTTGCCATAATGTATATTTTCTCCTTTTTTAGTATTCTCCATGTATTTGGCACATGGCGAGCTCAGCCCCAAATGGGCTTAAATTATGCAATAATGAGCAAATAAAACAATTTGAATATTGAACACAATAGAAATTTTGGGCATAAAAATTATTGGCATATGACACAATATAATAAGCTCAATAATCATGAGTTCATCTCACAAATCCATGAATTATCCTAAACAAGTTTATATCTTGAAACCATAATTTTGTTCCAAACAAGTTCCATCACTTATTAAATAAACATTCTAAATACATCTCATCACAGATAAAATCATTAATCTGATATGTAGCTTCGCTTTGGTGTCATCTTTTTTGGTGCAGACATAGTAGACATCCTCATAGGACTACTGGTGTCATTTTGTGAAGAGTTGCTCTCTCCTAACAGGAATGCAAGCTACCTGCAAAAAAGTATGGTACGACAATTAGATGTATGATAATATTTATCGCATGGTAAATGTGTTAATTGTCCTTACCTTCTAGGGACCCTTTGTGGACCATTTAAGAAATGAGCATGCACAATAAGAGTCAGGTACTGCACGTCATGAACTAAGATTGGTTATTAAATCCATTGCCACTAGCATCTGCAACATCACTAGCATCCACAAAGGGTCCCTAGAAGGTAAGGAAATTATGTTTGATACGCTAGCTACCTGCTCGTTTTATGTCAGTCAGTAGAAAGTGAAAAAAAAAAAAAAAAATATAAAATACCTTTGTGCTTACTATATGTGATTCAGGTGTCTTTCTTTATATGTGAGGTGGACTCACTGAGGGCCATACCATAAAATGCTTTTCTTTATATGTGAGGTGGACTCACTTTGCAAGAGTTTCTTACTGCTACTGCTTGTTATCCGTAACCAAATGTATCCAGTGATTATTTAGCTTGCACTGGGGTAAATTTAGGAGCCTTTGGTGTTATATCTAGCTGATATGGTTCAGTCTGTAGCTTTCAGTGCCTTCAGCTACATCAGGTTCCTGAAGCCAGCAAGTAATATATCTTTAGTTGATCCATTTGAAACCTGATTACCTGAATGGCATGGTTCTGTCAGCAAGTAACATCTCTGTCAGCAAGTAACAGAAGGGACTCTGCGAAGGCCAATTCATATGCAAAGCCTGAATTCCTGACTTGGTATGACTTTTTGTTGGCCCTTTTAGGCACCTGAAGGGCAACCTACTTGGAGTGAAGCTACAGTAGGAGGGGAAAAGTCCACTGATCGAACATGGAAACAGTGGGGGTGGGATGATAAAGAACAGACGGCAGACTAGTATTCACTCGAGAGTCAAGACCAGCTAATTCCATATCCAATCCAGAAAAAGGAAAAAGAATATGGATATATATATTTGGTCGCTGACCTTTTACGCCGACCGCTCCTTCGGTTCTAATCCACGTCTGGAGGAGACGGACGAACCTACTGCCTACTGGTCGGCCCAGGTTTTGTTGCCGTCGTCGCCTTCACAGGAGTAGAAGGAGGCGCAGAGGTTGTCTCTGGCCCGTTGTTTTCGGCTGCATCCATGGAGGCGTCGATGGCGAGCGGGTCTGGGCGATGGCAGCACTCCACGACGGCGTCGAAGGAGAGCGATCTAGGCGATGGGGAGCACCATGCTGCGGCGGCGGCGGCGGCCGCGAGATGGAGAGCAAGAAACGCAGGGGCGGCGGCCGAGCAGGGCTGCTGGATCTGAATTGGGCGCAGGAGTGGGTGCGCCACGGGTGCGAGTCGTGCATAGCGCCGGTGTTAACTTCCTAATCTTGCCTGATGTCAGCATGACATAAAGATGTGTCGTATACCACATTTTCCCTTGCAAAATAAAAATCTAAAATACACTACAAATACCGGCCACCAGCAATGGTCACGGTCCATTATGTACTTTATCTCTTCCAACACTTTCCGTCTACAATCCGTATTGAGGTCTTATATCATTTCTTAAAATATTATTTCCATCATAAATGGTTATGCTACATCAAGAAAAAAAAATTTAAGTGCATAATTATTTATAAAAAAATACACGTTGAATTTTATTTTTAATCCCTCAAATTTTTTTTGACCAAGTCTACATATTATTACAGTTTATTATGTGGTAATTCGACAAATAAATCCTATAATATCTAAATGAAGTCGGATAATTCGTAAATTGACACAACATCATGTTTTGGGTCCATAAGCATGCCATGAAAGTTTCAAGCCATTTCAATAAAGTGAGACTACACACCTATCACAAATAGTTGCATCTCTCACAAAGTCCAGTTAATGGAGGCAACATGACCATTTATGAACAATGTGGAACGCTACTTTGCCGAAACCTTATGAATTTTTTTTTGAGTGATCGTGCTTGAAAATCATGACGTCCCCTAAGTTTGTAGATTTTTGACCTAGTCTACATATTATTACGATTTATTACGTGGTAATTCGACAAATAATTCTAATAATATCTAAATGAAGTCGGATAATTCCTTAAATCGACACAACATCATGTTTTGGGTCCATAAGCATGCCATAAAAGTTTCAAGCCATTTCAATGAAGTGAGACTACACACCTATCACAAATAGTTGCATCTCTCACAAAGTCACATTGTTATTGGAGGCAACATGACCATTTGTGAACAATGTGGAACGCTACTTTGCCGAAACCATATGAAATTGTTTTTGAGTGATCGTACATGAAAATCATGATGTCCCATAAGTTTGTAGATTTTTTGACCTAGTCTACATATTATTACAGTTTATTACGTGGTAATTCGACAAATAATTCTAATAATATCTAAATGAAGTCGGATAATTCCGTAAATTGACACAACATCATGTTTTGGGTCCATAAGCATGCCATAAAAAGTTTCAAGCTATTTCAATGAAGTGAGACTACACACCTATCACAAATAGTTGGATCTCTCATAAAGTCCCATTATTAATGGAGGCACCATGACCATCTCGTGAACAATGTGGAACGCTACTTTGCCGAAACCTTATGAAATTTTTTGAGTGGTCGTACATGAAAATCATGACGCCCCGTAAGTTTGTAGATTTTTTGACCTAGTCTACATATTATTATAATTTATTACATGGTAATTCGACAAATAATTTAATAATATCTAAATGAAGTCGTATAATTTCGTAAATTGACACAACATCATGTTTTGGGTCCATAAGCATGCCATAAAAGTTTCAAGCCATTTCAATGAAGTGAGACTACACATCTATCACAAATAGTTGCATCTCTC
Organism: Hyparrhenia diplandra; assembly: GCA_015847255.1. Taxonomy (NCBI): domain Eukaryota; kingdom Viridiplantae; phylum Streptophyta; class Magnoliopsida; order Poales; family Poaceae; genus Hyparrhenia; species Hyparrhenia diplandra. Next base: position 74,930 of record JADLZK010001241.1, read on the forward strand.
ACAAAGTCCCATTGTCAATGGAGGCAACATGAGCATCTATGAACAATATGGAATGCTACTTTGCGAAAAACCCTATGAATTTTTTTGACTGATCGTACATGAAAATCATGACGCCCCGTAAGTGTGTAGATTTTTTGACCTAGTCTACATATTATTACAGTTTATTACATGGTAATTCAACAAATAATTGTAATAATATCTAAATAAGTTTGAAAAATTCGTAAATTGACACAACATCATGTTTTGGGTCCATAATCATGGCATAAAAGTTTCAACTCATTTCAATGAAGTTAGACTACACACCCATCACAAATAATTGCATCTCTCACAAAGTCACATTATCGATGGAGGGAGGAAGACCATCTCGTGAACAATGTGCAACATGAGATCGGTGGCAGGACGCGGAAGTGCACCGGGTATACGCCGATAAGGAACACCGGGCCGGGGTGCGAGTGGTGAACGCAGCAGCACGTGTTGCGCAAGCTGGCCGCCCAATAATCGGGCGACAGGCGTCCAGCACATGACACGAAAATTAGCTCGGATGGACAAACTATCAAAATGAAAATTATAGATCATGAAAAGTTATGCAACTTTGTATTTGACAATAGTTTCATTTGATTTTTACAATCCCAAATACTCGTATCAAAAAACTATTTGCAATATACATGTCACTACTCATAATGTAATTTTCACATAGCCAAAATTGATTAGTATTTTTTTAAACATAAGGACTGCATCGGATGTCATCAATCTTTTTAACTACTCGTACTGAATATAACCGAAAATTGATTCTAATAAAGAATTCATTAGTTTCCCTGAAAAAATTTCGGGGAAAATATTTCCCACCAAAAATTTCCCTCGTAACATACGTCTGCCGCCAAAACACTCCGCTCTCTGTGACTCGGTCATATCCCACCAAAAATCGGATCTATTCCCACGGACCGAGTAACCGACTCAGGCTCTAAGGCCGGCGGCGCGCGGCGAACGGAACGGAGGCGAAGCGGCCAACTGCCGGCCGAGCTAGCTCGTCGAGTTACCGATCCATGCGGAGAGGACCGACCGCTGGCAGGTGATCCATGCTCTTGGCGTCCGGATCAGTTCGTCTGTCCAACCGGGATTGCTAGGTACGCACTTGCCGCTGCTCGTCTCTTTCTTCATCTGCTGTGTTCGTTCCCTTTCTTTCTCGACGCCTACCAGATGTCCGATGCCGATGTGCTTGCCTGACTGCCGGCCGCCTAAGTACTACCTACCTAGCTCTTGTGATTCCGTTGTGATCCACCTCCTTTTCTTCCTTTCCAAGGGTAGGAGAGGGAGAGAGGCGATCGTGATTCCGCCCACTACCTGTTCCGGTCCACCCCTCGATCTCGGCCCTGTCCTCGGTTCCGGCGGACTGCAGCTGTGGCGCAACCCAACCACCACGTTACTCGTGCCTCGCCCTCGGCCATCAGAGTACACGTCAGGGCAGCAGCACGAAGCCCCGGCCGTGGCTGCCTTCTGGCACGTCGCGATGCAGAGCACGACGCGATGGAGGCCATCCCTGCAGGTCGCCGTGGAAGCCACTGCCACGCCCATCGCGAACCGCAGCCTGCAAACCGGCAAATCGCTGAAGACAGAGTTCTTCCCGGCGATGTGGCTGTCACTCTGTCACATGGGAGCCAATGTTCAGGAGCAGATGACAGAGTATACAATATAACGATGCACCATCTTTCATCAACAACATACATAGTTCGTCAGATAATACAACTGAACTGAATTGTGCAACGTTTCGAATGAGAACCTAATCAAGCAAACAGGATCACATAGCTGTGGCAATTAGTCATCCTGTCACATGGTGAACTGCATATTCAGGAGCAGAGAACAAAGTACAATACATCGATGCATGTTTAATGCTAAAATGTTCTGACATTTGCCAGAAAAATATGTAGATTGTAGTAAATAAAACATGTTTATGGCTAAATTGCATGTTGCATGGATGGTGTTTCCAGCAACCTAGTTCATCTAATAAAATAATGAACTGAGTACAATATATCGATGCACCATCTAGGAAAATTGTGCTAGGAGTGACCATAACAATTAACAGAATCAAATAGTGAATTCTAAAAGAAAGGTATTTGCTCTATTTTCTGACCATAACAATTCACCGAATCAAATAGTGAATTCTAAAAAGAAAGGTATTTGCTCTATTTTCTATGTTTTCACCTAATCTTGTCTTTTGGCTTTAATACTGTTTCAAAATTTTAGAGAGTGTGCTGCACCCAACCAAAATGGGTGATTCCTCAAACACAGGGATGAATTGGTAAAGTCACTTGCTTGTTTATTTGACACTTATTTATCCATAAAGGATTTTTGTATCAACTAATGCTACTTCTTTTCTATTTGCTAGAATAAAGAAACATATGAATCTGAATTTAGTGATGATGACAATCTACTTTTATCGAGAGAAAATGTTAGTTTCTTTTATTTAAGAACAACAATATACTCTTAGTTTATTTGATACTTATTCATCCATAAAGGATTTTTGAATCAACTAATGCTACTTCTTTTCTATCTGCTAGAATAAAGAAACATATGAATCTGAATTTAGTGATGATGACAATCTACTTTTATCGAGAGAAAAGGTTAGTTTCTTGTCTTTAAGAACAACAATATACTCTCTTAGTTTATTGCATGTTAATAACTTTACCTAGTAATTATCATTTGAATGAATTTGAATTTGAATTGGAATCAGTGCCAAAGTGACAATAATGATAAGGAAATAGAACAAGCGAAAGCACAGGCAATATTGCAATGACGCCTCAATAATGATTCTAGACCAATAGAGGTACACACTATCAATGTACATTTGAATGAAATATATTAGACTTGTAATGCTACTTATTCAAGATGTCTAATATTGTAACAATGCATAAATACAATTGAAATTCTCTTTGGTTCAGTTTGATTCGTGTCAAAGGAGTTCCACCACAAGTAGAATAATATCAAATAAACAAAAGGTATCTATGAACCACACTTTTACTGTAAAATATTAGAATTTTTGTCTTGTTATTTCGTACTTTATTTTAATGTGTAATTTAAGGGTCATTACCGTTGTCCTAGAGAGACTAGAACCATTGCACACCAAGAGGTAGCTAATGACAAGGCTACAAGCTACATGAGTCAAACCCCTAAACAACTTTTTCTAATAAAGGTAGATGAACATAATATCACTTGTTCTAATTGCATGACCATGATGTACAGCCGAGGGTTGTTGGTCACTAAGAGATTATGTCAAATTAATGTAGGTTGGGTCCACGGTGCTACTAATGACTTCAAAATAACCTAATAAGGCAAATGTGGCCTATGCAACTCTCTTGAGCACTAATCCGAAGACATTGTTGGTGGAGTCAAGATAGGAACTCAATTCTACAAAGTGTGTATCAATCATGTTTGTATCAAAAGATGAGCCATTAGTGAGGCCTATGCCTGGGTGCAACAATATTGGTGATGCTCAAGCTAAAGGAGTTCCAATTGCTTGGCCTTTGATCTTTGTATGTTCAAAACTACCTTTCCTAACTTTGCATCTATGTAATATTTGTGGCTTAATTTTTTTGTGTTACAACTTATATTTTATTTTTTGCAAAGGTTGAAATGATTAATGGTTAAATTCCTACATCAATGTGTACAAGAAGAAGAAATGGACTTGAGGGACCCTAGCTAGTTCTTGAATTTTTCTTTCTAGTATGAACTATGTGTGTTTCCTCTCTAGAACCACATCGTTGTGTACATATACTATGATTTGTTTTGAACAAGAACTATATGTTTGAAATCATTTCTACAATACATGGATCATGTATGATTATGGAAAAGTGTGGTTTATGTGATTTCACGATTGTGTCATATTTGTGTGATTATATAATAATCCGTGTGCTACATGTATAGGCGAAACAAATATTTGTTCCATAATCCGAATATGTTACGATGGAAATAAAAAAGTGTTACAATAGATATAAAAAGATGTTACAATACGAATATGTTGCAAACCATATTGTGCTCTACATAACGTACATGTGTTACTAGAACTAAAAAAGTGTTACAACTCGACATCCCCGTAACACAAGGCGAATGTTCCAATAGATAAATAAATGTGTTGCAAATTATGTACTCTATCATATTGTGAAGTGTTACTAGAGAAAGAAAAAGTGTTACAACAAAAAATCATTGTAACTTGAACAAGTGTTATCAGAGAAAGAAAAGTGTTACAACAAAAATCATTGTAACACTAAACAAGTGTTCTGTAGAAATGAAAATGTGTTACAACAAAAATCATTGTAACACTAAAGAAGTGTTCCTGTAGACAAATATAATGTGTTACAATAAACTTAGTCTATAGTAACATAGGCAATTGGAACACAAAATGGAATGTGTTACTAATGAGCTAGTAACACTTTTTTTCCAACCTATAGTAACACAAGTTGGCGTTACTATATCCTGCTTATTTGTAGTAGTGCCGTGCGGATAAATTCTACCCGGCCGGGTAACCGTACCCGCGAACATACCCGCGTATTACATATGAAATGTTTTATAAATTCAAATATTTAATAAATATTAGGTCAATACATGTGCACAAAAGCAAATGTAACATCAATTAGCAACAATACTAATGTTATATATGTAGATTTTAGTTGAATTGGCTCAAATACTAGTGTTATATGGGCCAAATTTATTAGGATTACTAGTAGTATATGCGGGTATTTATTATCCACGGGTAGACGGGTATGGGTAGCATACACCCGCACCCGCGTGCACTGATGGGTAGAAGATTTCTCCCAATAATGTACCCGCGGGTAGAAAAATCATTCCACAGCGCATCTTTATCGGGTAAAACCCGTTGGGTACTCGGGTTTCGAAAGTACCCGTTGCCATTTTGATTCGTGAGGGAAGGATGTAGCTTCGGCTATCTTAGATCTACAATTCATGCTTGCACCTTTGTTGGAGTCACTACACTTTAGAGATCTAGCAATAGATCATCACTTTGTTTAGAGAATCAGTGCGATCCCTCATAGATCGAGATTTCAGCCATTGGTTGGCACGTGTCGCCACACACCGAAGCATGTGAAGCTACCAAGTTTGGACCCCTTTATTCATGTATTGGGCCTCTTTGGTCCCTATGCAGAACCACCTGGAGAGCATACTCCCATTACCAACATGATTGAGCTCTTCAATCAGCGCTTGTTCTCCGACACTATTGATCCTTGCCTCTCTTAAGGAGGCTTTGCATGTTCGTCGACTCATGGTGCATGAGGGCACATGTGTAATCGGTGCATGTTCCATTACTGGCGTGCAGACAATAGAGCCCTTGGTGTGTATGACACATATGTAATTAGTCAAATTCTATCACTGGCGTGACGAAAATAGAGCAAGCCATTGTGGATGTAGTGGTTCCCTCAAAGGCCCCCATTGTTCAAGTAATAGAGTTGATGTTGGTAGGTGTTGTCACTCTTATTGTGGATATTGTACAAGTGGAGGACACATCTTATGATGAGAAAGTTGTTTCATAAGTGATAGTTTGAAAGCCCTAGTTTGGTTGTGGTTATTAATTGATGAAATCTAAGTGTACTAGCCTTTTGGGAAACTAAGTTTACCAACCTTTGTCATGAGGATATGCAAAGATAGGCTGGTACACACCAAGATGTGGAACTAGATGTCCATGGTGATGAAGGTGGATAAGTGCTGATGATCAAGGCTCCAATTTGGGAAAAAAAAAGAAATTAAAGAGAAAAACAAAAATCCAAAGAGATCAAGACAAAGGTATTGATAGCTTTTTTTGTTGAACCAATCAAGACACCATAGAGGGCGTGATTGGGTTTTACTTAGATAGGCATACTATTAAGGCGGGTGATCTTGGCGTGATTACGGTTATTTAAGTGCCACTAGGTGACTTAACTTCATGCATTCGCATTAGGACGCCGAATGTTGCTCGTGCACCTCGGATTGCTTGCTTGTGTCCTCTCCGTTGGCTATGGCGCCGGTCTAAAAGATTAAAGCGAAGTTGACGCCTTGTCTTCCCCATCGAGTCGCCAAAAAGTATGTTGACACAAACTAGGGTTTACACCAACACACCGGTAGGGCTTTGGACACCCACGAGGTTGCGATCAACCTGTAACGGACAGAAAGGATCACAACTTGATCACCTAAACCGATCTGAGACCGGTAGAGGCGATATAGAGCTTGATCTCGGTGAAATGGCCGGGAACAAACTCCGGAAGTATCCGTCGGGAGGATGCACTCGAAGGGTCTTCTAGGATCGGCCAAGCCACCTTAAACGCTAATGAAATTGGTCGAGAAAGTCACCGGACAACAGATTAGGGTTTGGAAGAGGGTAAAAAGAGTTGATAGATTGATTTGTGTCGATTGAATGTAGATGAGATCAAATCGGCCATGAGCCTCTCATTATATAGAGGGGGGTGGTCTTATCCGCATAGGAAACCGCACGGATACATTTCCAAACGCTAGAGCCTTCCAAAACTGATCTAAAATCGAATTGGTTCGGACACAAATCGCTCCTCGCGTCGAACGAACTTCTTGGGATGCCGCCGATGCCTTCGAGGCGGTGCAACGAACGTGGTCCAAAGAGCCCCCTGCGGGGGGGGCATCGCCGGACGCCGGGGAGAAAAAGTGTCGGACGCTTCGGGCTTATCGTCCGGCGCGCCGCCCCGGAGGCACCTCCAGACCGTCTTTTGGTCCCTTTGTAGAATTCCCAACATGTCCCCAACGTTTTTTGACACATTAATTCATGGAAAATTATGTCCGGACACTTTTGGGTGTCAATAGTAACCGTATACATAATCTAATTTCAACACTTACCTTTGGATAAATCTATACCTACTATTAAAGCACGAAAATTTCTGCCACTTTTTTTTTCACCACCGTTTTCTTTCACCTTTCCTTCCCTCCCTTCTTTATATCTGTATGTATGGGACTCTTTTTTTCTTCCGACTCTTTTTTCTTCCGCCTCTTCCTTCCGTACAAGATAAAAAAGAACTCTAAAAAAGTATGCAGGACAGGGAATTAAAGTCTTGCAGCCATCGGGACTCCAACCGGCCGAGTCGCCACACCAGACGCAGTTGAGGAAGGGCACTGCTATGATGGTGCCGCCGACGATGCAAGCTCGCCGAAGCCGCACGCTGAAACGGTGTGTCATGGCTGCAGCCATCTATGACGGCAACAGTGGAGTGATTACCCCAAAGAACAATTGGTTTTCCATTATATTATAGTATATGATTTACAAAAATACAATTTTGCTATCTATTCAGTACCATAAATTGAGGATTTGAGCTCCAAGACCACCTCACATCAACAATGCCATCTTCGTGGGAAAGACATGTATACAGTAAATATAATAAGAAATTCTAAGGAGATCGGATCCTAATCCACAGGAGTGGCAGTGAATGTTGGGATTTCACATGTTCTGCTGCTACTCACCTGACTACGTACCTGAGCCTGCCACGACTGGACTCACATCAGGAAGATGGGATTAAGGATTATATTTCATAATAAAAAATAAAAGATGCAAATTATATGAAAGGTAAATGTAACATTTATGACAGAAGTGATACCGATCACTTCAAACAAGCAAATTTTATAATTTTTCTTTCCCGTTGATAACGCACGGACAAATTTGCTAGTATATATAAATCTCGAACTACGAGTCATTTAAGATACCACACAACAAAGTTTACAAAACAATACGATAGAACTTTTATTTAGCCAAAATATCAATGCTGGGAAAAGAAAATGTTCGAGCTATCGGACACTTTTTCTCATTACAAAACAGTGTCAGATGTCTTTATCTTATCAGCCGCAAATCATTAGCCGAACAGTAAAAAATGAAAATCCCTCCCTATCGGTCAGTAGCGCCGGCTCTGCAGAAGCGGGCTCGGCGAACTGTACCCCAAGGCGCGGTGCAACGGCTGTGGCGGCAGCTGCTGCCCACTGTCCCCAAGCGCGCCACTGTTCCAACTGCCGGGGTCCGACAATGGTGGCGGGTACAACACCCGAGTCGTCTTGTACGGCGCCGAGCCACCGACGCCCGCGGTCACTGCCGTCATCTCGAGCACCTCCTCGCACCCGCCGCACCGCAGCCTGACGACCTTTCCACATGGCAGCCCCGTCGTCGCCGGCGCCTGCAGCAGCTCGGAGCAGCTGCCGCAGACCAGGAACGGCGCACCGCCCAAGACCGGGCGGCAGTGGTTCTTCCGCCATTCGCTGCGGTAGCCGCCGGAGAACGAGGACGAGCCGGTGCTGCTCGCGTTCCGGCGGTGGCCGCGCCCGCGCTCATCGATGTGCAACGCCCGCGCGAGCTGTGACTCCAGCCGGCGGAACAAATGGGCGTCGCGCGGCGCAAACGCTCTCCTCCTGCTCGACGCCGGCTCGATGGCGGCGATCAGGCCTCGGAGGTTGTCCAACGCGTTGACCAGCTCGTTGTTGAACGCCCGGTCCCTCAGCGGCGACGGCGCGACGCCAGACGTCTCCTGTCCAGGCACGCCGATCGATGTCTCGAACGCTTGCGATCCGAGGAGCGATCTCCGGGTGCGCCGCTGCTGCCGCCGCTGGCATGCGTTCCTCGGCGAAGGGAACCCTTCCTCCGCCTCTGAATCCGTTGTCATCAGCATGCCATAACCCAGAACGCTGGAATCAGAGTCAGAGCCCGACGGGCGCCTTGTTCGTCGGGAGAACGGCCGGAGCCCGTCTTGATCATCTGAGTCAACGAAGCCATCGTCGTCACATCGAGCACTAGTAGGTGCGCCATTGCCAAGAGAATGACCCCGCCGTACGAAACGGAATCCTCCATCTGGTGCTGGCGAGGAAGAACGCGGGCGCGGAGGCGCAATGTCCTGGTGGAAGTGGAATAACGGAGGGTGATCGCCATCGATGTCGACGACCGGAGACAGCTTGTTGTGACAGGCATCGAGTTCATCGGAGAACACCGACGCAGTGTCCACCGAGAGGATCTCAAGCCTGCTCAGGGCCTGGTCGATTTCTTCCGTCGGCACAGGGTTTTTGCCTGCAGATGAAGAGAAGCAAAGAAAGCAGCACACATCAGACACACGAAATGGTAACTAGAAAAACTCGATGTCTTCAGAAATTACAGTACGTGGCACCTCTGATCGGGGTGCGGCATTTGCTGCAGAAGAAGATGGCGGTTTCAGAGTTCTGGTAGATCATGGTCCGGCAGTATGGGCACCGGCCAAACCGCATTTTGATCTCTCCCGACTCCATCATCGTCGTGGTTTCTCTGTGTAAGATTCAGAGAGATTGTTCAAGGAAGGCTCGGTGTCAGGGGAATGGTTCAGGCTTCAGAGGCTTTCAGAATGTGAACATGCTGCGGATTGATCAGTCGAAATTACGAAATGCGCATGATTTAAGCTAAACATTTCCAATCAATCAATGAGACCTTCATTGGAGAACAACTGTAGGCATGTAGTGTATCTTACAAGTCAAAGCTTGTCGAAGGGGGATTGTGTTCTTCTGAACGTGGCGAAGACCAAATGCCAATGCAGAAGCCACGTCGGGAATAAAAATAAAGCAACAGACAAACGCACCTGATTGTTAAAGTTTCAAAATCCTTCACCACAATCTATCGGCTTGGAGAGAAGGATATGAACGGCATGAGCAACACGCCGCTCTGCTGAGAGACATCGTTGTAAGGGTTTCTGAAACTTGACGGCAAAGGGAGATTGTGGAGGAGGAACAGCAGCAGCACGGAGAACGAGTTTCAACGTTCTTGGGCCAGTTAGGACACAGCAATCAGATGATTTTTTTTTTTTTTTTTTTTTTTTTTAGTAAGGCAATCATTAGGAGGTTGGGGGACAATTTGATGCTTGAAAATGGTGGAGTTGGGATGCACGTAGGTAGGGGTTGTTGGCCCCTGCCAGATAAAAATTGAACGCGTCTTCTTTCGTATGGTTGTTGTAGTTTGTCTTTCTGACGAATACCTTTGCAGCAAAGCAAAATATTTGCCCAAATTACGGGGAAAAAACATTAGAGGGAGCTAACGTGGTGAAAAGTTTTTTTTTTTTTTTTTTAGAAAGGATGACGAAAGCTTTGCCACATTTTTATTAGACAAAGTGGAGAAAAGAGTGTGCAGTTTTTATAGGTTCGAAGAAGTACCGAGCAATTACTAGGTGATAATTGTCTGCTACTTCCTCCATCCTAAATTGTAAAAGTTTGACCACTTGTTTTATTCAAAGAAATTATGTAAATATAGTAAAATTTAAGTCATTCTCAAAGAATCTTTATTAATAAAGTAAGTCAATGAAAAAAAAATAATATTTTACATAAATTTTTTTAATAAGACGAATGTCAAATTTGTTGTCAAAAAAAATTAAATGACTTATAATATAGGATGGAGGAAGTACGTGCGCAACAGCCCAACATACAGAACAGTGCAACTATGGAGGCCCGGCGGATGCAAACCCAGTAGACCTCTTAGCGGCCACTGCTGGTGTGTCTCCATCGGCCCTAATTCTCAATTAATGACGTGGGCGAAAATCATTTGTTAGAGCGTCTTCAAGAGTACACAAAAAGACGTAGAGCACTGTACGAAACAAGATTGATGAAGGCAGCAGAAGGTTTTTACATTTCTCCTTTTTTTTTTTTTTTTGGATTGGTAATGTAGGGTGTGCATGCACGACGAAGTGACTCACCAATGAGGACGAGGATGACAGCCAAGATGAACTTGAGCACGCTTGTGACGCAGAGGTGCTCGATGAAGCAGAGCAAGTCCCATGTCCCCGAGCAAACACGCCTTTTGGTGACAGAAAGGAAAGTAAAACGAGATCAGTGGTGTCCAGTTCAGATTCAGCCGCGAAAGTAGTAGTGGTTAGAGCACCTAAGCAGCACCTAATTCGACTTCCCATGAAAACGAATTTAAATCGTCCGTATTATATAAAAAAATTAGAAAAAACAGGTTGGCTTCCCTGATGACTTTGGTAAGAAAGAAAATCAGATTCTGCCTAAAAAAATATAACACTCTTGGTTGTCTTGAGATGAACGACGTACTCGCAGGAGACAGAGTTGAACGGCGACGAGATGACATTCCAGCCAACCCACCGAAGTCACTCGCCGCCGTGCCGATGACAGAGCCCATCGATCGAGATTCAGCCTAGAAATATACTCACTCCGTCCCATAGAGTTATAACAAAATAAATTAATCAATATTTAAATATCTTTATTGATAAAATAAGTTATAACAAAATAAATTATATTTGTGCAAAAAGTTTGAGTAATACTTAATCATCGAACAAGCAGATGATTACTAAATCTGGGGTGACAAACTTAGACTGTGCGTACATCTTCTCCATTTCGTGCATGAGGTGGGACTTGGGCCAGCTACTTTGTGCCATGTCGTGCGCTCTAGGCACACGAGGCACATCCGGGTATATGTCACCAGCAGCTTACCTGAGGACCCATCTTCCAGCCGGCCCAGGAGGATCCGGCCCAACAACGTCAGGCTGCAAGGTCCCGAATGGGCCACCGCTACGTCCAGCAAGAAGCACGCCAGTGGCTGAGTATTAGAGGAAGAGAGCTGGGAGCGAGAGGGCAACTATCATTTGAACACTTATACTTTCCTGTACTAGTAGTAGATCTACTACCACTTGTAATTAGGAGTAAATCTACTACCGCTGCAATAGAAGTAAATCTACTACCGCCGTCCTCGCTATTCCGGTGAACGGCTAGCTTCTTCTTCGTCTCCGTTAGCCAACCGCTAACATTGGTATCGCTCCACCCTTCCACGGCCCACGATGCGGATCCCATCCCACCCACCCACGAGCACTTCACGCCGCTTGCAGCGATCTCGCGGCGCCATGGACCCGTGGTGAGCTCCAAGTTCGACGACGTGATCCGCATCCTCGCCGACCTCCGCGACCGACTTCGAAGTCGCCCACCGGCGCCTCGAGGAGCGCATCGTCGCCGCCAAAGCCGGAAGCGCTGGGTCGCCTCCGCCGGTCGTCCGCGGGTCGCCGTGCTCGAGGGATACGCCGCGGCGGGCTACAACGCCGCCGCCGCCGCGACAACCAGGGCGCCAGCCGAGACGACGCGTCTCCGGCCTCGAGGGCCGCGCCTCAACTCGAGCTCGCCCGCTACACCGAGATCCGAGATGCGCGCGACGAGCGCGTCGGAGGCGGCTAATCGGCTGAGGCGGCGCCTTCGCCGTCGGCGGATGGCGGCCGCGGATCGAGTTCCCTCTTCAATCTCCGCTCCGACTTGGACGCCTTGATTCGCGGCGGCAGGGACCTCCGCTCCTCGCGGGCGGCTGGTGATCTGAGTTGGTTGCGGCCTCGTCTCGCCGGATTCCCAACCGGCGGGCCTCGTGGCACGGGGCGATCGGCGACTACACGGGATCCCGGCGTGGTGCCATGGCGGCCATCGCCCCGATCCCGCCAATGGTATGTCCCCATTCCCCAAATTTTTCCCCTCCGCTCATGGCGTCAACCCACCTCCCTACTTCCGGCCCGTATCCCCACCACCGTTAGTATATCCCCACCGCCACCCGGTTGACCCCAGACGCCCAATTCGGCCGCACCACCAAATTCATCCAACTCCTCCCCAATTTGCCAATTCCCCTTACCCAAATCCATACCAGCCTTCCAATTCCACCTATCCACCATTCAATTCCCCACATAATCACCCCCAATTCCAATTTCCGTACCCTCCCGACCCCAATTTCCCTCACCACCAAGCACATAGCCAGCAGCATAACCCACAGCTTGGCCAACTCCCCAAAATCCAGTTCCCACAGTTCGACAGTGACAATCCTAAGCTGTGGCTCACTCGAGCTTCGAACTACTTCAAGATGTATCATGTCCATTACAATATGTGGATCACAGTGGCCACTCATCATTTCAAGCGCCGCTGCACGATGGTTGCGATCGGTGGAAAACCAAATTCAGCACATCTCTTGGGAATCCTTCCAATCCATGCTCCAACCGCGATCGGCGAGTTCTTTGCCGCCAAATGTTCCATATCAGCATGACCTCTACAGTCACTGAATACGTTGACAAATTCACAGCTCTAGTTGAGCAGCTCGCCCCCTACTAGCCTAATCCAGACCCACTAGCTCATGTCCAACGTTTCATTGACATGTTACGCCCTGACATTCGTTCAGTTGTCATGGTTTCTCGACCTACGAGTTTGGATGCTGCCTGCACTCTCGCTCTGTTACAGGAGGAAGCGGGGAATCAGGACGGGCCCAAGGAGTTCAAGCAACAAGGCGGGTCAGTGCTGGCCCGGAATGCGGTGATCAAAGGAGCCCTCCCTACGCTTCAGTACCCGCGTCCACCATCACCTGATGTTGCGGGCAGCAGCCGCGCTCCGGTGGACAAACGCCAGCCTCCCCGAGGCCCTTCTGTCGACGACAAGCTGGCGACTCTGCGCGAGTACCGCAAAGCTCGCGGACTGTGCATGTGCTGCGGCAATAAGTGGGTTCGCGGTCATCGCTGCCCCCAAGTCCCACAGGCTCACGCCATTCAGGAAGTTTGGGCGCTGTGCTCTGATTCGTTTCCTGACCCAGATGCAGTGGAGGCTTCTGCAGATGAAGCTCAGGCTCTGGATGAGCCTCAGGCTTATATGATTATGCAGGCATCGGCTCAGGACAGTGTTGATCCAATCAAGACTATGAAGTTTCAGGGTTCAGTCAAGGGTCGACCTGTGTCTATTCTGCTTGACTCCGGAAGCACTCTTTCTTTCATCAGCAGTTCTGTTGCCGCTCAGTTATCTGGTGTTCAGCAGTTGGCCGAGCCCTTCTCTGTCAAAGTGGCTGGTGGTGGTCTGCTTCAGTGCACCTCATTCATTCCTAATGCAGCCTGGTCTGTCCAAGGGTATGTGTTCTTCTCTACCTTGCGCGTGCCTCGCATGCGCCTCACGACATGATTGTCGGTATGGATTGGCTCGAGAGGTTCTCTCCGATGCATGTTGACTGGAGAGCTAAGTGGTTAAGAATTCCTTATGACAAGGGCCAAGTCACTCTGACTGTGTGCAGTCTGACTCAGATTCAGCAACCTCCATCCATCTACTTCATATTGCTGCACCTGATGTTCCCGCCAAGGAGGTGTTGGATCCTGCTTGTTCGGGCTTTGGTGGATGATTTCCATGAGTTGTTTCAAGAGCCTCGAGACCTACCACCAAGAAGACACTGTGACCATACCATACCCTTGGTTCCCGGAGCATCTCTTGTTGCCATCCGGCAATACCGCTACAAACCAGCTCTGAAGGATGAAATCGAGAAGCAAGTGTCTGAAATGTTGAGCTCGAGAATGATTCGGCCTAGCACCAGCTCCTTCTCTTCTCCGGTGCTGTTGGTCAAAAAGAAGGATAATTCATGGCGTTTACGTGTCGATTACGGGTTGCTCAACTCCCCCGACCGTCAAGTCCAAGTTTCCTATTCCTGTGGTTGATGAGCTACTCGACGAGTTGTCTCAAGCTCGGCCTGGTTCACTACTCTCGATCTTCGGTCTGGGTTCAATCAGATTCGCCTGGCTCCGGGTGAGGAGTACAAAACTGCTTTTCAGACCCATTGGGGTCAGTTTGAGTACACGGTAATGTCGTTCGGTTTGACTGGAGCACCGAATACTTTCCAAGGGGCTATGAACTGCACATTACATCCAGGGCTTCGCAGATTTGCTATTGTCTTCTTCGATGATATTTTGGTCTACAGTCTTGATTTTGAGACTCACCTTCATCATCTGCGCCAAGTGTTTGAGTTGCTTGAGGCTGATCAATGGAAAGTCAAATTTAGCAAGTGCCAATTCGCCGAGCAGTCAATCTCTTACCTCAGCCATGTTGTAAGTGAAGCTGGTGTGTCGACCGATCCAAGCAAGATTCTGGCAGTCCAGTCTTGGCCTATTCCTGGTGATGTCAAGGAGCTGCGGAGTTTTCTCGGCCTTGCAGGATACTATCGTAAGTTTGTCCAAAACTTTGTTCTCTTAGCTCGTCCGTTGACTGATCTGTTGAAGAAAGGGACTGTGTTCTCTTGGACTCCTGCGCACACTTCGGCATTCGAGGCACTAAAGGCAGCTCTTGTTTCAGCACCAGTGCTGTCTATTCCCGATTTCAACAAGCCCTTTCAGCTGCAGACTGATGCGTGTGATTCTGGTGTCGGAGCAGTCTTGTTACAAGATGGTCACGCTCTGGCCTTTGTCAGCCGTGCTTTGGGACCACGTACCAGTGCTTTGTCTACTTACGAGAAGGAGTATCTCGCAATTCTTGTTGCAGTGGAAACTTGGCGCTCCTACTTACAGCATGGGGAATTCACCATCTTTACCGACCATCAAACCTTGACTCATTTGCACGATCAGCGCCTCAACACCCCGTGGCAACTCAAAATGCATCATAAGTTGGCAGGCTTGCAGTTCCGCATCGTTTACAAGCCTGGTGCATCTAATGCAGCGGCAGATTCTCTCTCAAGGTACCCTGTTCCACCAGTTCAGCTCCAAGCCATTTCTGCAGCGGTACCTGCCTGGCTTTCTGAGGTCGTTGACGGTTACATGCATGACCCTGAGATGGTTAAGTTGCTTCAGGAACTGACTGTCAGCCCGCAGTCTCGACCACCGTTCACACTGTCTTCGGGTGTTCTTCGTTACGATGGCAGAGTCGTGATTGGCAATAACATCAAACTGCAGTAGAAACTTATTGCAGCCTTGCATGATAGTGCTCTCGGCGGCCACTCAGGTTTCCCAGTAACCCACAGCAAAGTCGAGAAGCTATTTTCTGGCGCGGTCTCAAGTCAGCAGTCAGGACATATGTGGCCAACTGCACTGTGTGCATCCAAGCCAAGCCAGATCGGTCTCGATACTCAGGGTTACTTGCTCCCCTTCCTGTGCCGGTAGAAACCTGGCAAGTCTTGACGATGGGCTTTATCAATGGCCTTCCAACATCGGGTCCAGCAAACTCTATCATGGTGGTGGTCGACAAGCTTAGCAAGTATGCTCATTTCATACCGCTACACCATCCATTCACAGCACTCAAGGTGGCTCAAGCTTTCCTCGATAATGTTTTTAAGCTGCACGGCATGCTTTAGATGATCGTTTCATACCGAGACCCAATCTTCACTGCAGACTTCTGGCAAGAGCTCTTTCGTCTGTCTGATGTTACACTGTCCCTTAGCACATCTTATCACCCAGAGACTGACGGCCAAACTGAACGGGTCAACCAGTGTCTCGAGACCTTCCTGCGTTGCTTCGTGCATTCTTGCCCCAGAAGCTGGTACAAGTGGATGTCCCTGGTCGAGTTTTGGTATAACACCAGCCATCATTAAGCTCTTGGGAAATCACCATTTGAGGTTCTCTATGGACACCCTCCTCGACACTTTGGCCTCTCGGTTGACACACTGTCTCTCCACGTTCCCGATGTCAATACATTCTTTGGAGGAACGCAAGACTATGCTCGAGTCTGTGCGCCAACACCTCCTCCGGGCTCAACAGAGGATGAAGACCATGGCTGACAAGAAGCGATCTGAACGTTCCTTCAGTGTGGGCGATTGGGTTTTCCTCCGTCTCCACCTTATGTCTAGGCATCATTGGCACCACGCTCCAACAACAAGCTAAGCTTCAAGTATTTCGGTCCATATCGGATCTTGTCCAAGATTGGAAAGGTGGCCTACAATTTGCAGCTGCCACCATCCTCGGC
Source organism: Hyparrhenia diplandra (assembly GCA_015847255.1). Taxonomy (NCBI): domain Eukaryota; kingdom Viridiplantae; phylum Streptophyta; class Magnoliopsida; order Poales; family Poaceae; genus Hyparrhenia; species Hyparrhenia diplandra. Next base: position 91,595 of record JADLZK010001241.1, read on the forward strand.
TATCCACCCGGTATTCCATGTCTTGCTTCTCAAACCAGCTCCAGCTTCTGTACCTTCAGTTTCAGGTGCATTGCCCGACCCCGAGGACATCTTTGCAAGTCCCGAGAACAAGTCTTGAAGACTCGTCTCCATCATCGAGGCTCCCAAGCCGTGCAACAATTGCTCATCAAGTGGTCATGTCTTGGCACGAGACTTGGCAACTTGGGAGGACGCCGAAGTGATCAAGCAAAGGTTCCCAAGAAGCGCCGGCATGGGGGCATGCCTCTACCCAAGGAGGGAGGAATGTCGCCAGCGGCTTACCCGAGGACCCGTCTTGGCCGGCCTAGGAGGATCCGGCCAAGAACGTCGGGCCGCAAGGTCCCGAATGGGCCACCGCTACGTCCGGCAAAGAAGAAGCACGCCGGTGGTGAGTATTAGAGTAAGAGAGCTGGGAGCGAGAGTGCAACTATCATTTGAACACTTATACTTTTCTGTACTAGTAGTAGATCTACTACCACTTGTAATTAGGAGTAAATCTACTACCATTTGCAATAGAAGTAAATCTACTACCGCCGTCCTCGCTATTAGGTGAACGGCTAGCTTCTTCTTCGTCTCCGTTTAGCCAACGCTACTTGAGTATAGCAAGATAAATCTTTTCTTGGATCTAAGGCCTTGTTTAGTTCTCTTTAAAGTTCTAAGTTTTTCACTCTCTTTCCATCACATCAATCTAGGGATACAGCAGGTAAATATAGATGAAAATATAACTAATTGCACATTTGGTTGTAAATCACTTAAACGAATCTTTTAAGCCTAATTAGTCCATGATTAGACAATATTTACGAAATACAAACGAAAGTGCTACGAAAGTTAGAATTCTAACATTTTGAATTTTAGGTACATCTAAACAATGCCCAAGCATGACCATGGCATTTGGGCACGTCTTCTAGTGTGTCACATTAGTGTCACATCGGTCAAGCACAACCCTCAAGATATCTTTACTAGGCCATGTTTAGTTCTTTGAAAAGGAAACCCGAAAAGTGCTACACTACCGTCACATCAAATCTCTTAACGCATGTATGGGCACTAAATGTAGGTAAACAAAAAAACAAATTGCATAGTTTGATTGAAAAGTGCGAGACGAATCTTTTGAACCTAGTTAGTCCACGATAGGACAATAATTACCAAATATAAACGAAAAGTGCTACAAAGAGTCGAACCCAAAATATTTCACCAACTAAACACACCCTAATTCTCGCTTCTCCACTCGTGATATATAAAAATATATTTTGTGTGTAATATTTTAATGAATTTCATCATTTATTCAAGAACTTCGATTAATTACATTGTAATGTGTTTAAGTGTCATTTTTATGTCCCGGTCCAAGCCCCCATATATGGGCGCTTTGCAGCCTATCCATTCTCATCCTTATGAATTCCACCATGGGACGGCAGTCGACTCGATTCCTCTTTTGTTTCTTGCACCAGTTGTTGAGATTCGCTACGGCAGCCTAGCTACCTACTCCCTCCGTCCTTTTGAAAGTGTTGTTTGAGAAATATGCCTCCCTCATAAACACGGACGATACTTTTAAAGGGACGGATGGAGTGCTCGCGTGAAGGTGACGTGGGCCAAAATTGCTCGATGACCGAGAGCCTTGTGACCTCATCCGTGGCGGAGGAGCATGGTGGCGCCATACCTTGTTTTTTTCCCAATAATCAAATTCTTTAAATTTTCGGATCATTTCTGTTCAGTTTTGTTAGTCCGGTGTCATGGATATGCATTAAGGACTCATCATTTGATGGCAGAGGAATTTAGGAAAAAGAATCCCCTACATCGGAATTGGAGGGGGCAAATATTCTACGAAATCAGGTGTCTGTGCTACAAATAAAAAGTTTGATTGTGCGCAGATCACCAACTTCACCACACCTTTGTTTTTATCCATCCTCCGCCACTGGACCTCGTCATCTGCTGGTGATACCACCACTGCTACATTGAGAACAGAGGTTAGGTTTGCTACAACCGTGGCTTCACTTCTCGTACTACATTGCGGTATACAGAACTAGTATCCTTTCGTGTCAACAATAGGTATAAGTGTAGATCTAGCTGACTGTGGAATACAGATATTCTTGATGTCCTAAAACAGGCCCAATTCGAAACAAAGGCCCAGTAATGGCCGGGCCCAACTCACGAGATGCGCGACGGGACGAGCTCTTCCCCGCCTCGTACGAGCTCGAGCTCGCCCGGCGGACATTCTTCCGTCTCGGACGAGCTCTCCAGTAAGCGAGCTCTCCCGTACGAGCTCAAGCTCGAGCTCGCCCGGCAGACATTCTTCCGTCTCGGACGAGCTCTAACAGAGACGAGCTCCCCCACCCCGTACGAGCTCGAGCTCGAGCTCGGCCCATGAGCACTTCTGCGTGCCGGACGAGCTCTCACATCCATGCGGTGCCAGAGCAGATACCCGACAGAAAGCCCATACGGCGGCGCCACGGCTATCTGTCGGGGGCTACAACCTGTGACAAGATATCAGTAGGAGAACGAGATCCCCAGAGGCACGCGCGGCGGAGGCTTGTCGGAACAAGCCCATACCGCGCCAAGCATAATGGACGACAACTACAAGACAAACGCGGCCTCGGCGATATTTGCCGAGCTCCCCACGAGCTCTCCTGTCCACACATTTTCCTGCGACACGCCGTACCCGCCTTCCGCCCGGCGGCGGCGCGCAGTCCGACGGCGGACAGCGACGCGTGCCTGGCGGGTGATGGGACGTATTGCCAGCTATTGCGGCGCTTGCGAGCTCGGTGCTCCTCCACACCCGACCGCCGAGCTCAGAGCTCGGCGACATGGCGTACGGGATGTCGAAAACCAGAGCCGCCCCCTACGCACTCTACAGAACCAAGCGAGCAGGCTACGACGTGCAGGGCAGTGACGGCGTGCGCACGCCGGGCGGTCCGACGTGCCCTGCAACCGACACCTAATTACTCTTCACCCCTTCAACTTTGTATTCCTTCTCCTTCGAAGTCCTCCTCTCGGTGGCCTCATGTATCCCCCTTGCAACTATAAAAGGGGCCCTAGGCCATCGGAAGGAGGCAAGATCTCAAGCTTCCAAGCCCACAAGAATCTCCACACATACACGCACGAACACAGAGACCTGGGAGCTCATCTCCCTCTCTCGACTCGTTTGTACTAGCCCCGGTATGAGCCTTTGAGCTCAGATAGTGCAAACACTGGACTAGGGAGCTCGATTAGCCCCGAACCAGTATAAATCTCATGTCACTGTTCCTTGACTTAGGCCATCTTAGCACACACTAGCCAGTCGATTACTATGATCGTGGTATACAACCACGACAGTTGGCGTGCCAGGTAGGGGCAGCACTAGTGTGACGAGCACCACTTCGATGGCTCCCTTCACCACCTCTCCGGAATCCCGCGCACCGATGTTTTTGGGTCGCTGGACTTCACCGGCACCAGCTCCGAGGGCTCCCTCGTTGGAGCCACCTTCCCTCGGCGGGTGCGGCGGCGAAGGCACCTCACCCGATTCGCGATCTTTTGCCGACTCGGGCCGACTTCGCTCCGGCTGGGATTCGACTTCCGCGCCACCGAGCCCCTGTCCGCGGGCGGCCGACCGCTTCTTCACCAGCATTGCGGGCCTGCTCCCGCACATCCTCGACCCCGAACCAACTTCGGGAGCTCTTCCGCAACGTCACCTTCTCCATCGCCAACATTGTCCTACAGCTCGCTGGATAGGAGACGCTCTCCGCCACCGAGTTCCTCGCCACCTACACCGAGATGTACCCCCGAGGGACAACTCGTCCCGCGGCGCCTCGAGCAACGAGCTCCGGACGACCGGGTCTCGAGGTCGCTCGGCGGTTGTTGCCGGTAACCAACGACATATTTTTTTCCCGTCAACTTACTACCATAAAGGGAGTAAAATTAAACCTTTTATACTCATATACTTTTATCACTAATAAATTCCACTTGTAGTGTCTTGTATTTTATTTTTTGCAGATTTATAATAAAAGCAAGTGGAAAATCGACCAAAAGTACGCCTTCCGAGAAAGCGCATTATTGCAAAACCCAAGCCCAAGAGCAAATCGACCCAAAACATCAAATGCGGGCGGCGCAGCCGGCCCACAACTTTTCAGGGCGAAAGACGACACCCCACCAAGACCGGGCCAGGCCGAGCGAGGGTGGGTGCGGCGCACCGGTTGGTGCGGCCGCACCCCTCCCCGAGGCGGTTTCGGCCCAGCCTCGGGAGGCGGTTCGTGCACCTTCCAAACGGGGTTTCCGCCCTTAGTTGGTCGGTTTGCGCACACAAGGAAGGTTTACTGGTCGGTTTGGTGTAATTTAGCACTTAGGCCCCTCCTTCAAGTGTATAAGTAGGCCCCCTCTCTCCCTCTCTCAACACACACCATTTGGAGCCTCCTCACTTTCTACTCTTCTTCTCCTCTCCTCTCTACTCCTCTCCTCTCTACTCCTCCACTTCTCTAGTTCTTTTAGTCTTTAGTAGTATTTGGAGCAAGGCTAAGCTTCATTGGAGAGCTTGTACTTGGGAGAAGGAATATTCGGTATGAATACATTTATGGTTTATCCTCAAGTCTTGATCTCATATGCTTGTGCAATAGAGCTAGAGTATTTACATGTTATATTCTTGACATGTTGTTCTCGACACAATCATGATAGAAGAACTAGACTATAGTTCCTATGTCGTGGTTAGTCGTATAGAACTTAGGGCCTAACCATTCGTGCCATGTATTTGAGTAGAGTAAGAGTTGTCTTTGAGGTGGCGAGTTCGTTGTGCCCTTCGGGGTTTGCTCGTGTTCTATTCCGTCCATCCGTAGGGTGGGGGCCATGGGGGACATGAGTAGTGTCCTAGTATGCGGACGTGGTGTCCGGATGCCAGGTATCCTTCGAATATGAGTGCATGCCACGGTTGAGGGGGTAGGCGGCTTGGTCGTGACAAGCCTTGTCCGTCCCTTGAAATCCCCCACGTTCGTGTGTCTTTGTAGGAGTTCGTAAATGCCTTCCTTCGGGCGGATGCTCCGGGAGGTCTCCCTGTCCATCTCACTCTCGGCCTAAAACTCTAGTCATCTATGTTTGCATGATTATTAAGCGGTTCTTTGCATAGCTACTTTAGAATGCACGCTCCACTTAGGAATATTCTTTATTCTTTATTTTCCTTTTTATCCTTGAGGTTGGCCCAAGTGTGTGTCACACTATCTTAAACTATCATGACTTACCCCTGTATTGAGTATTGGTCAACTGCATAGACATGTTGTCTTGTTCATGCCCCTGCTAGAGTCCTACACCATGCCTTCCTTTGGGAAAATATAAATAACGATACCCTGAATATCTCCGGGTGAAATGCTACAACGGTATTTCCGTGCGCTTGCGGACTTGTTACGTAAATGCTACGAGAATGCCACCTGACATCCCGTGGCGATGGTAGCTGGAATGTAACAATTCCGGCGAAGTCGTTGTGGGAAGTCAACCTGTGGTTCCCAGTGCTCTTGCCTTTTTGGCACTTGCGCTTAGGAAACGCAACAAGCATTTCTGGCGCCGTTGCCGGGGAAGGCATTGGTTATAAAGATTCTAGAAAGACATGTTCATAATGATGTGCATGTGTAAGTAGCCATTACTCATGCAGGCTAATCTTTCATGTTTTCTCCTATTGTGGATGAAGACAGGATAGTGTTCGATTGGTTTGTCCCTGTTGAACAACTACATCGCAGATCCGGAGGCACTCCTAAAGAAGAACCCAACTCATATCAAATCTTCTCCTACTACTCCGCCGACAAAAAAAACCAATCACCCTTGCATCATCTCGTATTCCACTCATGGCCAAGTCGATCCGTGACCACTCCATCCCTCTTTTGCCAACGTGCCCGTTGGGCCCATTGTCAACATGGGAATTGAGAACTTTGAGCTCCGCCCCTGGCCTAATCAAGATGGTGCGTGCAAACCAATTTTACGGTTTGCCAAGTGAGGACGCAAGTGCACATCTGCAACACTTCCTCGAGCTCGGTGACACCATTGTCATCCAAGGTGTTGAAGGAATATGGGATCGCTACGCCAGCGTAAAGCGAAAATTTTCTACCCATAAACCAAGGATCTACCGCTAGTTATAGATCACGGGATTACCACTAGACGCCGCAGGTGCGGCGGAAGCGTCGACCCTCGGCGTAGATATGTACGCGTCGCGGCGGTGCCCGTGCGAGTTGCGTGATCGTCCGTCACGTCCGTCCTCCTCGTGCGGTTCGTCCTTGTGCTCCGGATGCAGCACCTCGAGGTATCCCACACGCACGGGGAGGAAGCGTGCGCCTCCGGACCGCTAGGTCCGCGAGATGCAAGAGGCGAGGGCGTGGGCGGCGGGCCGCCAAAGTGGCGTGGCTTAGATTAGGTCACGACCCGCGCCCACCTCTCTCATATATAGGCGTCGCTAACGGGCTCCCGAGCTGGAGGCCCATTAGTAACCCTAAGTCCTCGCCTAATTGGATCAAATCCGAATTAGGCCTTCTTCCCTTAAGCCGCGCGACCCTATGGGCTCACGCACACATAGACATGGCCCCAGTACACCTACTCGGCCAATAGTTGACAAACGGCCTCTAGCAAGACGTGCCAACTCCCATGTGTACGCAATGATCATATCGGGCGAACCACCACAAACCATATACTCGTCATTCCCTTGCCACACGATATTTGGTCCACCTCGTGGGTTAACACTTAACCCAAGCACGGCCATGCATTTCTTGATCCAATCAATCGAGTGGTCGCTTATATCTCTCTCATGGAGAGGGGCAATTCCATCTTGATTGATCGTGTCTCACAAAGCATGTTTCCGACAAACCCGAAGACCACCTTTATAGCTACCCAATTACGGAGTAACGTTTGATAGTCCCTAAGTAGGTCGTTTCACATCTTGAGTACATACGACAATCACGGGTCTAAGGACATAACGTACATGATGTATAAAGAGATAATAATAACATCTCATGTCGGGTCAATCCAGCCCCATGTCATACATGTGCCCACACTATTAGTTTGACATCTCCATGTCTATGACTTGTGAAACATAGTCATCAACTAATACGTGTGCTGATCTAATATTCATGTGTGTTCTCACATGAACTCCGATCAGGGACAATTATTGAATAACCAAACAAGTAAAAGAGTTTCACAAACAATTCACATAATTGCTGATCAATACAAGTTGTCTTTAATGGATATTCATGAACACATAATATATCATGGATACATATGAAGGAATACAAATCATCTTTATGATTAGCTCTAGGGCATATTCCCAACAATCTCCCACTTGCACTAGAGTTAATCTTTAAGATATCTAATACCCATATCTCTCATGTGTGCCTCATGCTTAGGCTGTGGAAGAGCCTTTGTCAAAGGATCTGCAACATTCAAATCCGTATGTATCTTGCATATCTTGATTTCACCACGTTTGATGAACTCTCGAATGAGGTGAAATTTCCGCAGTACGTGTTTGTTCTTATGGTGATCCCTCGGCTCCTTAGCCTGTGCAATCGCGCCACTATTGTCACAATGAAGGTTCAATGGGCCGCTTGCATTTGGAAACACACCAAGTTCAATGAGGAACTTCCTCATCCAAACACCTTCCTTTGCGGCTTCGAAGCCGCAATGTACTCGGCTTCATTTGTAGAATCGGTCACCGTCTCCTCGCTTGGAACTTTTCCAACTAATGACACCACCATTTATTGTGAACAAATATCCACGATTGAGATTGTGAATCATACGTGTCGGTTTGGAAGCTAGCATCGGTGTAACAATTTACAACGAGATCCTCCTCACCTCCATAGATTAGGAACATATCTTTAGTCCTTCTTAAGTACTTAAGAATATTTTTAACAAGTGTCCGGTGACTCTCACCCGGATCAGCTTAATTTTTGGTACCGCCATAACACTTAGAGCATATGAGATATCCGGGCGTGTACATATCATGGCATACATGATGGAACCAAGCGCCGAGGCGTATGGAACCTTACTCATGCGCTCTCGCTCATCGGCGATCGAAGGACGCTTCTTGCTAAAACACATACCATGTGACATAGGCAGGAACCCTTTCTTGGACTGTTCCATGTTGAACCGTTTCAACACCTTGTCAATGTACGTGTCTTGGCATAATCCTATTAGCCTCTTTGATCTATCTCTATAGATCTTTATGCCCAAAATATATGATGCTTCTCCCAAATCCTTCATAGAAAATATATTATTCAGTGAAGTCTTCACGGATTGCAACATTGGAATGTCATTCCCAATCAACAGTATGTCATCTACATACAAGATTAGAAACACAACAGCGCTCCCACTTTCCTTCTTGTATACACAAGGTTCTTCTTCATTCTGACGAAAGCCAAGAGCTTTGACCTCTTCATCAAAACGAATGTTCCAACTCCGAGATGCTTGCTTCAACCCATAAATGGATTTCTTAAGCTTGCATATTTTTCTAGCATTCTTAGGATCAACAAAACCTTCGGGCTGTATCATATACACGTCCTCTTCCAAATTTCCATTTAGAAAGGCTGTTTTAACATCCATCTGCCATATCTCATAATCGAAATGAGCAGCAATTGCTAGAATGATCCGGATAGATTTAAGCATCGCTACTGGCGAGAATGTCTCGTCGTAGTCAACTCCTTGAACCTGCCGAAAACCCTTTGCGACAAGTCGTGCTTTATAGACGTGAACATTTCCGTCCATATCTCTTTTCTTTTTATAGATCCATTTGCACTCAATGGGTCTAACCCCATCAGGCGGGTCAACCAAGTTCCAAACTTGATTGGCTCCCATGGAATCTATCTCGGATCTCATGGCACTTTGCCATTTCTCGAATCTGGGTCCATCATAGCTTCCGCGATATGTCATAGGTTCGTCATCGTCTAACAATAACACATCCCCATGCAACTCACGGAGTCTAGCTGATCTTCGTGGTAGTGGCGGTGTTACCTTTGCCACAGGTATCTCAACTTGTTCTGCTACACTAGCATCACTCGTAGAGTCTTGACCTATTGGCTCATCCTGAACTTCTTCAAGATACACCCTTTGTCCACTCTTGTCTCTTTTGAGAAACTCTTTCTCTAAGAAAACACCGTTTCGAGCAACAAACACTTTGCCCCTCGATCGGTTGTAAAAGTAATACCCCAAAGTTTCCTTTGGGTATCCCCATGAAAAAACACTTGTCCGACTTGGGTGTTAGTTTATCGATTGAAGTCATTTGACATAAACTTCACAACCCCAAATCTTTAGAAAAGACAAACTGGGACTCTTACCAGTCCACATCTCATATGGTGTCTTAACTACGGACTTAGATGGCACCCTATTTAATGTGAAAGCGGCTGTTTCTAGAGCGTATCCCCAAAACGATAAAGGTAGGTCTGACTGGCTCATCATAGACCGAACCATGTCCAACAAAGTCCGACACGTCGCTCGGACACCGTTTTCTCCGAGGTGTTCCGGCGGCGTAAGTCGTGGGAACAATTCCGCAACTCTTTAGATGATTGCTAAATTCGTGACTCAAATATTCACCTCCACGATCAGATCTTGCCACGTTGATTCTCTACTTCATTCTGAAACTCTTTGAACTTTTCAAAAGTCTCGGACTTATGCTTCATTAAGTAGACATAGCCATATCTACTAAAATCATCAGTGAAAGTAATGAAGTATTGGAATCCGCCTCTAGCTGTCGTACTCATTGGTCCGCATACATCAGTATGTACAAGTTCCAACAAGTCTGCTGCCCTCTCAGGAAAACCTGTGAAAGGGACCTTGGTCATTTTGCCTAGAAGGCAAGCCTCACATGTCTCGTATGATTCAAAATCAAACGAAGTTAGAAGCCCATCAGAATGGAGCCTCTTCATGCGATTTTCACTTATATGACCCAAACGACAATGCCACATATAGGTAGGACTTAACTCATTAAGCCGAGGCCTTTTAGCGATTATATTACGACAGGTGAATCATCAAGATTTAAAATAAATAACCCATTCACAATGGATGCAGAAGCCACAAACATGCCATCTTTAGAGATTACACAACCATTGTTTTCACTCTTAAAAGAATAACCATCCTTCATCAAACATGAAGGTGACACAATGTTTCGACTTAAGCTAGGAACAAAATAACAATTATTCAATTCCAAAATAAATCGACGGGAGGTGGAGTTGCATCGTCCCGACGCCGAAGCAAACAACTCTTGCATTATTGCCCACGCTGAAGTCAACTTCTCCCTTTCCAACGCTTCTACTTCTTATCATTCCCGCATCGTATTGCAAATATGAGCAACCGATCCGGTATCAAATACCCAAGAATTAATATAAGAATCAGCGAGGAATATGTCGTAACATAAACAACAAGTGTACAAGCGGCGGGAGTACCTTTACCACCGCTATCCTTCTTGGATGCTAAGTACTCCTTGCGGTTTCTTCCAAAGTGACCCGTTTTATGACAATGAAAGCACTCACTATCGGCGAGTTGGTCCGGCCTTGGGCTCGGATGGCTTTGGCTTGGAGGTCTCACCTTTAGCCTTTTCCTTCTTTTTCTTCCAATAAGGATTGCCCCTTTTCTTAAAATTAGGCTTGTTTTGGACCGCCATCACATGGCTCTTTGCCAAAGCACCTTTCTTGATGTCAGCCTCTGCTTTGTCTTTAGCATACCACACAATTCGGTCAAGCCTTTCTCCGCCCCATGCATATGGTAGTTCGAGATGAAGTTCCCATAGCTAGGCGGCGAGATGCAAGAATGAAATCAGTAGCCAACTCTTGGCCTATTGGGAAGCCTAGCTTCTCCAATCTCCGAAAGTGTAACCAACCATTTTGATTACATGTGGTCCAAGCTGCTGCGCCTTACGCTAGCTTGCTCTCAACAAGAGCCTTTGAGACATTGAACCTTTCGGTTCTAGCTTGAGTTTGGAACATATCCTCAAGCGCCACGATCATATCGTACCTTTGCATGATTGTTATCGAACTGCATCTGCAGATCGGGTTCCATGCTAGCAAGCATAAGGCAACTCACTTCAAGATCGGCATCACATGCTTTCTTGTAAGCGTTTTTCTCGGCCAGTAGGAGCATTATCGGCAGGCTCTTACGGTAAGGGGTTGTCTAGAACATCTTCCTTTTTCTCGACCACGAGAACAATTCTCGAGGTTGCGGATCCAATCCGCATAATTTGTTCCATTCAACTTATCTTTCTCAAGAACCGAGCATAAAGTAAATGGTTGATTGTTAGGCGCCATTTATCTACAAAGAAATAATGCAAAATACTATGACAATGTATCCAAGATAGAGTAAAAACAAATTAACATTTAATTGAATGTACTCCCACTAAAATCAATATCCCTCAATTGAAACTTAGTGATTCAAGACCCACAACTAACACGTCAACTAGTGAGCTTTAGCATCACCGCTAGAAGACATGGTAGATCGGTAAGCAACTCTTTGCTAATCATATCATATATGACTCTTGTTGTTGGGCAAAGCATCTCTATGCTCACGCCAACTGCCATGCTCCAAGATCCCTAACCGTTAGGATGATCTTGTTCAAGTAACCAAACCTTCCGCGAGTAAAGTATCCGATCTGAACCTGTCTAGTCAAGGAAAACCGGTGGCACCCTAATTTTATAGACCCACCACCGATTGTACAAGGCTTGTGACAAAGGCGAGGTTTGGGGAGCATCGAAACTTAAAACATTGCCGAGGGATCGTTCTACTTCACTATCGTATGTAGACAAAAACATAGTCGCGCGTGAAAGTAGAACACGATAAGAACGACATTAAACAGTTGTGACTTGGTATGGGCTTATATCACTTTGGGGATCTCCATCTCCAATGAACTGTTCATCATGATAATCTTCATCTCCATGATCCATGTATGCCATCCTCCCGGTGATGAATCGCCAAGACTAGTCTATACTAGCGCAGAAAAAAAATAACAATTACATTATCGCGTTCATCACAAGTTGGCACGCAGGCCATTACATTAATGAGATAATATATAAGTGGCTCCGACCATATTGTCATCCTCACGACATGCAAGTCATGGAATAATTAATACATTATTTTGTAAGCATGATTTACAAAAAACAGCATTAACCGATTCCGACGTCTAAAATTTGACGGGCGAAAAATTATTTTGTAATTTCTAATTTCGTCGAAATAGACGAAGTGACGGTTGGATGTAACTTTTCGTTCTCAACGATTTTCGTTTAGAGTTCGTCTCAATCCGAGTTACGGATCAAAAGTTATGGCTGGTCAAACTCGGGCCGACGATCGGTGTAAGATCAAATCTACCACCACCGCAACTCGCATCACATGCGCCCGACCAGGCCATGACCTAGGTTCGATTCGATCAATCTTATTGATCTCAAACTCGCCTTGACTGGGTTTACATGTATCACTTAACTCCGATGGCGGAATTCCGACCGGTAGGAGTAGATCGAACAAGACCAGTGCGGCAAGATCACGAACCGAGATCAGAGACTCATCTACAACCGCGCATATCACCATATGCCCACATCCGAATCTATAACAACACAAAGATCGGCTTTGATACCCTTTGAAGGAATATGGGATCGCTACGCCAGCGTAAAACGAAAATTTTCTACCCATAAACCATGGATCTACCGCTAGTTATAGATCACGGGATTACCACTAGACGCCGCGAGGTGCAGCGGAAGCGTCGACCCTCGGCGTAGATATGCGCGTCGCGGCGCAGTGCCGTGCGATTCGCGTGATCGTCCGTCACGTCCGTCCTCCTCGTGCGGTTCGTCCTTGTGCTCCGGATGCAAGCACCTCCGAGGTATCCCACACGCATGAGGGGAGGAAGCGATGCGCCTCCGGACTGCTAGGTCCGCGAGATGCAAGAGGCGAGGGTGTGGGCGGCGGCGGCCAAAGTGGCGTGGCTTAGATTAGGTCACGCCCCGCGCCCACCTCTCATATATATAGGCGTCGCTAACGGGCTCCTTTTGGAGGCCCATTAGTAACCCTAAGTCCTCACCTAATTGGATCAAATCCGAATTAGGCCTTCTTCCCCTTAAGCGTGCGACCCTATGGGCTCACGCACACATAGACATGGCCCGAAAGTACACCTACTCGGCCAATAGTTGACAGCGGCCTCTAGCAAGACGTGCCAACTCCCATGTGTACGCAATGATCATATCAGACGAACCACCACAAACCATATACTCGTCATTCCCTTGCCACACGATATTTGGTCCACCTCGTGGGTTAACACTTAACCCAAGCACGGCCATGCATTTCTTGATCCAATCAATCGAGTGGTCCAGTTATATCTCTCTCTCATGGAGAGGGGCAATTCCATCTTGATTGACTATGTCTCACAGCATGTTTCCTGACAAACCCGAAGACCACCTTTATAGCTACCCAATTACGGAGTAACGTTTGATAGTCCCTAAGTAGGTCGTTTCACATCTTGAGTACATACGACAATCACAGGTCTAAGGACATAACGTACATATATGATGTATAAAGAGATAATAATAACATCTCATGTCGGGTCAATCCAGCCCCATGTCATACATGTGCCCACACTATTAGTTTGACATCTCCATGTCTATGACTTGTGAAACATAGTCATCAACTAATACGTGTCTTGATCTAATATTCATGTGTGTTCTCACATGAACTCCGATCAGGGACAATTATTGAATAACCAAACAAGTAAAAGAGTTTCACAAACAATTCACATAATTGCTGATCAATACAAGTTGTCTTTAATGGATATTCATGAACACATAATATATCATGGATACATATGAAGGAATACAAATCATCTTTATGATTAGCTCTAGGGCATATTCCCAACAGGTGTTACACCAGAAGCCATTAGAATCCGTCTGTTTCCCTTCTCCATCACGGGGAAGGCAAAACAATGGTTCTATAAAGAGACGGAAGTTGTCAACACGTGGGACAAGTGTTCCACGGCGTTCCTCACTAAATTCTTCCCCATGAGTAAAACTCACACCCTAAGGGGAAGAATTGCCAACTTCAGCCAGAATTCCATGGAACCCATACCTGCGGCATGGGAAAGGCTACAAGAGTACATCCAAGCATGCCCGCACCATGGGATGGAAAAGTGGCTCGTGATACAAAACTTCTACAATGGGTTAACACCCATGTCAAAAGAGCACATTGATGCCCTTCTTTGGAGGTGCCTTCCTCTCCCTCACCATCAATAGAGCAACAGCTCTTATGGAGAAAATAGTGTCCAATCAAGCTTGGGGGAGGAAAGTCTTGGCAAACAAGAAGATAGCATGCGAGGACCGTGGAGGAGACGGACGTGCTCGCTACAATGGATCTCCTATTGAAAGAACTTGACAAGTGTGCCACCGAAGAAGAAGAAACTTACGGCAATTTGTCAAGGCCATAGACTCACACGTAACATGTGAAGTGCGTGGCAATGTTGGCCATTCAGGGGAACGAGCGCCTTGAAAGCAGCGTAAAGACGTTACTCACATCAACAACGGGTTCCGTCAACAAGGAGACCATAATGGGTGGAACAACCAGTCGCGCCCACAAAACCAAGGAGGTAATTCAAACTCAAGGTACAATTCGAATCCTCTCTCCTTGGAACACTTGGTCTTAGACCAAGCAAAAATAATTGAAGAACTTTCAAAGAAGTTGATGCTTAATGATAAAATAATTGAAAACATGATTTTCAAAATTAAAAAGTTTAACTTCTTATGAAAGACAACGAGCTTTAATAAAATGTTAGAAACCCAATTAGCTCGTTTTACCGCTTTGCTTTACTGTTGTCGGTTCGGGAAAAGTTTTGGGGCAACCCAAAATTTCTCTTGAATCTGTTAAAATGGTCTCAACGAGGTCTGGTAAGCCTCTATGTCGGGAAGACAGCAAGTCTCCTACCGAGCCACCACTCATTATCAAGAAGGAGGACCCTGGCCGCCCGACAATCACATGCTCAGTTGGCCCGCATGTCTTCGAGGATGCCTTCTGCGACCTTGGATCAAGCATAAACATCATGTCCAAGGTAACATATGATGAAATATTAGGTAGACCTTTGTCCCCCTGTACATTTTGAGCTGCAGATGGCGGACCTATCACTAAGGAAACCGGAGGGAGTAGCTCGGGGACGTTATAGTAAAAATCCGAGAAGCATACATCCCGACGGACTTTGTCATCCTAGACATGGGTCACAACGAGAGAGCTGCCCCAATCCTTGGGAGACCATTTCTTAACACTACAAATACAGTTTTGCACGTGGGATCGGGGCATGCTAGCTTCCATATGGGGGCCAAACAATGAGATGCCCATTCAATGGGTTCAACAAGCATAAGAATGCTAAAAACAAGCAGCCCAAGAAGGTAAAGCCACAAAGTGTTAAGCAGGCATGGCAGACAGAAAGGATGACATCCGTATCCACTTCTCCGGATACGGGTAACACTTCGTCAAGCACTAAAAAGAATGGAGAAGAGTCCTGCTCGTCGAATTTAAAAGGTGAGCCCTTGCCGAAGGTAAATCGGTAGTTATCTTTTTATTTTATAATAATAATCTCCCAAAGTAATAACTCCATGATGCTTACAATAAAAATAATAAATAAAAATAAAATTGTTTACCTCTGTTGGATGAATCTTGTTTATCAATGCATGCTTCCTCTTTCTATTTTGGCATGTCTTGGTTTGGAAGTTTTGGTTATACGTATGATCATACTTCCATAGGCGTTTTGAATTGAGCATGGTGCTTAGGCCAAAAAGTCTACCTTGATCGATTAGACATGGAGTCGAGTCCGGTTATTGAACCTAAAATTGCTAGTGTAGATTTTGGTCGATCATATGGACTAACCCATGCAGGAATCTATCAAAATCCATAAGGGTAAGTCTTGAAGATGACAACGGGGTTAACAGTAAAAAATATATATATAATAATAATAATAATAAATAATAATAATAAAAAAAAAGAGAGGGTAGAGAAGAGAAGAAGAAGAGAGGAGATAAACCTTTCAACCCCAAGATTTTGTCCTGTTATTTTGATGACATCAAAAGACAAGCTTGGGGGGAGCCTCTAACCACGCCACCAGGTACAACTCGGATCATTGCGTGCTCAAGCTAAAAGCGAGAACCATAAAAGGTAAGCAAAAGGCTTGCTTGGGGAGGACTCCAAGAAAGGTAACTTGTATCTCACATTTTGATCATATTCTCTATCTTATGAAATGTTGAGTTACGCTAAAAAGACAAACTTCATTCCTATATATGAGTTATAAAAATGTTTAGTCTTAGTCCCTTGTTGAAATGATGAATAGTTGCTCTGTCTTATGCTTTGCCTGTGCCTAGTTTATAATTCGAATTTCTTTAAAGTTTGGGTTTAATGGCTAATTCTAAAAACTCATCTGAAAAACCCGATTCATGTGGGTTGCATAGGCTCTATCCGGTCTAAGTTGTTGCCAAGTATGATATGGTACAAATGGATTTGCTATGACTTCGTCCAAAAAGAGAAACTTGACATCAGGAATCTACTTTGAAAAGAAAAGAGAAATGATATGGGCTATGCTAAAAAAAAAAAAAAATGAGATGAAAAATGGACAAGTGTCCGAGGGCGAGTAGAGCCCACATCTCTAAAAAAAAAAAAAAAAAAAAAAGAGAGAGAAAAAGAAAAGAGAGGAAATAAAAGACAAAAGTCTAGGGCGAGCGAGAGCCCATCTCTCCAAAAAAAAAATATGATATAGCAATAAAGCCAATACTTTCTCGAAAAAAAAAAAATAAATAATATATATATATATATATATATAAATATATTTTATCTAAATAAAAAACCCGGATAAAAAGTGGATCAAAAGGATGAATGATAAGCACCTCTGTTATAACCGCGTTCTATCGGCAACCGCCCAAGGCTTTGAGAAAATTTGGAAAGCCCTTCACGATGAAAGGTAATAAAGGGTGGAAAAAAAAAAAGATGTGCCATTTTATTCAAACTCTAGTAGAAAGTCTTATTATAACCCCTGGCACTGGTAAAACGTAATCGGCATAGTAGCAACTCCGATCAACAACCAAGTACTTATCTCTTTTGCTCGAGGACGCGCAAAGGGTAAGCTTGGGGGAGTTTGTTGACGGTAACCAACGACATATTTTTCCGTCAACTTACTACCATAAAGGGAGTAAAATTAAAACTTTTTATACTCATATACTTTTATAACTAATAAATTCCACTTGTAGTGTCTTGTATTTTATTTTGCAGATTTATAATAAAAGCAAGTGGAAAATCGACCAAAGTACGCCTTAGAAAGCGCATTATTGCAAAACCCAAGCCCAAGAGCAAATCGACCCAAAACATCAAATGCGGGCCGAGCACGGCCCGGCCCACAACTTTTCAGGGCAAAAAGACGACACCCCACCAAGACCCGGGCCAGGCCGAGCCCGGGGGTGCGCGCACCAGTTGGTGCGGCCGCACCCACCTCCCGAGAGCGGTTTCGGCCCGACCTCGGGGAGGCGGTTCGTGCACCTTCCAAACGGGGTTTTTCGCCCTTAGTTGGTCGGTTTGCGCACACAAGGAAGGTTTACAGGTCGGTTTGGTGTAATTTAGCACTTAGGCCCCTCCTCCAAGTGTATAAGTAGGCCCCCCTCTCCCCCTCCCTCAACACACACCATTTGGAGCCTCCTCACTTTCTACTCTTCTTCTCCTCTCCTCTCTACTCCTCTCCTCTCTACTCCTCCACTTCTCTAGTTCTTTTAGTCTTTAGTAGTATTTGGAGCAAGGCTAAGCTTCATTGGAGAGCTTGTACTTGGGAGAAGGAATATTCGGTATGAATACATTTATGGTTTATCCTCAAGTCTTGATCTCATATGCTTGTGCAATAGAGCTAGAGTATTTACATGTTATATTCTTGACATGTTGTTCTCGACACAATCATGATAGAAGAACTAGACTATAGTTCCTATGTCGTGGTTAGTCGTATAGAACTTAGGGCCTAACCATTCGTGCCATGTATTTGAGTAGAGTAAGAGTTGTCTTTGAGGTGGCGAGTTCGTTGTGCCCTTCGGGGTTTGCTCGTGTTCTATTCCGTCCATCCGTAGGGTGGGGCCATGGGGACATGAGTAGTGTCCTAGTATGCGGACGTGGTGTCCGGATGCCAGGTATCCTTCGAATATGAGTGCATGCCACGGTTGAGGGGGTAGGCGGCTTGGTCGTGACAAGCCTTGTCCGTCCCTTGAAATCCCCCCACGTTCGTGTGTGCTGTAGGAGTTCGTAAATGCCTTCCTTCAGGGCGGATGCTCCGGGAGGTCTCCCTGTCCATCTCACTCTCAGCCTAAAACTCTAGTCATCTATGTTTGCATGATTATTAACTGGTTCTTTGCACAGCTACTTTAGAATGCCTGCTCCACTTAGGAATATTCTTTATTCTTTATTTTCCTTTTTATCCTTGAGGTTGGCCCAAGTGTGTGTCACACTATCTTAAACTATCATGACTTACCCCCTGTATTGAGTATGGTCAACTGCATAGACATGTTGTCTTGTTCATGCCCCTGCTAGAGTCCTACACCATGCCTTCCTTTGGGAAAATATAAATAACGATACCCTGAATATCTCGGATGAAATGCTACAACGGTATTTCCGTCTGCGCGGACTTGTTACGTAAATGCTACGAGAATGCAACGACATCCCGTGGCGATGGTAGCTGGAATGTAACAATTACGGCGAAGTCGTTGTGGGAAGTCAACTTTGTGGTTCCCGGTGCTCTTGCCCTTTTTGGCACTTGCGCTTAGGAAACGCACAAAGCGGCGACTTAGCGGGGTCGACCCACTCGGGAGTGTTACATGTGCGGACCCGAGGGTGAGCCGCCGCGGCGTCCCAGCGAGGACGAGTCCTCTCAAGCACACCCCCCGCGCACTCGGGGGCGAGGCTCGGCGGGTCCCCCGAAGCGGCGCACCGCTCAAGCGGGTCCACGAGCGCCTCGAGGAGCTCGAGGAGGCCGAGCGCGGGATCCCGAGGAGTGCGAGGCCCTCCTTGCGGAGGAGGGGGACGGCACCGGGCTCGAGCTTGCGGAAGGGATGCACGCCGCCCCGCATCGACGAGGCGGGCGACCTCCCGCTGTCTTCGGCCGGGCAACCCAGAACCTCACCGCCGCCCTGCACTCTGCACGACCTCCCGAAGGGGAGGGAGGCGGGAGGCCGGCGGGTCCACCGACAGCTGCGGTCCCTCATCGAGAAGGCCATGGAGCAGCAGATGGATAGCTCGGCATCCCACCACCGGCTCCGAGAGGAGCACGAGGCCTCCTCCAACCCGAGGCCAGTACGAGATGACTCCCCGCGAGTTCACGCACGGCGTCGAAGTCGGCGAAAACCGCGATGCACGGGACACTCGATGCACGGCGGGGGTAGAAGCTCGGAGGAAGTAACCGGTGTCGAGCACCGAGACCGCCGCGGCGACGACCGACACGACGGCGACCGCCCCACACACTCCAACAGGGGAGGGAGGGTGGCGCAACGACAGCCCGGGAGGACCGTGGTCGGGCCCGACACCGTGAGGTGAGGAGGAGGGAGGTGGCAAGCGCGCTCTCCCCGAGCTCGCGACACCCGAGCTCGACGTGGAGCTCGTGGCAAGAGCCCCACCCGGATGGAAGACGGCCCCGGTCTTCGGTTCCGGGTCCCACGACGCACCGTTCCCCGGCGCCGAGCTCGACCTCGACCTCCTAGAAGTACAACGGGGAGACGGACCCCAGCATATGGCTCGAGGACTACCGCCTCGCGTGCCAAGCGAGAGGAGCCGACGATGAGCTCTTCATCATCTGCAACCTCCCCCTGTACCTCGCTGACACTGCTTGATCGTGGCTCGAGCATTTACCTGCAGGTCTGATCGACAGCTGGTGCGACTGTTGACGGTAGTTATTGTCAACTTTTTACTATGAAATAATAGAACATATGAGGACAAGAACAAATAAAAGATAGGGTTTACACTAATGATTTCCACAAGTTTTGTATACACTCAGTTTTACAGGTGAACTACGGAAAACCCCGTAAAATCGAGAGAGAAAAGAGGAGAAATCAAGACACAGAAGAAAAGGACCAAATCGGGCGATTGGAGTAAATTCAGGGGGTCCAAATGTGAAGAGAAGACACCTCGCCAAGGCCGAGGCCCACACCCTTACAGGTGGGTAGGGCGGCGAGGGGGGGAAGGGGTGCCACGCGGCATCCCCTAGAGGAGCCACGTGTCCATCTTCTAGAAGCTTCCTACAACCGACCTATGGAGTTGATCTAGTCCGTCCAATCAAGTCAGTTTGATCCAAGGGCTGAGATTCATCCTCTGGGGCTATAAAAAGAAGGGGCGGGGCTACCCCTGAAACCCTAATTCAGATCGAAGATCGAAACCCGAGTTCCAGAGATCAAGTCCAGAGCCATAATCTCGCCCGATAGGTTGGCCCAACCCCGACCCCGCCGAGGCCGCACCAAAATTTCCCTTCTATCTTATCCTCTCCTCCCTCGGTGTCCTCTCTCGGGCCGCACGAAACCTAGCCACATCCGCCGCCACCGCATTCGCGCCGCTGCATCCGGCCGTCCCGCCCACCGCATCCGGCCGGCCCGCCCCGGCGCATCCACCGCATCCCGCGGCCGCCACCGCATCCACCCAACAGACCACCGCCGCATCCACCCATCCCGCGGCCGCCACAACTAAACCTAGCTGCACCGCGGATCCCGCACACCACGCCGCCGAGGATGGTCGCCTCCTCCTTTCCTGCAACTTAGCGGCACCAAGCACCGACGCCGGAGCCGGAGTACTAGGCCGGAGCCGGAGGGAGGCCGCATCCACCATGGCGCCGGGCGACCATGGAGTACTAGGCCGGAGCCGGAGGGAGGCCGGAGCCGCTTCCACCACGGCCCTGGACTGCTTCTTCCCCGGACTCCTTCAGCGATGCTTGAGGGCGTAGCTTCGAGGCTGCATCCACCACGGCCCTGGACTGCTTCTTCCCCAGAATCCATTCACTAAGCAAAGGTACCATCCTCTCCCACATTCTCTAGGATCTGTCTAGAACAATGACATTACTGAATCCCATAGTGATTCGTTTGATAGGAATGAGGGCATGTATGGACTGATTGCCTATTGAGGGACTGATTGCTTGATAGCCTATGGATATGCCTATTCATGGAATCCAACAAATTACCTATGATGACCTCTGAATGAATGCATGTATGGTTTAAAAAACAATATATAGTATAGGTTTAGAATGGACCATGTTGGGGTGACGGGATGGGGAACGGGATCTTAGTCACTCTTAAGACCTTAGTCACTGTCAGTGCTTATTACAGAAATGTGGGGTGTTAGAGTACCGTTCACTGTTCTGGGGATTGTGGAGAATGTGAAATGGTTGGCTCTGATCCTAGTTGTTGAAGGTGACTGTTAGTTTGACCTAAGACTGTGACTGTGACACTATATAAGTTTAATTAACACAAGTTGAACTGCATCCATATCAGTATGTGGAAATGATGTTTGACTGGATGTCAACAACCGACACAAACTAAGGTGGTCGGGATGCCGTAGCGTAGGTTTATCAGGAGCTGTTATTTTGTCACTTGTTAGTTTGTTATTTTGCCTACTGTTCTTTTACTGATTTGTTAGTTCTATACCAACTCTTTTTTAAACCGTATCCGGTTTACCTGCGTCTTCGTTTGATGAAACTAAGTTGAAATGTCAAAACCCCGGTATGAGCTAAAGAGGGATCAAAGGGTGAAACAAAACCGGGAATATTTTAGATCTCTGGGATTTTCAGTAATTGCTCAGGAAGTTAGAGATGCTTTTTCAAAAAACAAAAGGGCAAAAGGAAGCCGGTAGAGGACCGACAAAACCGGGTTCGAG
Source organism: Hyparrhenia diplandra (assembly GCA_015847255.1). Lineage (NCBI taxonomy): Eukaryota > Viridiplantae > Streptophyta > Magnoliopsida > Poales > Poaceae > Hyparrhenia > Hyparrhenia diplandra. Next base: position 113,417 of record JADLZK010001241.1, read on the forward strand.
CAATGATTATGATCCATCTTCTGACATTGATAACCAAACTGACAGTGATGCTGACTCGATGATGACCTCGTTAATGAGGCTAATACTGAGGTGAGATGCTTTACTAGGCCAGTATACTAGTATATCGTCTATTTCAATCATGTACTTCATTGTTATCATTTACTACACATAGTTTCAACTTAATTGAGAAGATGCTTGTTTGTCTTGGCAGGTAGGAGCGATGGTTCCAGGAACTCGCCCTAAGCATAAGAAGCAAGCTGCGGGAAAAATGGTGGCTACAAACCAGCCGCCACCACAAACACCTAAAAAGCTCACTAGGCAACAGGCAACCATGAATGCGGCTGGACGCCGTCCACCTAGAGAAAGATTACCCTTGCCTTCTAAGACCAATATGAACGCCAAGCCTATAACTAATCCAATTTGCAGTGACGGCAACTTGCAAGGCCACCTCAGTGTAAGCAACAGCCACACCACAGAGACTACAGACAATCAGCCTTCTACTCAAAACATCACTATGAGCAGTCCAGCCATGTCTCCCCCTGTACCAAACACCAATGCAGCTATATCGATGCCTAGTGCAGCCGGTGAGCATAATACTCCTACTACACATACTTGTGTTAACCAAACAATCCCTACAGACACCTCGCCAGGTGTATAGAGGTCTAGGCAAAGCAATGACCTCAACAGCAATAACATAAACGACTCACATGACCAAGAGGATGCTGCTATTTCAGTGGGGCATACAAATGAAGGACAACCAGATAGTGACTTACTTCCAAGTAATTAATATGTGTTCACAAACATTATTTTCTACCTTCACTATCTACATTTCTGCCTCCTATAATAACCCATTTTGCTTCTTATTGCCAATGCAGGGCCACGGAAGAATGTCCGCAAGAAAACTATGGGTCTTGGCTTAGAGAAGTTGACAAATAAAGGGAACAGGCTGCCTATCCAAGTGGCTGAAGGGAAGAAAAGACCTGATGTCCCACTTCAGGCAGCAAAGCTGGCATCAGAAACTGGTGTTGTCCTTAGAGACCAGCTGCCTATCTACGCATCTTGGAGGACTTATGAAGACCCGGCCGGGAAGGCACAAGTACAAAAAGTGCTTGAGAAAGTGGCGGTGAGACAACTATTTCACTCCAATACTTTCTTGCATTACTAGCTCAACTACCGTGTACAAAATTGTGTCTAAGAAATTATTTGTGTGGCTGCAGACAAGATTGGATGTCGATGTTACAAACGAGGGACCAAGCAAAGCAGCATGCACCGATATTGTGAAGAAGGCAGTAAGGCAGCATAGGTATAACCTGAAAAGGAAGTACTTCGATGAATCAATGACAAAGGAACAGCTATTGACCAGACCTCCACCTAAGACGAAGAAAGAGGTGTGGGAGAACCTGGTAGATTCTTGGTTTGACCGAAGACTCGAGTCCATGCCCTCCATTTGTTTTTGTTAATATGAAAACTTTGTATTGCTTTTCTGGTGCAGGATAAAAGTGAAAAGAATAAAGCAAACCGAGAACAAGTGTGGCTTCACCAAAGGACTGGATCTAGGTCCTATATTGCCAAGCGATAGGGCCTAGTAATACTATTGCTTTGACTTTTGGGGTACTATGCTACACACTTTTGGGGTGCTTTTGGGTTGTGTTTTTAGCTTCTTTGAGCTCCTGTTATATTGAGAAATGACAACACATTATAGCTGCATTTACTATTTACAAGCTGCACTGGTGGTAATAAACATTTTGCTTCATGTACATTATTGGATATGAACTAGTGAATAGCTATGTCTGAAAAGTGGCAAGGCTCTCTCTGATAATAAACATTTTGCTTCATGTACATTATGTGGTAATTTTTTCCCATATGTATGTGCACTGGTGCCTGTTGTTCCTTCAGTTACTATGTATTGAAAACTATAAGTACATGTGTGCATCAAAGTAATCCAAGTTTTTTACCCACTTGCAGAGGCCTAAATACAATGACATGGAACCAGATGCTATTGATTTCTTTGGAGAATGTATGACTAGTCCCACGAATGGCCGTACTCCTCTTGCTAATGAAATATATGTAAGTTACAAAATGATTATATGCATGTACTATACTCAAGTCATTGCCTAGTTCAATATCTTTGTTCTATGACATTGTTATTAATTCCATTCTTTTTGTGTAGGAAGAAATGGTGGTAGAGAAGGAAAGAGAGCCGGAAGAAGGAGAAGCGGAGAAGTCTCCCACCAAGATTGTTCTTTGAAAGTCGAGCCATGTCGGTCGTTCATCCACCTTTCTTCCAAACATTGGTGTCACTCGATCGCCCAAGACTACCCCATCATCGGCAGCAATAGAAGCACGCACCGCAAGCTCGGTTTGAGGCAACACTTCAAGCCGAAAGAGAGGAAGTCGCTTGGAAGCGGGGAAGAAGCGCATGCGCGCCTTCAAGCTCAGCGAGGCCGCACTTGAAGAAAACCGAGTTTCGCGCCCGGACCCAAGAGGAAGTGAAGGAGATGAGTAGCGAGGTTTGAAGAGACCAATCAACTCCTACGAGCTATTCGAAACTTCAGAAAGATTGAGGTATGAATGTTGTTTCGAGGATGAGGCCTTTGCCTTGGCTTTTGCTACATTGCTTCGAGTTTGTCTCGTAGTTGGAACTTGGTCGAATTATGTAGCCATGTGCTTATATGTTATTTCCTCTAGTGGATCCCGGAACTATGTGGTGGTTCCTAGAACTAAGTGGTCGAGCAAGTGTGTTGAACTATGTCAAGTGTCTTTGGAACTATGTGGTTTGAACCACATTAATTGTTTCTATGCCCGATGGCTTGTCTATGTTTTGTGCCTTGTGATGTCCATTCGTGGATCATGGCATGTGTGGATTGTGAATGATATATGCATGTGGATGATGGCTTCAATGGATTATGTATCCGGATGATGGCTTGATGTGGATTATGTGCGTGGATGATGGTTTGACCGATGTATATATATGTATGGTGCTTTTGTAAGCAAAGTGATGAGATAAGTTTGTCGATCCATCGAATATATATGCCACACTCTGTCATGAATGAAAGATAATTTATGACACCAGAACTCGTCCTAAACATGTGTCTGATCACCACACAAACAAGACATAATATCCTGTCACAAAATACCTTTGAACTATACATGACGTTGGCGACGTCATAGAAAGTCACTCAATCCTGTCCCCAAACGCACAATATGTGGATATTTGTATACATAACGTGACATGTTGACTAAACAAAATGTGACACACGCTGGGTGTCATAGAAGGTAATAATATGTGACAATGGACCTATGTTGTCACAAAAGGTTTTAATCTTTTGTGACGATGTAAGAAATATCGTCACGAGGAACTTTTATGACGCTCATTATATGACGACCGGCGTGACTGTTGACATTTCTTAGCGCAATCACCAAAAAGGCAATCACGCTTAGAAATGCCTATTGGTAATCAGGCGCAAGCGCCAAAAAAGGCAGGAGTCTTTGGAAAACCAAAGGTTGACTTCCCACGGCGACTTCACGGAATTGTTACATTCCAAAGAACATCGCCCACGAGGATGTCGGGTGGCATTCTCAGTAACGTTCTGAGAACAAGTCCGCAAGCGCACGGAAATACCGTTGTAGCATTTCACCCGGAGATATTCAGGGTATCGTTATTTATATTTTCCCAAGGGAAGGCATGGTGTAGGATTCTAGCAGGGGCATGAACAAGATGACATGTCTGTGCAGTTGACCAATACTCAATGCAGGGGTAAGCCATGATAGTTCATAAGATAGTGTGACACACACTTGGGCCAACCTCAAGGATAAAAGGAAAATAAAGAATAGAGAATATTCCTAAGTGAAGCAGGCATTCCTAATGTATAGCTGTGCAAAGAACAAGTTAATGATCATGCAAACATAAATGACTAGAGTTTTAGGTTGAGAGTGAGATGGACGGGGGAGACCTCCCGGTACCATCCGCCCAATGGAAGGCATTTATGAACTCCTACATCACATACGAACGTGGGGGATTACAAAGGACGGACAGGGCTGTCACGACCGCCGCCGCCTACCCCTCGACCATGGCATGCTCTCATATCCGAAGGTTCCCGCTCATCCGGGCACCATGCCCGCATGTTAAGGTACATCCCATGTCCCGCGCGGACTCTCACCCTACGGATGAACGAGCTAGAACATGGGCAGGCCTGAAAACCACAACAAACCGCCATCTCAGCACAACTCTTACTCTACTAAAATACATGGCACGGATGGTTAAGCCTAAAGTTCTATACGACTAACCATGACATAGGAACTATAGTCTAGTTCTTCTATCATGATCGTGTCGAGAACAACATGTCAAGAATATAACATAGAAACTATATGCTAGTTCATATGTCAAGTCTATAACATGTAAATACTCTAGCTCTATTGCACAACTAAATAAGAACAAGACTTGGGAAGAAACCATAAATGTATTCATACCGAATATTCCTTTCTCCCAAGTACAAGCTCTCCAATGATGCTTAGCCTTGCTCCAAATACTACTAAAGACTAAAAGAACTAAAGAGAGGTGGAGTAGAGAGGAGTGTGGTGAGTGAGGAGGCTCCAAATGGTGTGTGTTGTGAGAGGGGGAGAGGCCCTCTACTTATAGGATGAGAGGAGGGGGCTAAGTGCTAATGTTACACCATGAATGCACCAAACCGACGTCCTCCAGGCGTCCACGTTCACTGAACCGAGCCACGCACCCCCGAACCGATGTTTTGGACACTTAATGTACCGCCTCGTCGAAGTTGGGCTCGAACCGCCCCTAGGAGGGTGCGGGCGCACCTTAGGGTGCGGGCGCACCCTTCCTGGCCCAGTTCGGCCCGAGCTTTGGCAGGCCGGCGTGTTTGGGCCTGAAAAGTTGTGGGATGGCGTTTTCTCGGCCCAGTTTTGGCGTTCTGGTCCGTTTTATCCCTGGGCTTGTAATCTTCTAAAGTACGCTTTCCAGGGTCGCGCCTTTTGGTCGTATTTCCACCTGTTTTTATTATAAATCCTACAAAATACATTTTGGACACTACAAGTGGAAATATGTTAGCAATAAATGTATATGAGTATGATAATGTATAGTTTCACCCCCTTTATGGTAGAATGTTGACGTTTAAAATGTGTCGTTAGTGACCGTCAACAGTGACACGGCCTTCTCGTCATAATGTACTTTTTATGACACATTTTGCGCTTTATGTGACCAAAGTGGTTTGTCATACAAGCCCAGATTTCTTGTAGTGATTAAAGAACTTGTCAAGAAGAACGATCCTAGCTACAGAAGAAGGGAGAACAAGAAGAAGTAGCCTCAGAACATGAACATGATCAATGCGGTCCACTCAGAATGGGACTACGCTGCTACTTCACCTTATCTGCCAAAGATGGAAGATCTAGGTAACCCTGAGTTAGACATTTTAATTAATCAGCTAACCTTCATGAATACTATCTGTGACATAGGCTCAGGAGTCAACATCATGCCTAAGGTAATCTATGAATTTGTATTTGGTAAACAACCCCTGTTTGAAACCTATACGCAGCTGCAGATGGCAGATCAGTCTTACAGGAGGCCAGAAGGCATAGCTAAAGATGTACCAGTCCAGATTCGAGACCACTTCGTACATGCAGATTTCATGGTCCTGGACATGCAAGATGAAGACATCAACACACCTATTGTGCTTGGAAGACCATTCCTGAACACGACCCGTTGAAGATCTCTAGTTTGGTTTTGGATAATTAGTGACACCTAAGGACTAATCTCTCGATGCTAAGTGTTTGACTAGATTGGAGATTGGCCGTGCCAAGCTTGGAGCATGGTGATCATGGAGGATGGATCGAGGTGATCCAAAAGATGATCAAGTGTCCAACTTGGAGAAGTTTGGAGATCAAATGGGCTCAAGGCAAAGGTATAACCATAGGGCCATTTTATTTTACACTCAAGACACCATAGAGGGTGTGAGTGATTTAGGATCGATAAGCCATACTATAAAGAGGGGAAACTTATCGTACATATCGGTCCTCATGTGCCTCTAGGTTCAAAATTCATATGCATGCATTCTAACCTAGAGAGCTAACTCCGTACTTGATGAAAATGGTTTTCAAAATGCTGACACAAGTGCTCGAGGTGTTCTTCGACGTGTTGGCAACAAGAATCAAGTGACGGAAGCTGGTTTGGAGCAAAGGCGAAGGAACGGCAGCACAACGATAGATTTTCACGGCTCAGAGCCGACCGGACCCTGCGACCGGACGCTTGACCGGACGCATGGGTTTTGATCGGACGGTCCGGTCGGAGGATCCGGTCGATGTCCGAGAGCATGTTTTTCAAAAGCTGAATTTTTGGCTCGGCCGGACGCTTGCGTGTTGGTTCGGTCGTGGACGGACTCGTTGACCGGGACGCGTGCGGCGGGGTGTCGGTGCGGGCCAGCCGGCTTGTCGACTCTGACTGGACTCATCGACCGGACGCTCTGGCGGGTCCGGTCGGTGCGTCCGGTCGGCCCGCAGGAATTGCAGTTTGCCCCCCAACGGTTGGATTTCGTGATGGGGGCTATATATACTTGTTTGGCCGGCTTGTGCTCTTTATCTTGGTCATTTGAATCACTCCTAACATCCTAGAGCAGAGAAACAAGGCCTCCCCTCTCTCATTCTTGCTTGTGAGCTTCATTCTTGAGAGAAGAGGATCCATGTGTATTTGCATCGAGTTCTTGCATCTAGAGGCACTTGGGGATCGTTGTGAGCCGGTTGGTTTCCTTTTGCTCTTGGAGACACCGCTCCTAGCCGGCTTGGTGATTTGGTGGAGGCGTTGGCAAGAGAAGGTGATTGTTCTTGGCAACCTCCGGTGATTTGTAAGAGGAATACGCAATCCTCGTCGGGAAGACAAATTGCAAGGAATACATTGCTCGTGTCTTGGGTACCTCACTTGTGAGTGGTGGCTTGGAGCTAGCAAGTGCACCGCCTAGCTCAAGCACCATCCTTGTGTTGGTCGGCTGTAGGAGACTAGCTTGTCGGTGTACAAGTGAACTCCGGGTCAACACATCGACGTGTCTCTTGTCTCCTTGGTGATTGGCTTAATCTTCATATTGTCATTGCTCATCCTCGACATGGGTGATTGGTTCATTGCCTCTACACGTCAGTATATCGAGTTCACCGCTCTAGTATTACATTCCTAGTTTACTTTGTGTAGAGAGCTAGCTTTTGCTTGTGTAGTTGTTCTTGCTAGCCTAAGGATCATATTTAGGATTGTTCACTAGTTAGAGTAGTGACATAGCTCTTGAGTGACATAGAAATCATAGAGTATATCTAGAGTTGTCAATAGAAGGCTTGCAAAACAATAGGACTAGTGCAAACCGCATTTACGCCTTTTGTTATACTAATCGGTTTGTTAATTTGAGCTTGTAGAAAATTTTTATAGGCTATTCACCTCCCTCTAGCCATCTAGGACCTTACACCCATGCAGTCATCTACATGAATACTGGAGAAATCCACTTCGAGTTTCCTACAGAAAGGGTTGTTACTTTAATAATTTTATTACTGACTATGAAAAGTCCAGAGAGCCTCGCAATAGGAGGAGGCAAAATGCTCGTCGCAACCAGTACGTCCCCAGGACAAACAAAGAATGGGAAGAGTACGCGGTGGTAGCATCAACCATAGAAGTTGGATGGGAAGATTGGACCAACAACCTTGAAGAAGTACACAATGAAGAAGAGAAGGTACAGGAAGAGGTAACACCACCTGCACCTAAACCAACCGAGGAGGATGAGGAACGTATACTACGAAAGATTCTAGGAATCAAGGCTGGGAACAAGAAGGATAGTGAGCTTACATTAGAAGAAATTTTGGGAGTCAAAGCAGAAGAGATCCATGTTGATCCAGCCATCCTTGACACACTAAGTTTAAAGCGTGGAGGAAGAAGCAAGAAAGCCCACCTTCAGAACCAGAACCGTCCTCTCCTTCAATGGTAACTTCCCTAGAAGCTTCAGTTCAAACATGCGTACCAACCGACATACCATGGGAGTAACTCCTAATTGCCCAAGGTAAGTGCACAAGGTATCTTCTACTTTTAGTTTGTACATATTTATTTTCTTTAGCATTCATTCATCTAAAGCCCCATGTAATTATTTACGTGGCATAAACACCCACTGAACTATTTACTATGGAGGCATAAAAATAAAAATATTGCATTTGTTCATATTCTCTTCTGCATGCATAAAAAGAAAATACAAAAATATTAGTTTTTTGCTTAGATCCCTGTTTAAGATTAATCTTTAATTTTTCTCATAAAAATAAATTCAAGATAAATAGGCATAAAATTTCCAAGCGCTAATGCCTAATCAATTCCATGAAGTTTTGTTGTCTACTTGAGTTTTGCAGGATCTAAGGCAATTATGAGCCATGACGAGAAGGAGACGTCCAACCACTAAGCGAGAACCTCAACGGTCATCATCAATATTTCATCAAGGAAGGACAACATCATCTCCATTCGTCTACCTCACCTCAGCACCTACACAAAAATCTAGTTATATATATCCCCGGTTATCGAGATAAGTACCCCTATGCTTACTTTTGCTTTTTTGCTTTAAAGTTTTTCAAAAAAGACCATAAAAGATGCATAAAGTTTTAAATCAAATAAAGAGTCTTAGTTATATATATATATATATATATATATATATGTTTGCTTAAGGTGTGGTTAATAAAAGTTAGTTAGAATAAATAAAGTTAGTCTTGGAAATGATGAATAGTTGCTCTACTCTAATTCTTTTTAGTACCTTGCTTTTTACTAGAAACTCCTCTGATGTTTTGAATATATTTGTCCCGCTTTCAAATTTGCTTTATACGACTTGTGATTGCATACACTTGATCTAAGTCTAGGTAATTGGGGATATGATATGAGAGAGAGTCTGAGCATGCTATTTATCTTGTCCTAGTGAAACTATATCTGGAGATTTATTTTGAAAATTTAAAATCTTTCATGATGAGCTCTTGTTTGGCAGAGTGTTAAAATTCTTACCAAAGCCATATTTATGATTATTAGATTAGGAAAACATTCCAGTTACATATGCTATTTGCTTTGGGTTGAGTAGTTCAAGCTTTCTTTGTTACTGTGAGGAGTTCGGTCATGAAAAGACAAGTTTCCATCCACACCACCTTCCACATACATATGCATTATTCCTACAATGGGAGTGATTGCGATACCATGCTTTTCCACATATACATCCACTTATTTGTTTTCATTGCTACATTGGGAATAAACCCTCCATCAAACCATAGAAAGCCCATGTTTATTTACTCCAAAATATCTTTGTTGATATCTCTCAAAAAGTTTATCAGTAGAAAGAGATTTGGGTTCTTTGCTAAAAAAAAATAATAAAAGGGAGATTGAAAATGGACAAGTGTCCTACGGGCGAGTAGAGCCTACCTCCCTAAGAAAAAAAGAGAAAGAGAGTAAAAAGAGGACAAGTGTCCAAATGAAAACAATGGGTACTTAGATGCCCGCCTCTCTGAAAAGAAAAGGAAAGAAAAGTGTGCAGCCCAAAGTTCTCTCAAAAGTTTCCAAGTTTCAAAAGAGAGATTTGATTTGTTAAAGGAGTAAACGTAGAATTTGTTTTAGCCACCAAATATACACCTATCCACCATATTCCATACACATGCTATACCTGTCTTGACTGGCTGAACTCTCTATGGATCCATTGTTTGAACTATAGATATATCCTTTGCAAATATGCAATATTATTTTAAGAGTGCCACTCCTATGAACCCCACATAAGCCATATTTAGAGAGAGAGAGAGTTATAAAGGCTTAATACTTAGCCTTGTGCCATAAATACCACTTATACAAGAGAGAAGACAACTATTAATGCCTAGTGAGGATCCACAAATACCACATACTGAGTGATTGAGAGTGCCATTCATTACATAGCTCTGAGTTTTATTTGCAAAATTTATTAAACACTCCAGAATAATAGTGATCGAAGACTTGAGACATAGTGCTTGACTTGATTGTTCTATCTTTCAATTGCTCAAGTACCTAAGTGAGAGTAAATGCACCATAGTTGGTAAAAGAAAGAGTTTGAAGTCAGAATTAGTCTATCCAATCCGGAGTTGAGTCTCTTTTTGAAAGCATGTGTACTTTGTAAAAATAAAAGTATCATAGCAACTCCTGATCCAAGTTTGTTTTATAGTTTATATGTTTTTCTAAGGGACTAGCAAAAGGTAAGCTTGGGGGAGCTTGTTGACGGTAGTTATTGTCAACATTTTACTATGAAATAATAGAACTTATGAGGACAAGAACAAATAAAAGATAGGGTTTACACTAATGATTTCCACTAGTTTTGTATACACTTAGTTTTACAGGTGAACTCTGGAAAACCCCAGAAAATCAGAGAGAAAAGAGGAGAAATCAAAACACCGAAGAAAAGGACCAAATCAGGGCGATTGGAGTAAATTCTAGGGGTCCAAATGTGAAGAGAAGACACCTCGCCAAGGCCGGGGCCTACACCCTTACAGGTGGGGCCGGGCGGCATGGGAGGGGGGGGTGCCGCGCGGCACCCCCTAGAGGAGCCACGTGTCCATCTTCTAGAAACTTCCTACAACCGACCTATGGAGTTGATCTAGTCCGTCCAATCAAGTTAGTTTGATCCAAGGGGTGAGATTCATCCTATGGGGCTATAAAAGAAGGGGGGGGCTACCCCTAAAACCCTAATTCAAGATCTTGAAGATCGAAACCCGAGTTCCGAGATCAAGTCTAGAGCCATAAACCCTACTTCCTCAGAAAATTTCTAGATCTAGAGAGATTAGCTACTTAGTAATAGATTAGAAGGAGATCCAAGCAAAGAAAGGCTTGAGCTTCAGATTCTGTCAAGGTGTTCATAGGTACATTGTTATACTCTTTGATATATTTATATCTTTGGTATATTCATTACTCATTGATCATCTATGATATTGTGCTTTATCTTTATTATATTATCATTTGCTTTGTTTATTGTTTGCTTTAATATGTCTAGTAGAGTTATTTATTTATTATGGATTGCCTGCTTAGGATTGTATAGCCCTCATCTTGTAACGTGCAAGATAGGTGTTATAACTTATGTAAGTGTGGTGCTTATATATGTTATATCTGCAAATGCCCACTATATGCCGAGGTTTGGGGTAGTTCGTAGAGGTGACAGCTCTATTGAGTCTTCTATAATCCTTCCTCTGCATGTAGTTAACGGTAGGTCATGTGTCGCGAAGAAGGTGAAGATCTCATTATTGAATCCTTCCTAGTTGATGATCCTTAAGTTTGTTATGAAGTAATAAGTAGTAGCTATGATAACTAGATGTTTGCACTAATTAGAGTCTACCAAAAACATGTGATGATAGTTACACATAAGTTTTCCTTATATTGGCCCATGTGAGTCCTTAGACTAGAATATTCTGTTGAATCTTTATCATTTCATGATGGCTTGATCCCTGTATTTATCATTTATCTTATTGAGCATTTATCATACATATCTTTATCATATTTATTATTATTTCATATGACATTAACCTGTTGTTGAGTAGAAGCATTATCATTATTGGTTATAGATATTCCATATATAAGGACTATATTAGTATCGGCATTAAGTAGATTAATCTGTTTTCCCTGTGGTATGACAACCCTTACTCATTTAAAATGCTACAATGGTATAGATTATTCTATCCGCTTGCAGAGTCTTGTTCTATATTCTTTATCTTATTCTATTCCTGCCTAGTCATATTATTTCATGCCATGTTATACTTTCTAGTTGCATAAGTGGATTGACGACCTACTTGACTAGAAGTATAGGTTATCCTTTGACTAGTTTATAGTGGCTTTATGATTGTTATAATACCAGCACTGTTTGGGGTCATTGCTTTTATAGTTTTGTCACCTAGCATCGTTCAAGTATTAGTTGGCGCCATAGTATTTGAAGGGCTAGAGATCTATATTAGTGATGTCGTTAAGCAGTGTCAATAGCGACCTCGTGACATCTTCGTCGGCAAATTCCACGGGACCTACTCCCGCCCCAAAGAACACGTGGGATCTCCGGCGCAAGCGGTGGAAGAACAAGAGCTGCGCGACTACATCCGGGCGCTTCTCCAAGCTGCAACGAGCTCACCGACGCCACCGACGCGGAGATCATCATCGCCCTTCACCTTCGGCACGACTTGCGAGATGCTCATTCGTGAGCTCGTCATCCGCAAGCCCAAGACAGTGAAGGAGATCCTCGACCTCGCCACGAACCACGCCAGGGGAGAGGAGGCCATCTCTGCAGATCCTTCACGGCACCACCGGCAAGGGCAACGAGAAGGTCGCCGATGAGGGGGCACCAAGGGGTCGACTTCACGGCCCAAGAAGAAGAACAAGAACAAGCACCGCCGCAACAAGGGCGACTTCGTGGCGGTGGCCGACAAGAAGAACCCGGGCCCCAAGGCGGCGCCCCAGCGCCCCTAAGGACTACTTTGAAAAGAAGCTCGAGCTCCCTGCCCCAACCACGAGGGTCGGTCAAGCACAAGCTCAAGGGCGCAACCTCCCGAGGAAGTTTGTGACCGGCACGCGGCGGCGATGGCGCGGGCAACGAGTGGAACGACGACGAGTTCGATGAGCAGGCGGGCGACAAGGACGTCTTCTTTGAGGACGGCGCGGTCAACGTCATCTTCGGAGGACCGCCAGCGTACGAGTCCAGGCGCCGCCAGAAGCTCATGCAGTGCGAGGTCCTCTTCACCGAGCCTGCCATGCCCTCCTACCTCAAGTGGCCCGAGGCACCCATCACCTTCGACAAGAAGGATACCCATGCACATCCCTCATCCAGGGCGGTTCCCGCTCGTCGTCGATCCCATCGTCGGCACCAAGCTCCTAGGCAAGGTGCTGATGGACGGAGGCAGTAGCCTCAACCTCCTCTACATCGACACCATGGAGGCACTCGCCATCACGCGAGCTCATCTCCGACCCTCGACGGACCCCATCCATGGGGTCGTGCCGGGGAAACAGGCGGTCTCGCTCGGGCGGATCGACCTCCCTGTCACCTTCGGCGACCCGAGCAACTTCCGTAAGGAGGTGCTCCCCTTCAGAAGTGCGTACCATGCGCTGTTGGGCCGGTCATGCTACGCGAAGTTCATGGCCGTGCCTAACTACACATACCTCAAGCTCAAGATCCCCGGGCCCAAGGGCGTGATCACCGTCAACTCCACCTTCGAGCGCATCTTCAACTGCGACAAGGTAGCCGTGCATACGCCGATGCCGTCATCGAATCCTAGAAGCTCGTCCCCGAGATGCTCGCATGGGTCCAGGCGGAGGACTCCAGCGAGCTCAAGAAGGTGGCCAGCACGTCCAGCAAGGTGATGAGCTCGTCCGGCGATCTCGAAGGCGGCGAGGCTCCTTCGAGCCGGATCGGGATGCCAAGACGGTGGCGGTGGACGAGGAGGGGCGCACCGTTCGAGTCGGTGCCAAGCTCACTCCTAAATAGGAAAGCTAGCTCATCGACTTCCTCCGCACAAACCTCGACGTGTTCGCGTGGAAACCCTCGGACATGTCCGGCATACCGAGGGAAGTCGCTGAGCACACTCCTTAAACATCAAGCCCAGCTCTCGACCGGTGAAGCAGCGCCTCCGGCGCTTCAACGACGGCAGGCGGCAGGCAATCGCTAATGAAATAGATAAGCTCTTAGCGGCAGGCTTTGTTAAGGAGGTGTATCATCCCGAGTGGATAGCCAACCCTGTACTAGTTAAGAAGAAGAGTGGGAAATGGAGAATGTGTGTTGATTATACAAGTCTCAACAAGGCATGCCCAAAGGATCCGTTTCCTTTGACGCGCATCGACCAAATCGTTGACTCCACCTCCGGGTGCGCGACGCTCTATTTTCTTGACGCTTACTCCGGCTACCACCAGATCACGATGAACGAGCTCGATCAGCTCGCAACCTCCTTCATCACTCCCTTTGGCGCATTCTGTTATATTACCATGTTGTTCATGCTAAAGAACATCGGCGCCACCTTCCATAGGTGCATGTAGAAAGTCTTCAAAGAGCTTCTCAGGAAGCGCATTGAAGCATACGTCGACGACATCGTAGTCAAGATGAAGTGCACGGGAGAGCTCATCCCCGACCTCGAGCAAGTCTTCAACAAGCTCCACGAGTTTGAAGTGAAGCTCAACCCAGAGAAATGCGTCTTCGGGGTCCCTCGAGGGAAACTCCTTGGCTTCGTAGTGTCCGAGCGCGGCATCGAAGCCAACCCCGAGAAGGTCGAGGCCATCCAAAACATGGGCCCGATTAAGAACATGAAAAGCGTCCAAAGGCTTACAGGATGCCGGGCCGCGCTAAGCCGGTTCAGAGCTCGGCTCGGAGAGCGAAGTCTCCCGCTCTACAAGCTTCTAAAGAAGTCAGAGCGCTTCGCCTGGACCGACGAGGCACAGGCCGCACTCGATTCCCTGAAGGAGATCCTGACCAACCCGCCCGTACTCACGCCACCAAAGCTGAATGAGCCGATCCTGCTCTACATCTCGGCCACCTCTCAGGTCATCAGCACGGTGCTCATGGTAGAGCGCGAAGAAGAAGGAATGCGCTCCGCATGCAGCGCCCGGTCTACTTCATCAGCGAGGTCCTCTCCGATACCAAGACCCGGTACCCGCAGCTCCAAAAGCTCGCTTATGCCTTGCTGATCACACGGCGCAAGCTACGTCACTACTTCGACTCGCATCCGATCACCATCGTCTCCAAGTTCCCGCTTGGCGAGGTCATCCGCAGCCCCGAGGCCATGGGGTGCATCGCCAAGTGGGGCATTGAGCTCATGGGGTCCGACATCTTGTACGCCCCGCTGACGCCATCAAGTCTCGGTACTCCCGGACTTCGTGGTCGAGTGGACCGAGACGCAGCTGCCGCCCAAGCCGGACAACAGCGAGTACTGGGTCCTCTACTTCGACGGCTCTGCGAAGAAGTACGGCGCGGGGGCTGGACAAGTCTTCGTCTCGCCGCGCAACGTACGCATGAGGTACTCTATCCGCCTCCATTTCACCGCGTCCAATAGTGTCACCGAGTACGAGGCCCTCGTGAACGGGCTCCGCATTGCCACCGAGCTCGGCATCAAGCGACTTGAGGTCCGTGGAGACTCCGAGCTCGTCGCCAACCAGGTTATGAAGGAGGCTGACTGCGTCAACCCCAGGATGGTCGCGTACTACCGAAAGGTGCGCAAGCTCGAGGACCACTTCGATGGCCTCGAGCTCAAACATGTCCGCCGTTAGTACAATGGTGACGCCGACGTCCTTGCCAAGCTCGCATCGGACCGGGAACAGGTTCCTCCCGGCATGTTCGCCCATGACCAGTACGTCCCCTCGATTCGAATCGTGGGTGAGAGCTCGAGCTCGCGCGCCGACCCAGCCAAGACACCCTTTGTGCCATTCCCCGATAAGTCCGAGATCTCACCGAGCTCGAGCTCACCGATGGAGGTCGACCTCGTCGGCACCGAGGTCTTCGCCATCCCAGAGCCAGAGGCTCCTAGGCCAGACTGGCGGGTCCCCATCTTGGGCTAGCTGAAGGACGGCAGGTTGCCTGCCGAGAAGGAAGAGGCTAGGCGCATCGCTCGCCAAGCTAAGTCCTACGTCATCATCGAGCATGAGCTTTACAGACGAGGCGCTTCGGGAGTGCTCCAAAGATCGCATCACCTTCGAGGAAGGATGAGAGCTCGTGAAGGAGATACACGCCAGAGAATGCGGGCATCATGCGGCCCCACGAGCTCTGGTAGGAAAGGCTTTTAGGCAAGGCTTCTACTGGCTGACGGCCATCGCCGACGCCAACCAGATCATGCGCCGTTGTGATGGATGCCAGTTCTTCACCAAGCAGACGCATCTCCCCGCCCAGGTCCTCCAGACGATCCCCATTACTTGGCCCTTCGCGGTCTGGGGGCTCGACATGGTCGGTCCGTTCATGAGGTCACCCGGGGGATTCACGCACCTCATCGTCGCCATCAACAAATTAGCCAAGTGGATCGAGGTCATGCCTATCTCGCGCACGAGGTCACAAGAGACGGTCAAGTTCTTCACTGGCATCGTCCACCGATTCGGCGTCCCGAACTCGATCATCACCGACAACGGGACCAACTTCACGGGACAGATCTTCCTCGACTTCTACGACCACTACGGCATTCGCGTCAACTGGGCAGCAGTCAACCACCCCAGGACCAACGGGCAGGTTGAGCATGCCAATGGGATGATCTTGCAGGGACTAAAGCCGCGCATCTTCAAACGACTCAAGAAGTAAGGTGGGCGATGGTTGGCCGAGCTCCCCGCTGTCGTATGGAGCCTCAGGACTACGCCGAGCAGAGCCACAGGATGTACACCATTCTTCCTCATCTTCGGCTCTGAGGCCGTGCTCCCCACCGACCTCGAGTATGGCGCCCCGCGAGTCCGCGCGTACGACGACAATGGCAACCAGGCTTCACTCGAGGACGCCGCAGATCAGCTCGAAGAAGCTCGCGAGGTCGCGCTCTCGCATTCAGCCAAGCACCAGTAGTCACTCCGCCACTACCATGACCGCCACGTATGAGGTCGAGCCTTCAGCGTCGGCGACCAAGTATTGCGTCGAGTACAGAGCACGAAAGAGCGGCACAAGCTCTCGGCGCCCTAGGAAGGTCCGTTCACCATCACCCGAGTCCTACGACGAAGCTCGTACAAGATCAAGGATGCCAGAGGATGCGAGCTCACCAACGCTTGGAACATTGAACAACTACGTCGCTTTTACCCTTAGATGTACCTTGTAAAATTGATTCCATGAAGTTTGAATAAAAGCACATCTCGATTCGATGCAAAACTTGTGCGAGCATTCAAACTTTCTCATTTTTCGGCTGTCAAGCAACGGCCGCCCTCTACCTTCAGCGAGGCCTGCCCTTGCTCGGGGGGCTACAGAGGACGGGGCGCACACCCCGCGTTTTCACAAACTCATTTTTTGAAACCTTTCTAAGACGAGCTCGCAAACTCATCGGGTTTCGTCTTTCTCTCTCTTAACCCACGCGGATTGTTAAAGAGACCGAAGTCGAGGTCGCCGAAAAATGTAGCGTGACTGCCAAAACGACCTCTCGTGCCCCGCGGCTGGCGAGGAAAGGCCCGCTATTTCCGTTTTCACTAGCGGTACGAACTCGAGTTCGAACGACTTAACAAAACAAACCAGAAAGAAGGGAAATGACTCCTTTATAACTTAGCACGGATTAAGTTGTATTTACAAATTGCCCTGACTCCGGGGACTTTGTCAACAAAAGAGGCTTCGCCTCGACCTATGTCTACTTTTGCGCAGGCAGATCAGCGGCAGGCGACTCCTCGACGACTGGCTCCTGGACGGGCGGATCTTGAATGGCGGTGGGCTCGAAGACCTCGAGCTCTTCCACTGCGAGGTCGAAGAGCCGGCCTTTGCGGTAGCGGCCACCCGATCAAGCTACGCAGCAGTCGTCACCTTGGGCCATCCCTTACCCACCACCTTCGTGTCGATCTCGGGATAGTCGGCGAGGACTACGCTGACCGCCTTGTGGACGACGCGGCGGGCGTTCTCCGCCACCGTGCGCGGGGCAAGGAGCACCCGACGAGCGGGCTCCTCCGTGTCCTCAACACCGAGGGCGTCGCAGACCGCCTCGACGTCGAGTACGAAGTCCGTTTGCTCACGCTTCAAGTCCCGGGTGGGAACCTCGGCTATTATCACGCGCTGGCGGAAGTCGACGACCTCATTCTCCTTGGTCTGGAGCTCCGTCGTCCTCTGCTGCAGCTCGGTGGTTGCGGTAACAAGATCGCGCGTCCTCTACTATAGGTCGCCCTCCTTCTTCTGCAGCTCGAGCTGCATATGCTTCAGGGTCGCCTCCGCAGAGGCAAGAGAGCTCTCCTTCTCCCTAAGGTCACGACCCAATCCCAACGACCTCTGCTTCTCGGCTGTAGAACAGAAAACAAATCAGACCGTGAGTCTCAAAGCAAAAGGAAAAAAGACAGAGGTTATTAGCTTACACATCAAAGCATGATAAAGATCTTCCTGGTTCAACCAGAATGATTGGTCCTCGGCATCGAGCCGATGCCTCTCTGCCTTTGAAGCATGATAAATAGCCCACAGCTCGGCGGATTCGCGGTCATAAACTGGAGCCTCACCGACAGGGTCGATTAGCTCCCGACTCTAGAAAAGAAGAACAGATAAGAGCTCGGAAGGTACTCACATTCAAGCTTGCTGTCGCGCTCTTGGAGCGTCCTCGTGATGGTCTCCTTGTCCTGCTCAAGCTGGCTGGCTCAGTGCTCGAGTCCCGAACGCTCGAGCTCCTTGTCCTCCAACGCCTTGCGGAGACCCGTGAGCTCCTCCTGCATCTTCTCGCATTGTTGGCAATGCGCGAGGTCGATCTCCTCCTGATGCTTGGTCGCCGCCGCCTCAACTTGATGCAGCGCGGCAGCGGTCTCTTCGCGGACCTCGCGAGCGACGCGCTCCTCGGCCCTGCGGATGTAGGCGGCAACATCCTTTAGCCGCCGCTATGTCGGCGTGGGGCGTGTGCATCGCGGCAAAGCCGCCGCTCACTCGAGACCAAGTCGCAACCAACTGTCCCATGAGCTTATCGGCCTTGAGGCCTGCCGTCACCGCCTGGTTGTAACCCGTGACGGCGACCCTCGATCCCCGCGAAAACAAAAAAAAGTCAACATTGAGTCCGTGTGATGTCCAAGCGAAGTACGGATGAGCTCCTCACCTGGACGACCTGGTGGAGACGGTCCGGCGCATCACCACCAGCGGCGGGACCAATGCCTCAACCTCCGCCCGGCCGGCACCGGCCCCCTGGGGCCACTCCCACGGTGTGATAGCCGCCTCGGTGGTCGGTGGCGTGACGCCGCCGGCCACATTGACGTCGGCGGCGCATCGCCGGTGGTCTACTCGCTCTCGAGCTCTAGCACCGCCCCGTTCGACCCGCAGTTCCGCCGTCGGCCTCGGACATAGGACTGAACTCCTCAGCAGCCGGGTTGACGTCGGCGTCACCGCCGAGCTCGAACCCATAGCCGACGGCGGCGTCGTCCCTCGACAAGCTCGGCGGCCTTGGACTCCGGTGCCACAATCGTCGGCTACGAGGCTAGAGCTCAGAGGAATCACCCTCCGCTGTCTTCTTCGGGGCATGAAGCTCAAGCTCGGTCCTCGCCGGCGTCTCCTCGAAGCGCGGACCTCGGGAGCGATGGACGCCGTCGTCATCACCGGGGCCGGAGCTCCGGGACCGAGCTCGCCACCATTGCCGGTGCTTATGTCATAGGCACGGTACTCATTGACGACGCCGGCGCGCTCGTCGCCCGATCTGTCTCTCCACCTCCCCACCGCCTCCAGGAGATCGAGAGGCTCCGGTCGGAAGAAGATTCGTGAAGGCGGAGAGGATCGGGGTCGCCGTGCTCATTGCCTCTTCTATCCCGGGCGCTTCACGGGGTTCAGAGGCCCCAAAGGCTTGGCCAACCTAGTCAAAAAGAGGAGTCAAGACACGCCAAAGAAAAGAAAGGAACTCAATGACAACGCCAAGAGAACGGAGCTCGGGGCCCGTTGACGGTAACCAACGACATATTTTTTCCGTCAACTTACTACCATAAAGGGAGTAAAATTAAACCTTTTATACTCATATACTTTTATCACTAATAAATTCCACTTGTAGTGTCTTGTATTTTATTTTACTGATTTATAATAAAAGCAAGTGGAAAATCGACCAAAGTACGCCTTCCGAGAAAGCGCATTATTGCAAAACCCAAGCCCAAGAGCAAATCGACCCAAAACATCAAATGCGGGCGAGTACGGCTGGCCCACAACTTTTCGGGCGAAAGACGACACGACACCCGAGACCCGGGCCGGGCCGAGCCCCAAGGGGTGTCGCGGCGCACCACAGTGCGGCCGCACCCACCCCCCGAGGCGGTTTCGGCCCGGCCTCGGGGGAGGCGGTTCGTGCACTTTCCCAACGGGGTTTCCGCCCTGCATTGGTCGGTTTGCGCATACAAGGAAGGTTTACAGGTCGGTTTTGATGTAAATTAGCACTTAGGCCCCTCCTCCAAGTGTATAAGTAGGCCCCCCTCTCTCCCTCTCTCAACACACACCACTTGGAGTCAGGCAAACCAGCAAGCAATCTCTCTCTCTACCACCTCTACCTCTCTCTCTTCTACTTCTTCTTTCTTCTTCTTCTTTCTTCTTTATTCTTTCTTAGTTAACACTTGGAGTAGAAGAGCTACAAGGAGGGCTTGTCTCCTAGAAGAAAGTGCTTTGGTAATACATCCACTCTATGGAGCATTCTTCTATTTGCAAGTCTTATATTTATGTTCTTGGCCTAACTTATGAACTAGAGTATAGTTTTATTCATGTTCTTGTGTTGGTATATGAACTAGCATATAGTTTACATATCATAATCTTGACATGTTCATTACAGTTCATCATCGATCATCATATGCCTAACTTGATTAGAGGTGGGATATCGGTTCGTTGTTCCTTCGGGTTTGCTCTTGTTCTAGTCCGTCCATTCGACGAGTGGGGATCTGGGGGACAAGAGTAGTGCTCTAATATGCGGGCATGGTGCCCGGGTATTACGACACCTGTGGATATGAGGGCATGCCACGGTTGAGGGGGTAGGCGGCTTGGTCGTGACAAGCCTTGACCGCCCCTTGAAATCCCCCCCCACGTTCGTATGTTACGTAGGAGTTCGTAAATGCTTCCTATCGGGCCGTATGGTATCCGGGGAGTCTCCCCGCTATCCTAGACCTAACCATGATTAAATCGGTTTGCATATGATCCTAACTATTTATTTGTATGGCCATGACTAGATGCATTAGAACTACTCCATTAGGTTATTCATTTATTCATTTATTCTTTATCTATTTTCTTTATCCTTTTCTTTGGTGGATTCTTAAGTGTGTGTCACACTATCCATGAACCGTTATTGCTTACCCCCTCGTTATGAACATTTTGGTCTAAGCAAACACATGTTCCTCTATTCGAGATGCCATGCTAATCACATGCCTTCCTTTGGGAAAATATAAATAACGATACCTCGAATACTTCGGGTGAAATGCTACAATGATAGATCCGCGGCGCTTGCGGATGAATATCTAAGATGACAAGATCTATCCCGTTGACGGTTCCATTTCGGATCACCGACATGGTGGTTTACTTGGGAATGTCGGCGCATTTTCGACGCTCTTATTGGGGATGGGTTTTATACTGTTTCCTTTGATTGTGTTAAGAAATGCCAACAGGGCCTTACTCGTCGGCCATCCGCCTTTTCTTCACCTCCGCTAGCTTCGAGCTCGAGCTCCCCTCCTCCTTGTGGCGCGACCGCACGGCACGAGAGGCGCCGCAATCTAAGACCGCATCCGGGAGGCGGAGCCGCCTCGGCTGGATGGCATGGCCGAGGACGACGACGCCCCCGGCCCGCGGAGGTCCCCGTTGCTTCCTCGCCCACCGAGGTCTTCGCCGACGCCGCCTCGAGCTGGGTGGATCTCTTGCACGTCGCTGTCCCCCGACGAGTCAGCACCCTCGCTGGGAGCGGAGCCCGGGGCGACGCCCAGGACAGGCACGGTCCTCAACGGAGGATGCGACGGTGGGAGGTCCACCACCCCAACCTGTGGATCGCGAGGTCGAATGAGATGTCGACACACAAATCAAGGCACCGAGTAAAAAAGAAGAGAAGAGGGCGAGCTCACCAAGTCCCTCGTCTCCTGCGCGAAGGCAGCCTTGGCCGGTATGGAGTTGGGCTCACCCGGGATTACGAAGGGGGACCCGGTCACCCTGTGGACCCACCACTCGATGTCTTGCTTCCCGAGGATCGGCGCCGTCACCGTGCCCTCGAAGGGGCTCTGCTCCTCCGTCATCTCCTAGACACGGAGAGTTCGTCGCTTCAGGGGGACGACGCCATGCCCGAGCCACCATGCGACGAGAAGGGGCTCCGTGAGATTGGCATCGCAGAGGAGCTTGATCTTCTTGGCCACCTCTCGGATCCGCGGCAGCGGGTGGACGTCATCGTTCTTGAGGTAGAACCACTCATCACACCACCCGGTGTTGGGCGTGAGGGTGACGGGCTTCGGAAACCGTCTTCATTCCCGGCCGTAGCTGGATTGTTACACACCCGATAGGAACGGCGCCTTCTTGCGGTCGGAGCCTGTCTTTGGATCTTGGCGTAGAAGAAGTAATGGAACAGCTCCCAGTTCGCCTCGATATCGAGCCATCCTTCACAGAGGGTGGTGAAGGCAGCGAGGTGAAGAACCCCATTCGGGTTCAGATGCTAGAGTTCGACCCCCCAATAGGAGAGAAGCCCGCGGAAGAGATCGGTGGAGGGGACGCCGAGACCCTCTCGTGGAAGGACACGAACAAGACGACGTACCCCTTCGGCGGGTGGGGCACGGCGTCCGTCGGTAGAGGCACCATCCACTCCTCCGCGTCGGTCAAGGCCGGGAGCCCGCCGTACTGGACGCGCTCCTCGAGCATCTCCTTGGTCACCCTCGTCGGTGCCCATGTACCCATGCCTTCTTCTCGGCTTCCGGCGACGGCACTCAATGACTCGCCGATGACTCCCTTTCACTCTAAGACGAACGGTGGCGAGGAGGGGTGAATTGGATCTAGAGAGCGGAGGCGGCGGTGAATTTTAGCAGTAGATGGAAGAGGGGAAAAACTGATTCGCCATTCCGCCCCCTTCAATTTATAGAGAGCTCGGGGTGGATGCGTCGAGGCGAATGGGCCGGCGTGGCCCACCACGCACTACGGCCCCCTCCGGACGCTGCCACGTGCCCGCCACGCGGCGAGCAACGGGCGAATGCAAAGTAAAGGCGGCAACGGTTACTCCCGACGACGGTAACGGTAACTCTTCCCAACGGCTATATCTCAACGGCTCTTTTTTACTACAGATAGAAACCGCCCGAGCTCGTCGGCAACGGTCGCATTTTTTAGAAGTATTGCACGACCAGGAGCTCGAATCAATGATGAACTCTGGGTTCGGAGGCCGGCCCCCTGGGAGCACGAAGGCCGCCTAGAGACAACCCGAGCGAGGAGCACAATGGAGGAGCGGCATCGACGGCCTGCGCTCCGAGCTCGCAAAGAGCTCGGGGGCTCCTCCAGAAGTGCGCTTTGAGTACCCGGAGGTGACAAAATGACCTTAGGTCATCCTTCATGACAAGGAGGCATCGAGCCCTCGAGATCCTCACGAGGTCCCAGGAACCGTAGAGGTCAAGCCCCTGGAATATGAGGTCGGTCCACAAGCTGACTAGACGAACGAGCTCGCCGCGAAAGCGAGCTCGGACCTCACTCAAGTCATCCGCCAGCAGCTCACCGAGCACTCGATTTCATCCATCTTGGTAAAATCAAGCTCGAGCTCACCCCTTTCCTCGCAACCAGAAAAGCGCGAGGAATGAGCGAAAAAGCATAAATCATCACAAGCCTCCACGAGAACTTCCCGTCCTCGTGGAGCCTCGAAACTACACCGCGGGTGCTTCTTCACGCACCCGACCCGAGAGCTCGGTTTCTAACCTCAACCTCGACCCTGACACGCCAAAAGCGCCTGAAGAGGAGCCTCTCCCCTCCGGACGCTTGGGGCTACTGTGGAATACAGATATTCCCGATGTCCTAAAATAGGCCCAATTCGAAACAAAGGCTCGGTAATGGCCGGGCCCAACTCACGAGACGTGTGACGGGACGAGCTCTCCCCCGCCTCGTACAAGCTCGAGCTCGCCCGGTGGACATTCTTCCATCTCGGACGAGCTCTCCCGTAAGCGAGCTCTCCCGTACGAGCTCAAGCTCGAGCTCGCCCGGCGGACATTCTTCCGTCTCGGACGAGCTCTAACAGAGACGAGCTCCCCCACCCCCGTACGAGCTCGAGCTCGAGCTCGGCCCAAGAGCACTTCTCTGTCTCGGACGAGCTCTCACATCCATGCGGTGCCAGAGCAGATACCCGACAGAAAGCCCATACGGCGGCGCCACGGCTATCTGTCGGGGGCTACAACCTGCGACAAGATATCAGTAGGAGAACGAGATCCCCAGAGGCACGCACGGCGGAGGCTTGTCGGAACAAGCCCATACCGCGGCAAGCATAACGTACGGCAACTACAAGACAAACGCGGCCTCGGCAATATTTGCCGAGCTCCCCACGAGCTCTCCTATCCACACATTTTCCTGCGACACACCGTACCCGCCTTTCCGCCCAGGCGGCGCCGCCGCAGGTCTGACAGCGGACAGCGGCGCGTGCCTGGCGGGTGATGGGACGTATTGCCGGCTATTGCGGCGCTTGCGAGCTCGGTGCTCCTCCACACCCGACCGCCGAGCTCAGAGCTTGGCGACATGGCGTACGGGACATCGGAAACCGGAGCCGCCCCCTACGCACTCTACAGAACCAAGCGAGCAGGCTACGACGTGCAGGGCGGCGACGGCGTGCGCACACCGGGCGGTCCGGCGTGCCCTGCAACCGGCACCTAATTACTCTCCACCCCTTCAACTTTGTATTCCTTCTCCTTCGAAGTCCTCCTCTCGATGGCCTCATGTATCCCCCTTGCAACTATAAAAGGGGCCCTAGGCCATCGGAAGGAGGCAAGTTTTCAAGCTTCCAAGCCCACAAGAGTCTCCACACACACACGCACGAACACAGAGACTTGGGAGCTCATCTCCCTCTCTCGACTCGCTTGTACTAGCCCCGGTACGAGTCTTTGAGCTCAGATAGTGCAAACACTGGACTAGGGAGCTCGATTAGCCCCGAACCAGTATAAATCTCATGTCACTGTCCCTTGAGTTAGGCCATCTTAGCACACACTAGCCAGTCGATTACTGTGACCGTGGTATACTACCACGACACTGACGCACTAGTGTGTGTGAGTATGTGTGTGTGTGATGGTGTGAGTTTAGATACTACACCTTGAATTTGAAGAGTTGAGGAAATAAACAAATTAAGGCGCGGAAGTGTCTCTCCCCGTGAAAAGCAAATCCAGGACAAATACATGGATTACATGGTATTACAATAAAAATTTGCAAATTGAAGAAATGAAGACACTCCTACTGTCTAAACATTTCCAGATGCTCCCTTAAAAAAACATTTCCACATGCTGTTGCAATATGATTCGGTATTGCTTCGTGCATATCAAAGATCTTCCTCGTTTCTTTTCTTTTTGGTCCTTTTCATATGTATGTAATGTCTATATATAAACCAGCTTGTTGTACATTGGATGAAAAGTTTAGAAAAAAAGATGTCTGAACATTTCCATGTGCATGCCTTGGTGAAACAGGCAACTAGTCTTTACCTTGTGGCAGGACCTGTCATTGGCACCGTTTCAAATGCACTGCTCTGTCTCACGTCAGTGGATTGATTAGCAACGTGCGCATTGTAACCCAAGCTCGTTGCGCTGCTGCTGTCTCCGTTGGAGAAGAAGCTTTCGTTGGTGTCGCCCCCTGTGCGCCCCTTCTCGAGGTCGAGGCACTCCAGCAGCTGCGCCACCACGTCGGTCATGGTGGGGCGCTGCGCCGACGCCTGCTCGGTGCACTGGAGCGCGATCTCCGTGGCTTTCCACACGCTGTTGATATCATGGTTGCCTCCCATGGACGCGTCCACCACGCCCTCGATGTCGCCCCGTGCCAGGTGCTGCCGTGTCCACTGGATGACGCTGGTGGGCTGAGGGCTGTGCAAGATAGGAAGCCTCCCTGTGACGAGTTCTAGCAGCACCACGCCGAAACTATACACGTCGCTCTTAGTGGTTAGCTGCATTGTTGCCTGATACCTGCATGTTCCTATGGCGTCAACTAATATACTATATACCAGTCGTTGTTCATAAAAGCAAATCCTATTGTTGCTGGCCTACACCTTTGGATAGGGCAGAAATGGATACCCATTTATTCTCCACGGATATGGATAATTGCTGAATATTCTATATATATTCTATCCGTGAAGAATAAGAACATAGTGAATGGAATATTTAAGAAGTATCTTAAACATATAGAATATTTAACAATTATCCATATCCGTGAAGAAGAGTGAAATCTGCCATGGGTATTTAAACTTTTCCCCACCGCTCATCTAAGTCTATGAGCTTTTGTTTTGCTCATCTGGTCCATGAACTTTTCCCCACGCTCATCTAGGTCCAAAACCGTTCAAACTACCCTCCAGGTGGTTTCGGACGGCGAAGTTTGATTTTGCTACAGTAACAATGGTTTTGTCTTTTTTCCTTTTTATTTATTTATTTTTGCTAAATTTTTGAAAATCATAGTAAATCATAGAAATAATATAAAATAGAAAATTCAATTTTGTTGGACTCCACATGAATAGATCTACACAGTGAACATATAATATAGTATGCTTTAGTACAAAGTTTTTGAAACTAGTCATCCTACCCCTGAATTTTCTAAAACGTTCAAAAATTTTGTACTAAAGTATACTATATTATATATGTTCACTGTGTAGATCTATTCATGTGGAGTTCAACAAAATTGATTTTCTATTTTATAATTTTATGTGATTTACTATGATTTTTCAAAGATTTAGCAAACTCTGCCATCCAAACCACCTGGGGGTATTTTGAACGGTTTTGGACCCAGATGAGCGGTGGGGAAAACTTCATGGACCCCAAATGAGCAAAACAAAAGTTGATGGACCCAGATAATAGGTGGGAAAAAGTTTAAGGACCCATGCGCATTTCACTCTGTGAAGAATAAGAACATAGTGAATGAAATATTTAAGAAGTATCTAATGACCAATAATACATTAATAATGGCTATTCATTGAAACTATAAGTTATCTCTATGACTATGATATTAAACTCGTTATTCCTACTGGAATATATAGTTAATTTTAGTTTAGTTTGAACCTTATATAAAAATATTTTTGTCACAGTACAACCGACCAGGGCCAAGAGACTTGGCGCGCGAGCGCCCCAAGCCGCTGCCGTCGCCTCGTCATCAAATCTCCGTCAAAATAATATTAGAGAATAAAATATTTAGAAAAGAAATAGAATTTGCTTTGTAAAAGGTATTCCAATTTATAAGAAAATCTTTAGAGATTGCTTAGCGTTCAAGTCTTCCCTGGACTATAAATAGAGTATGTAATCAGTAAGATTTAATAAAAAAATGAAGAGGTAACATCGAACAGCTCTTCTAGCTCTCTCGCTCTCGAACCCTAGCCGTCGTCAGCGCCACCACCGCACACGCCGCGCGCCGCTGCGCCGCGCCGCTCCACCCGCCACTTCGCCGCCGATCAACACCGATCTATGCCGCACAGATCGCCGAAATCCGTCTGGACTGTGTGACAATTCTATTTTTGGATGCATTTATTCTTTTTTCACTTACTTTAATTTATATATTTCTTGATAAAATATTTATGCATTTACTAGAATATTTATTCATTTATTCAATCACATGAAATATTTATTGACAAATGTGTTATTTTCGATGAGCTATCTTGTCTACATGTGTTGTATATCTATTACTTGCACAATTATATTGTTCTCTCCCAAAACTATCGATAAACCAAATAGATAGTCGATATCAACTAAATTATGTGGATATTTGAATATGGGTTCGAATTCAAACTTCCCGTTTTCTATTCAGTATTCTAGAATATTTTCAAATTTGTATCTGTATCTAGCAAAAATATAAATTCTATCGGTGTCTTCCATTTCTACCCCACCGAACTTCGGAGTTACTGATGGGTAAGAGAAGCACATATATATATAATTTCATGATCATGGAGACATGGACGTACTCTGGATCGACGTATCCTGGTGTACCAACAAGCGTGTTTGTGGACGCATGAGTGTAGATGTCACGATCCAAAGCTTTTGATAAGCCAAAATCAGCAACCTTGGCCTCCAGTTTGGCATTCAGTAGGATGTTGCTTGTCTTGACGTCCCTGTGAATGAGAGGCGGGTTGCAGCCCCTTGTGCAGATACTCTAGCCCTACATGTCATCAATTCATCACTCACATTTAGCACAACATCAAGCTAGCATGACTTATTGTAGATGAAATTTATAGAATCAATTGTACCTTGCGCTGATTCCAGTGCGATTTGAAGTCTCTGCCCCCAAGTCAAGTGTTTTCCTACAGATAGATAAATGATAGTTAGAAATTCATATCAACAAAGGTGTTGGGGGAAAAGGAGTCATCCCTCGACCATCTACATATTACTCCCTCCATCATTGTGGGGATGTCGGTTAGGTCGGTTAGGTCCAGACAGGCGACAGGGGCGCGCCTCCCCCCACCACCGCCACGATCGAAGGTGCTACCGCCGGCGAGCCCGTTTCGAGGCCATGGTTCACCGCCACATCTCAGAGCGCCCTCGAAAAGGGGTCTCGTGTCGTCTTCCTCCTTGTGTCACTGCGGGGAGGGCCTGACCCGTGGGTCACGCGTCGACATCCCGACCAAGGTGATCCCGGGATCCGACGAAGGGAGGCTTTGCTAGAGAAACTACACGGAAGAATCTGAGGAGGAGGAGGCAATCCAGGAATTTTACGGGAGGCTTTGGTTCGTTCCTGGTGAGAACCTCTCCGCCGCCACAACCCCGAAGTCGGGTGCTAGGGTTAGGGATGGGAGGAAGAGGGTGAGTGATCTTGTTTGGATTCGCCATGATCTATGGGAGAAGAGAAGCTTCGAGAGCCATGATTGCTATCCTATACCAGAGAGAGATCGGTGGACGAAGAAGCCGACACCACTCTCGATTCATTTGTGGACGTGTGAGGGAAAGGAGTTCGGGGATCATTTGTCGCAAGTTGAAGCAAGGGATGGTCGGGAGAGGAAGAGGTCACCCGCTAAGGCCGAGAAGCCTAAAGGAAGATTGGGGTGGATGGGGGGGAGGGTGGCCACACCAGCCGCCGCCGCCCTACTACCCTCCACCACCGATGGGGCCGCCTCATCCGATCCGCTTTGTCGGCTCGGGGGCCGTATGGTTTCTACCCTCATCCGCAGCCGCCGTTTCCTCAACCTCCACCGTCCAATCCGCAAGGGCACCGATTCAACAAACAGGGTGCGAGGCTAAGAGGGGGGAAGCAAGCAGGGAGGAGGTAGGCAAGGAAAATTCCAGTCACAACAGTAGAGAGATGTTGCTCATCAGGTGGAGAATCCTCGACAGAACCAAGGTAATGAAACTGCAAAACCCTAGGCTAACCAATCCAAAGTGAGTACTCAGAAACCTAATAGTGGGAAGAGTAGTGACAAGGGTCTGAATATCATTTGTTACAATTGTGGTGATGCTGGGCACTTTAGTGCTGCTTGCAATAAGCCTAGGGTCTGCTTTGCCTTTTATAGAAAGGAGCATCAATCTGATAATTGTCCTAGGTAGAAGGAACATGTCAGAGAGATTTAGTACCTAGGAAGTGCAAACAAGGGACTGGTTTTCTTCCATGTCGATGTGAGAGAGAAGGAGAACAGATTTAAGCTGTGGAATGGGTTTGATAACTGTGGGATTTTTACAGTGGAGACTGGTGAGTTAGAGCAAGAGGAGATTATCAACTACATTAAGAGAGTGTTTGATGGAAACTGGCCCTAGTCCTTAAAGATGCTTGAGGATTACAAGTACATGGTTAGGTTCCCTCCTGATAAAAAGGTGGAGAAATTTGTCATTGATGATTGGACTTATTTCTACCTAAATGAAGGCTCTATAATGGCTTCTTTGAAGGTATGGAATGGAGACATTACTCCTGTGGCAAAGTTGGAAGATGTTTGGGTTCAAATCAGTGGGAACCCTCCAAAGTGGTGTGACACGAAAACACTAAGGTAGGTGTCTTCAGCCTTGGGGAAATTGATTGATATAGACTAGAAGTTGCTTTTTAGGAGCTTCTTTACTGCTGTAAGAGTCAAACATCAAGTGCAGAGACAAAGAAAATTCCAGCTTAGAGGATTATAGAAATGAATGATGAAATCTTTGTAATCAACTTCAAAGTGGAAGGAGGTGAGATGATAGCTCAGGAGGAGGGCAATGACGGTGGTAATGATGATCAGGATGGCGATGACCAGGACTTAGATGAAGAAGACCTGTTGGATGATGGTGGGCTTGACAAGAGTAAGGATCAAGGAAAGGGAAGTGAGAAAGGAGGTACTAAGGGTAATGGTGGATAGAGCCAAGGAGGCCTTAAGACAAATACACAGAAGGCCTACTCAACTCCTAGGGGGAGCAAGATTGTGAGAAATTTCTTCAACATCTTTGCTGAAAGTGAGAATGAAGTTTTTCCCCATAATCTAGAAGAATCACACTGCCTAAGTCTACTAAAGGCCACAGTGATTGATGATGAGGAGGATAGAGCTGAGGAAGATAGATCTGATTTGGTTGAGGAAATAGAAGAAACATTTAATTTACCTGAAGAATGGTTGTACAACCTCACAGATGAAACTTTCATCGACAAAAGATGTGCCTAGCTTGATATGTCTTTGTTGAATGAAAGTTCTATAGAGGTAGTGCGAACACCTAGTGCTGCAGTTAATGAGATAAGCACCGCTACTAGAGAAGCTGTGGTGGAGGCAGTCACTGAGAAGAGAAATCTAGTTATGAAGAAAAGAAACTAGAAATGGGGGCCTGTTTTGGCTGAAAGGAAGAGCAAAAGACATCCTCAAGATGGAAGATCTATGCGGGAGAAAGCTGAAGATCTGAAAAAGAAGAACAACCTGGAAGCTCAGAAAGGTAAAAACCTCATTCCATCCATTAATGCAGAATCTTTTCTTAATATTGCAAATAAAGTTAGTTTTGGTTTTGATAGTGTGGATACTAATGGTAGTAACAGAATTCAATGTGTGATGGATTTAGTTGAAAAGAGAGATCAAAAGTTTAATAAGAATTGTCTCCTAGGATGTTGTGGAGGTAATGTAGCCTCAGAAGAGAGGCCTTCTAATGGTTTAGGAAATATAACTAACAGTCATAGAGCTATACCCAATGATAGGATGTTGAAGATTTGGGATGAAGATCCGTTCATTAGGAAGAGTAGTAATGGAGAGTTTGTAGGTGAGCAAGGAGTGGACCCTAAAACACCTAGGGTGTGTGAGGTCAAGACTCTAGCAGAAGAGCTAGAGGAAAAAACTTGGACTAAAGTAGTTAGAAAGAAAAAATCCAAGAAAAAAGTGAATTGATAGGTCTTTTTTGGAATATTAGAGGTCTTAATAAGCATGGAAGGATACCTATTTTAATTAGCAGAATTAGGATCCCATGCTGATATAATTGGGATTAGTGAAACTAAGAAGGAAGATTTAGTACTGGGTATCTTAAAAACCTAGCTGGTAATACTCCTTATGATTGGTGTTGGCTCCCTGCAAAAGGTACCGCATGGGGCATCCTAATAGGTTACAATAAAGATATTTATACAGCTCAAGTTTGTGACTCTTTAGATTTTTCTCTTAGTCTTATGGTGACTGATAACAAGACTAGTTTTTGTTGGAAACTAGTGGTAGGCTCTCCTTATGACTTTAGGAAACTCATGCTTTTAGAGGAATTACATAGTATTATGAATAAATGGAAGGGACCAACTATGATAGTTGGTGACTTCAATTTAGTTAGAGTAGCCTCGATAAAAGTAACCTCAATATTAACTTTAGGTGGGCTGAGCTTTTTAATGAATGGATTAGCAAGTGAGGCCTAATAGAGTTAAATCCTTGTAATATCAAGTATACTTGGACTAACAATCAGGTGCCTCCTATTTTAGCCAAGATTGATAGAGTGTTTGTCACCATTGACTGGAAAGTGCTTTTCCTTTGGTTAAAGTAAGAGGCCTGGAAAAATTACCTAGTGATCATAATCCTCTCTTTGTAGACTCTAGAGATAATACTTTGTTTAGTAAGAAAGAAAGAGTTTAGATTTGTGAAATGGTGGATGTCTAAGGAGAGTTTTGACAATTTAGTGGCAAAAGTTTGGTCTCAACCATGTCAGGCCACTTGTAGCCTGGACATCTGGCAATTTAGGATTACATCTCTGAGGAGAATATCTAGAGGTTGGGCTACCAACGAAGTAGCCAGCATGAATAAAGCTAAAGTAGAGTTAGCTTTAAAATATAATGATCTAGAAAGGGAGATGGAAAGTACAATGTTGTTTGATTCTGAGTTAATTAGATTTAAGCAAATCTCTAAGGAATTAGATGATACTTGGGCTCTGGAAGAAATTAAAGCTAGACAAAGATCTAGAGATAGGAATATTTTAGAGGGTGATAGAAATACAACATATTTCCATGTTGTTGCTAATCATAGAAGAAGAAAAAAGAGGATAGAGGTCCTGAAGGTCCAGTGGATGACCAAAAAGGTATGTTAGAAATAGCAGTTAATTTTTACAACAGTTGTTTGCCAAAGAAAGTAGAATAAATACTAGACTAGAGGATAACTTCTTTTAGTTACCTAGGAAGAAAATAATTTATTAACACGGCCTTTAAAAAAAAAAAGAAAAAAAAGAGGTGTGTTAAATTTGTATTTCGATGGTGCACCAGGCCCCGATGGGGTGTCTTTTATGTTTTACCAGAGATATTGGGAGATTATCAAGGGGATCTAGCTATGTTTAAGGACCTACACCTAGGCAATTTAGACCTAAAAAGACTCAATTATGCTATGATCACCCTTATTCCTAAAGAAGAGGGTGCAACTTCTATGAAGAAATTTAGACCTATTAGCCTAATAAATTGTAATTTCAAAATTTTCTCTAAGGCTTAAACTCTTAGGCTAGGAAAATTGATTGGTAGACTAGTGATGCCTCATCAAAGTGCTTTTATCCGGGGGAGATTTATACTAGAAAGTGTAGTTATTGCACATGAATTAGTCCATAGTATTCATAAGGAGACAGAAGCTGGTGTCATTATCAAACTAGATTATGAAAAAGCATATGATAGGGTAAATTGGGAGTTTCTTTTTGAGATTTTAGAGACTAGAGGTTTTATCTCGTGTTGGATTGGCTGGTTAAGAAGTATAGTTATTGGGGGGCTCAGTTGGGGTTATGATAAATGGTGAAGAAAGCAGATTCTTCAAACCTGGTAAGGGTCTTAGATAGGGGGATTCTATATCCCCTCTTCTTTTCAATCTAGTAGGAGATGTGCTAACAAGGATGTTAATCAAGGGGGTCAAGGAGAAGTTTATTTGTAGCCTAGGCACTATCTTTAGGGAGGAGGACATTATTTCTTTACAATATGCTGATGATACATTACTCTTCTTAGATGTAGATTTAGATCATTTAGTCAATTTAAAAGCTATTCTCCTCTGTTTTGAGAAAATCTCTGGGATGAGAATAAATTTCCATAAAAGTGAGACCATTCCTATGGATGTTTCTGAGGAGGAAGCACATACTATAGCTCATATTTTTGCCTGTCCCCTTGGCAACTGTCCTATGAAGTACCTTGTAGTCCCACTGCATTATGAAAATCCAAAGAGAGAAGACTTACAACCTTTGGTAGATAAGTTACTCAAAAGAATTGCTGGCTGGATAGGAAATCTTTTATCCTAAGCTGGCAAGGTAGTTTTGATTAGATCATGCCTTAGTAGTATTCCTATTTGCTTGCTCTCTTTCATAAAATTCTCCAAGTGGGCTATCAGAATTATTACTTCACACTTAGCAAACTGTCTGTGGAATGATAAAGATGGGAATCATAAGATCTATTTAGTTAATTGGGATAGCATTGCTATGTTAAAGGATTATGGAGAGCTAGGGATTCCTAATCTTTGGGATCTAAATGTGTGTCTTTTAGCATCTTGGATTAAGAGATACAATGTAGATAAAGATAAGTTGTGGAAGCAATTGTTAGACAGTAAGTACAGAGCTAATGATCCAAATATCTTTTTGTATCTCTATTCAAGGTGCTTCTCAGTTCATAAAGGGTGTCATGTGGGCTGCTAAAGCTGCACAATTACGATACATATGAAAAATAGGTATTGCCTTTTTGTATCAAATTTTGGGAAGATAATTGGCTGGGACACTCTAGTTTAGCCATTCAGTTTTGGGAAATCTATGTGTTGGTTAATGAGAAAAGTGGTACCATAAATGAGTTGTCGGATGGTGTATCTTTATAATGTACTTTTAGAAGATGTTCTGATCAGAGATTAATGAATGTTTGGTTAGAAATAGTCCAATTAGCTTCTACTATAGTCTTTACTAAAGATGATGATACTTTGATTTGGCAGTTTAACTCCAATGGAATTTATTCTTCTCAATCTCTGTATAAGATTGTTAATTTTAGAGGAATTATCCCTGTCCATGTTCCTACAGTCTGGCAGTTAAAAGTGCCTCCGAGTACACTTTTTTCCTTTGGCTCTTGTCTAAAAATAAGGTGTTGACCCGAGATAACCTAAGTATAAAAAAAAAAATTGGATGACAAAACATGCCTTTTCTGCTCTGAACCTGAGACTGTGCAACATCTATTTTTTGAATGTGTGGTAGCCTAAGATGCGCGGATACTTGTCAAAGCCCTCGTGATCGAGATCTTTGGATACTCATTGGATACTGCCAGGATATTGATAATCACTCGATACTTGTCGGACAAGTATCGAGCATTTTAAATATTTTTAAAAAATAAAATAATTCCGATAATTTGTTGACACCTTCCTGATTCTATTCCGATACATAAAAACCCTAACCCCTCATTCTGTGTATAAATACACCCTCTATGCACGTAGGACCCTCTCAATATTTTCAGTTTGCTTTCATGTTCTGCTTGACGGTAGGAGTCACTAGTGAGGAACTCACTAGTGAGGACCAATAAATGTAAGACATGATGAAATGCAAAATAATAAGAAATCAGGTACTCTAATAACCTTTTAAGTGGTTTTTGAATTGTGAATTTATTTATATTTCTATTAAATATAAATATAATATATATATTCGCGTATCCCATATCCATATTTTTGAAAAAATGGCGTATCCAAGTATCGTCGTATCGTGTATCCGTATCCGTATCCAAGTATCTGTGCAACGTAGGTGGTAGCTAAGCAAACGTGGGAATGTATTTCTGAGGCTTGTGGTTGAACAGTAGGTATAGATTTCATCTCTATAGGTCAAATGTGGTTGAGTAATAAGAAATTTGTTGTTGACAACTGCATTTGTGTTGCTGCCTTGTGGGGGCTTTGGAAACTAAGAAGTACTATATGCATGCAGGGAGTGCCCTGGTTAGATGTGAGGCGTTTGATCATGAAGATTACTGTCATGGTGCAAACATGGGTGATATTTTGCCGTCAAA
Organism: Hyparrhenia diplandra; assembly: GCA_015847255.1. Classification (NCBI taxonomy): domain Eukaryota; kingdom Viridiplantae; phylum Streptophyta; class Magnoliopsida; order Poales; family Poaceae; genus Hyparrhenia; species Hyparrhenia diplandra. The sequence continues at coordinate 148,525 of JADLZK010001241.1, forward strand.
AGTGGAGATCAGAATTTGCAAGCAAACTGAACAAGCTGAAAAGCATAGCTACAAGACCAACAAGGATAACTAGTTGATGCATGTGGTGATCAAGTGGGACATCTTCATGTTCCAAAATGCTGCTGAGAGGATGGAAGAGGAGCTACTAGAAAAATTGAAGCTGAAATTGGCTGATGAAACCGGTGGTGAACCTGGGATCCTGGGGAGATCGTGGTTCAGCTTGTCAAATGAGGGGCTGGTCACTGGTGTGAGTTCTTAGCTGTGTTTACTTAGTTTACATCTGGGATTTGTTTCTTAAAAAGTTTTCTGTTGGCAGCCTGCGTGCTCGCCCCCTTTGCTCAGAACTTGATTTCCTGGACGGGTGTTATCCACACCCCAGCGCTAGCTATAATAAACTCACTAATGTCTTTGGTAATGCTAAAGACAGGGGCTAATTAGCCCTTAAACTCTAAAAGAAGGAGCCCTCCCTCGAGGTCATTGGTCATGACGTTCCAGATCCCAGACTAGGAAGGAAGGAGAATTTGATCCTCTCTGTGCGACCTACTAAACAATATACTACTACGTACCTGCAATGTGTTCTTGCAGGGATCCTTCTGACATGTACTCGTAGACAAGTGCCATGTACACCCCATCTTTGCAGTAACCGATCATGGACACGAGATTCTTGTGATGGATCCGTGTCAAGATCTGTGCCTGCAGGGGTACGTGATCAGACGATTAATCAATTTCAAAATTCCCAGACGAAGTGAACCTGCCTGTCTCTCGAAATACGAATCACATGGGTCTGAAAGAGATGTTTACCTCCGTGAGGAATTCCTTGGCACCCTGATTGGACGACTGAGATCTCATCTTGACCGCCACCTGCGTGCCATCCTCCAAGAAGCCCTCATAGACGTATCCAAAGCCGCCCCGGCCAATTACACGCTGGAACTTGTTAGTGATCATCTCTAGGTCCTCGTATGTGAACCGGCGGTTTTCAAGCCGCAGCGAGCTGCTTCTGTGTTCGTCGCCTGCAACAATTAGAGCAAGGCTCGTCGAAGTCTTGTCCCGGGGCTTCACACCGACGTCCACTGACCCTGAATGCACCGGCAGGTCCTAGCTCGTTCAGGATGGCTGATGCATGGCAAAGAGAAAAATGGCTAGCTAGAGTGCGGTCAATCGATGCTTATTACCTCGCTTATTTCGCGGCAGCAGCAAACAACATAGCAGTACTGTCAGTGCCATCACAACCAGAGACACTGGAACAGCGACGTAGATGGCTAGCTTGTTCTTGCCTTTCGCCGTCTGACATGAATCCCCGTTGGTGCAAAGGTTTGGATTATCGGCATAACTACGCAGAGATGAGAGAAAGTCAAGATACTGTCAGGCACGAAATAATCATGCTTGTCTGCTAGAACAAAACTAATTAAAGAGGACATTAGATTTAAGGAGCCGTCTTGGATTTTTTTGAGAAGTCCAGGGGGGATTGATCCGCTGAGATGATTCCCGGTCAAATCTCTGAAAGGCGTAACATTTATGTGAGCCCAACGCGATGCTGATGAATGCAGATTGGTTCACTGAAATCGCAGGAAACTAAAGGTGGAACATGAAGATTGATTTTTAAAGAAATTAAAATATCAGGAAACTAAAGTTGGAACATGCAGAATGTGTCGAGTTAGCAGACTTACAGAGTCGTCAGTGACGATAACTGTGACAGGGCGCTAGGAATTGAGCCCGTCAGGTTGTTGTGTGACAAATCCCTGCAAAGATATATGGGTCGTGTCTTATATATTCCAGAAGATCGATATTACTACGACTACGTGGTTGAAATTAGTAGATGAAGAACTCCACACGTACAAGGATTGGACGGCGTTGAGATTTGCGAAAGCAGATGATATATCACCGTTCAGACCATTGAAGGACATGTTTCTGCAAAATATACCCACACGATCTGTAGCTACTTATTCTCAAAAAAAAAAAAAAAAAAAAAAAAAACTGTAGCTACTCTTAGCCATGCAAGCCATATATAGTCATGTGATGTGAACCACTTACACGCCAGTAATTTTTGGAGGACTGGAAATGGCATAGGTGCACGTCAGACCATCCCACCTAAAAGTCTCCGCAACGCACGGGTCTCCCATCCAGTTTTTCTTCACCTGATACTTCGCCTTGATAGCCATCATAGCAGAGACTGTTCCTCGCATACTCAAGTTGAGTTTCAGTTAATCTGGTATGGTAAGTATCAGTGCGTCTACATATATATGGACGAATCGTACGTACCGTCCTCCGAGTCCGTGCCAATGTCGGCGGTGGAGATGACGGTGAAAACCTCTGCGGCGTTGATGATAGGCGGCAGCGTTGAGATGGCTGTCTTGACGATGGAGACATTATACCTGGTGTGGGCTGTTAATGGGGTGTTAAAGTAGGCGTAGCCACTGTAGAGGTGGCTTGGCTTGTAATCTTCAAGGAAAACCCAAGTCTTGCCGTTGATGTAGATGTTGAACTGGCGAACGTCGCCGCTCGCCTGCGGCAGCAAATCGGAGAAGTGGAAGATCGGTATGTACCCAAAGGACGGGCCCTTGGACTGCGGCTTAGAGTCCCAATGGAAGTTGATGCTGCTGGCAGCGTCACGCGGCGTGATCGCCGTCTGCATCACCTTGGACGGCGCCTCGAAGAGGTCTTTGTATTCGTTCTGCACAGTTTGCGGCGTGGATATCTCGGTCCAGTCGGTGGCGTCAATTATAGGTATCCATACTCTGTCGTATGGATCGTCAGGGTACCTGACCGTTGAATGAATTGTTTTCACGGACAACAATTGTAATTCGTCAGGGTACATGACGAATCTTTGAGGTTAGTTAGTCAATGGTGGAACAATAATTACTGACAAACGACACCAACTAAACACCCCTTAAAGTGACATAGATGCATGCATGTACTCACCTGACAATGTCTGTACTATCAGTCGGGCCGAAGTTGGCCCTGGCTACCAGGACCAGTCCCTGTGTCATGTTCACTTGCGGGTAGATGGAGATCTTGAGAGGCCTCAGCTCCAGCCCGGAGATGAACGGCGTCCCGGAGCCGGTGTTCACCAAGCAAACCTGGACGAAGTCGTCCGGCACGACAACGATGGCCTCCGCGACCACTCGGCCGTCGTCCGGGCCATCCGACACGTTCACCGTCTTCCACAGGTTAACGCCTACATAGAGATCGAAGACGGGCGGCCGGTTGAGGCCGTCGTAGTTGCCGTACATGAAGGCGGCCCGGAGGAGGTACTTGAGCCCCACCTCGAGGGACCGGACCGTGTAGCAGTTGCGCGCGCCGTCGACGAAGCTGCGAACGTCGTGGTAGATCCTCGCAAGCTCCGGCGTGACGTGCGCAGCCGAGATGTTGTGGTTCTCGCCGGCGTCGGTGAACGCGGCATCTGGGGCGTACGACAGCGTGGTGGTGTCGTCCACGTAGCTCGTCGTCCCCGGGAAGCCACAGTCGATGCTGATGAAACCACTAGTCTCAGTGGCGGTGGCAGCTTGCGCGAGCGCGAGGCAGAGGAGTAACAACGACCATGGCCTTGCCGCCACTGCTCTCAGCTTTGATTGCCTCATTGCCACCACCACCTATATTCTATTCTCACTCTTGGCTATGGTTTCTCTTCTCTGTAAGCAGTTAGCACGCATGCATGATGGAGTAGCTAGCAAAATAATATAGTGACCAGACCAACAAAGGACAGTGGACGTAAATTACACGACAAAGTCACTGACTCACAAAACACACACAAACGAGTCAAGACGGGAAATGGGCCCGGGCGCGTGGTTGACTTGCTAGTCGTCGACACGTCAACAACATGAACGACTTGGGTGGCGACCACCGTTCGGCCCGTGTGGCCGTGGGCAGTTTATTGACTATTAGTACACACAGGCTTTTCAAAAGCAACTCTCTAAGATGCCTCTCACGACGTGGAGGTACTTTCGTGGTAATTAAGGACGATGTGCTGCGGCTCTGAAAGCCCTCTTGGATGTTCCACAAGCTAAACAACGCTTTCGCAAGGAACTAGATGCTGAGTCACCGACCGACTAGTGCCCGATCACCATGATCCACAGCTTCAGCAAGTTGGCTTCCAAACCGATGGCGACAAGGCTAGCACCAAATCTTTCACCCTACGAATCCGGCAACAAAAGAGGCCCAGCGAGAATGGCCACGTCACCGGATCTTCACGGCCGTCCGATCGGGCGCGCGAACGGTCTAGATCGGGCGAATCCCGTTCGTTTTGCAAAAACGCCCTCAAACTTTATCAAAATCGGCGGCCCAGCCCACCAAATATATACCTGCCTGCTGCATCCAGGTCCTTCCAAAAAAAAAAAAAAAGAGGGGGTCGGCCTCATCTCTTCGCCGTCCTCTCCCGCTCCTCCCGCCGCTCGCGCCCCCGCTGTCGCTCCCACCGCTGCTCCCGCCTCCCCTTCCTCTCCCCTCTCTCCTGACATGCCGGCGCACCGGCTGGGACCGAACACGGTTGCCTCCATGCCCTGCGCGCGGCCGGGGTGGCGGCGCCCCACGGTGTGCGGCACGACCGTCCGAATGGCCCCGGCGGTGCCTGCCTTCCGTCACGGCGCGGCGCAGTGGATCCCCGTCGCTAGCTGCTGGTGCTGCTGTCCCTCGGCTCCTCGATTTTGCCTCCTGCCGTTCATCGGCATCGCCTCAATGAGTACCCAGGTATGCCCGCCCCTTCGCTCCCTTTCTACAAATTATCGACAATACATGGTTACCACGGCTATAAGAAATTAGTGCGTGCTTCTGAGGAGTGATCTGATCTAATTTTTTTTGTTTTTTTTCTCTCCTAGCAGAGGTCAACAATAATGCAACTACATATTGTGTGATGCTATTATATGAATGCTTTGTTCAAAAAAACGATGATACTGGTCCTATTCATTTGTGCGGCTCTGTAGAGTTGGATTCTGACTGTTGGATCAGGGTGAGTGAGATACTAATTTGCCTGTTACTAATTTGTATACTTTTGAATTTGTGATTAATTTTGGGTTCATTTTCAGCCAGTCATCGCATTATCTGTTGTGTAAACTTTTTTTTTTCACATGCTTCTTCACCATTTACTTTATTCTTGCTAAGGAGGTAAGCTTCATGCCTTGTTGCCTTTTGTGCTAAATGATACAGTGCTATGCCATTCCTGGTGAACATGAATCAGTAGCCAACAAAGATTTACAGATTGCTAGATAGAAGTGCTTTTTAGTGTTACCTGAATATCAGTTAGTGAAGATTTATTCCACTGCTTTCCTGTCCTTAGCTTTCTACTATGACTAAATGTGATTTTCTAAGTTATTATTCTGAATATATGTTATGAAAAAAGAAACTGCCTCTACATACGCAGCATCAGGTTCCATGTTGTATTTTGAGATACAACCACATTCCTAATCTTACTGTTTCATCAAAAGAAAATCCACATCTTCACATTTAGCTATCCTAATTTTACTTTTGATGTTAACCTGCAACTGCCTTTTATGCTTAGGTGTTTTTATTTTCCCTCATTGCTTTGCATCTATGCGATCCAAGCCTCTTATTAGCTCTATGAATCTCATATGTGCCACGCCCCTCCCCGTGAGGCGGTGCTGCAGCCGCAATCTCTGCCTGACTCAACCTGCATTCCCATCTGCGCGCATCCAGCAGGGCCAGCACTGTTTCAGAGTCAGGATTCTCGCCAGTGATGCCAGGCGTTGCAGGCACCACGCATAGCAACTCGCTGCCCACCACTACTTCGACCTCCTGCTCCTGCACGCATCCAACAACCTTCTCCATTTGCTTTGATGAAACAACTAAACAGGGACCTGACTTCTCCATTTCCTTTGATACTGATGCTCAGATGTTTGATGAAATGTCAAGATAGTGAACGCATGCTACATTTTCCATTTCATTTGAGTCAATGAAAGAAAGAGGCTATTTATTTTAAAGTTCGTGCAATTCCATTTTAGTTGTCTTATATTGTGAACAATATTAAATTTGTTCAGGGATTAAATATTATCTTTGCATTATAACCACACTTATGTCCTATTGGATGGTTAGACAAAGGACCTCCTGTGAGCAGGAATAGACCACGGAAGGAGAAACAGAACGCTTGGCTCCCCAGCGGCTCCCGGCGCCCGCTCCCCAGGGCGACTTCGGGAGGCGCTGCCGCCGTCGGCCGGGCACACCACCGCCGGCGCCCTCCTCCGGCCGCCCGTCGCCGCCGCCTCGCCCCGCGGCGGCGGCAGCCAGCGGCGGCTGCCCTCAACAGGGCGCGCCCGCGTGCTCCCTGCCTCTCCACCCCAACCTTCCCCCTCCATCTCCTCCCTTCCGACGACCCTCGCCCGGCTTGGGGATGGCGGCCCGCCGGATCCGCCCCACTCCGGCCGGATCGCCGGGCGGCGTGCTTAACCGCCGGTGGAAGCTTGTCTCGGCGGTTTTCTTCGTCCACCGGCGTGTGGGCACGACGGCGGCCGGGAGGTGGCGATCCCGCCCGGGGCGAACGCCGGATCCGTGTCTCGGCGCTGCACCTCCACCCCCCTCGGCCTAAGCGGCGGCGCTGGCGGCGGTGCCTCCACCTCGGGCCGCGAGCCCGCGCGGCCGGCCGGATCCTGGGCTGCGGGCTTGGCCAGCGCGGTTGGCGGACCTCTACGGTCCCGCACCCACGCCCGCCGGTGGCTGGACTTTTGCAGTGCAGTGCGGCCGGACGCCGCTTCGGTGCCGCAGCGTCCGTCACGTCGCCGCAGAGCCATGGCCGCCCCATTTGTGGACCCTCGCGGGTCTGGCGGCCTGAGGGCGGTATCTTCTTGTTGGTGGAACGGGCGCTTCGGCCGGCCGGCCGGCGAGCGGCGGTGGCCTTCGTGCGCCATGCACCTCCTGGGGGGTGGCGTCATTCATCCACTGCGGCACCACGGAGGGCGGTGGGCCGACCCTTCTTCCTTTAAATGCTACGTATCACGGTGGCGGCGCCACCGTGGTGGTGGAGCCGAGGTGGTGCGCGCGCTTGTGGCTTCGTGGTGTTGCTTCAAGCTTGCCGGGCCACCTCACCGGCGCGCGGGTGTTGGAGGTTTGGTTTGTGCGGCTCTCAGGGGTAGGGGGTCGTCTTGCGGGTTGGGGTCGAAGGACCTCTGGCGCTCTCTTTTTGCGTTGTCGGCGTTTGCGACGTCGATCTCCTTCTGAAACAACGCTTGAGCACCACCCGCATCTCTGCGACCCGCGCTTCCCCTTTGGTCGGTATGGTCGTCGTGCTGATCCTTTTCTACGCTTCATGTTACTCCCTCACTCGGGTGTGTCTAGCTAGTGGTAGGCTGTAGTTCTAGTCGTCATCGTTTCGGCGGATGCTTTGCCGAGGTGCTCTCCGTTGCTTGGGCGGATGCTTTGCCGCCGTGTATCTCTTACGAGCTTGCGTTTCGGTTTTCAGCGTCTTTGCCGAGGTCGCGATCGTCCACGAGCTTGTGTTTCGGTATGCGTGTGCTACCGAGGTCACGGTCGTTCGAGCTGCGTTCCGGTGTCGCGATGCCGCCCGGTGTCGCGATCGTGTCGTCTTTCCGGCGGATGCTTTGCCGCCGTTGTCGCCTAGCGGATGCTTTGCCGCCGTTGTCGTCTAGCGGATGCTTTGCCGCCGTGGTCTTTCCGGCGGATGCTTTGCCGCCGAGGTTGGTCCGGACGGATGCTTTGCCGTCTCGGTCCTAACGGATGCTTTGCCGCCGTTGTCGCCGTTCGATCCGCATAATCGCTAGCTACCCGGGTGTGGAGTCTTGGTTGTAATAGGATCAGCTTTGGGGTTGTTAAATGGAGGGGTCGCGCCCACCCCTCCCCACTTTTTCTTGTTGTTTGTTTGTGCCCCAGGCTAGCCGTGAGTAATCTATGGATTACTTGCGAATCATTTGTAAACTTTCCACTTCTCTTAATGAAATACGTGCCAATGGTACGCTTTCGAAAAACAAAGGACCTCCTGTACCTATGGCAAACATGATTTATCAAAATCCGATAAACTTATACTCTGATTTACAGCTGATTTGTTTTATCAGAGTTAACTTCTAGCTTAACTCCTAGAAGTTTGCTTCCCCTGTTAGTTGATTCAAGCTTAGTGTTTTATCAAAGTTAACTTCTAGCTTAACTCCTAGAAGTTTGCTTCCCCTGTTAGTTGATTCAAGCTTATACCTGCAACTAAAAATTGATTGCTTCTTGGTGCGAGCCTACGTGAACGATTATTTTTTGCCTATGTAATTTTGTGCTTAAGGCATCATGTGTTAGACCAAAGAACTTAATAGTATTATGACACCTTTGTAGGTTATATTCTGTGCTTAAGGCATCATGCAGCAAGCGGCTCAGGGCAACAGAGTGTGATGACCTGGGGCTCATTATTCCTTTGTCTTCCTGTCCTACTTATCCTGCCCTTCGCAGTTTCACTTTCCAGTATGCACCCATGAGAAAATGAAATTCCTTTTCTCTAGAGTCTGGACATCATGCACTCTTTTAGGATAGTATTGTTTAGATAACAACGTCACGATTGATTCAGTGTAGTTTCCACACCCTATTACTATTCACCTGCTACTTGATGGGCTACACATTGGAGTATATGCTATGAATGTAAATGAAATGCACAGATATATGTATTTGGTACGCTATTGGTGTTTCCATTTACTCCGGGTTAGGGACCAGGCAGAGAAACACTTTTGTATCTACATACATTTCAAATAGTGTCTTATCTGTGCATTTCAGCATCTATATGGCTAATGGGCTCATAATCATCATAAATCCTTATGTTGATTACAGGTCCTACTAGCCATAAGCGGCAACGCCGCGAACATTTCTAGTACTTACGGATGCAGATGGCAACGGATACCCGAAACCTAAAGATTAGCATGCAGACCGGGCTTTAGGCACGGCCCAAGTCACGGCCTTTTGGCACTCATGCACGTGTCGGCCCGAAGCACGCAGCAGGCCGTGCTTGGGCCATCACCTCGGCCCGCCGTGCGGCACGACACGGACCGGTATTTAAGGCAGGCCCGGTAGCGGCCCGTATTCTGGCATGCTAAGGAAAGGCCTTCTAGCGCACCAACATGTCTAACACTACTCTAACCCTAACTCCCTTCCCACCCTACCCTTCCCGTTCCCTTGCGTCACGCCGCACCTTTTCACACACCTCACGCACGTGGACGGTGGACGCCGCTTCCCCTTCCCCGACGACCCTCCTCTACCAACGCTCCTCCTCGTCCCCAACGAGCCTCTTCCATCGGTGCTGCCTCCCCTTCCCGGTATGGCGCCGCATCTCCTCGTCAACGTCCCCGCCATCGCCCGGCGTGGGTCGAGGCCACCGATGTCGCATCTCCTCCTCGTCGGCAACACCGTCGTGTTTGCCTTCCCGATGGATCGGCGTCGGCCCTCCGGTCTCCACGGCCGGTGGCCTGGCGCCTCCCGCCTGCGTGGCGTGGCGTCGTGTGCACGCTCGACCTTCCCCTTCTCACTATGTGTTGTTGGGCCACGAGGCGGCTTTGGTGTGTTGTTGGGCCATGGGCACTTTTGGGCTGGCACGGCCCGAAAAGCGGCCCACCTGTCGTGCCTGGGCCGGCCAGTAGGCACGGTGTACTGTGGAGGCATGGCACGGTGGCTCGTGGACCAAATAGGCCCGTGCCCTACCGGGTCGGGCCGGCCCGTTGCTAATCTTTACCGAAACCCAAGTACCCGACGGGTTTTCCCCGATAAGGAGACAGGCATGGAATTAATTTTCTACTCGTGGGTACGTTATTGGGCAAAATCTTGTAGCCATCGGGTATGGGTGCTACGGGTGAAGGTGTATACTACCCATACCCGCATACCATGGGTAAAAAATACCCGTAGAAAAAAAACTAGACAGCCTAAGTGCTTAACTCATTTTAGCCCATATGGCCCATGAATTTGGCCCAAATCCAATTAAAACCTTCTTGTATATAACCCTCCCTCAAACACTAGCCCACACTCATTCCACTCCCTTCCTTGTCCAGTTCCTGGACCGCTGCACAGGCACAGGCACAGACACAGGCACAGGCACAGGCACAGGCGCGGTGCGTGTTGGAGACTCGGAGTTGGGGCTTGGTGGCTTCGGAGTCAGCAACACCTCCGTCCTCCTCCGTCCGGCCTCCTCTTCTTACCATCTTCAGCTTCACACCATCACCACAAGCAACCAGCGTTGCGCCTTATCGGTTCATCCATCCGTTCTTGTGTTGCTACTTGCTAGTTGCTTTGGTGCCTGTAATTGCCGCATGCTGCAATGATGCATCCGTGTTGCTGCTAGCATATTATTGCATTTGCTTGTAATTTTCAACATGTTGCAATGCTTCAGCGGATGAAGCTTGCCCAAATTATTTGCTAAAACTCTGAATTTTCTATGTGATTCTTGAGTGTGTTCTTAGGTACGGGTACGTCAGGTAGAATTTACCTGGCGTGTGTGGGTGGATTTTTCTACCCGTGTGTTTATATGGGTAACTCGTCGAGTAAAATTTCAGCTCCACGTCATGAAGTTTTAGGAGTTTGAGTTAATTCCGTTTTTGTAGTTGTAATAAAATTGCTCTTAGTTGTTCAAAACTTATTTGTAATGACTTTGTTTGAATTAATGGCTTTAGAGATGGACACGGCTTGTGTGTAATGACTTTCTTGAAAAATACCATTATTTGTGTAACTACCTCATAAATTGACGGAAGCTCTTTGTAATTTCAAAGAAACAACAACTGAATAAGAAAAGCAGATATTAGAAATTTAAATTAAAACAAAAATATGGATATTGAGGTCCGGTATGCAAATCGGTTAGTTCGGTTCAGTATTATGAACTGGGAATAGAGTTGCTCCTTTAATCCCGGTTGCCCAAACCCGGATGGGCAATCATGATTAGAAAAACGGGACTAAAAGGGGGTTACGAACCGATATTGTAACTCATTTTTGTACCAGTGGAAATCAACCACGAGAGGCTAAATGATAGAAGGATATAAATCATACTAGTCATAAACTAATAGATATAGCAAATAACGCATCATGAATAATAAAAAGGTACCTAATAAAAAGCTTATACGGTAACTAAATTATCAAATATGACTTCGCGGTTACACAATAATAATCACTAAAGTCATCTTTTATAAATCTTAGCAAGCTCAACTAATTTCTGCATCTCAAAATTGGCAAATCAATTTGTCCGATCAAGACAAGCAACATACATCTCAAGAGTCAGTTCATATTTCTAGAAATCGATTGTTTAACCCACAAAGAACATGATCAATAAGAAAAATGAAAATCACATGATGGAAATGATGGTAGTGCATTACTAACTTGGCACTATGAAATTTCGAAAGACCCCTAACTTCCATCATATCTTCCATATTAGGAAAGTCAATCTTCTTTTGGACACACAGAAATACCTTTTACCTCTTCAAAAAAAAAAAATCATCCCAACCATATCCCTCATGTCATTCATATTTGTAATCACAAAACTAATCAATCCTACTGCACGAACAATATTTTGATTTTTCTTTTGCAAACATTGTAACAGCTCTTGAGTCACTCCATTCATTATGTCAATCCAAATGTTTTAGTTTATTTTCCCCATCAGCTCCATCTTTACTAATATTCTCTAACATCTCAGCTACAAAGCCCCACACAAGCATAAGTAGTGGACCCCGCACTAGTGCAGAAAACTTAGAGGGTGTTTAGTTGGTGAAATATTTTGGGTTCGGCCATTGAAGACTTTTCGTTTGTATTTGGTAATTCTTGTCCCACTATGAAATAACTAGGTTCAAAAGATTCGTTTTCCAACCAAATTATACAATTAGTTTTTGTTTATCTACATTTAATGATATATGCATGTGTCAAGAGATTTAATGTGATATACTGTATCATTTTTTAGTTCACTTTTTAATGAACTAAACACCCACCTTAATAGAGGGCTAGTGGCAGGCAAAAGCGATTAACTGAGGCGGGAAAAACATCGGCCTCTGTAGGTCTGCATTGACAGAGGCAAGTGGTTTTCCCGCCTGACTTAACCGCACCAAGCCTAGCGAGATTTAGTTTCATGGTTTTTTCCCTCTCCCAAGAAACATGCACGTGCTTTTAGAGTGAGCTTTGGGCCCACTTGGTTTCATGTGCTAGTTCCGATCGTGTTTTTTGTTCGCTTCAATTTATTTTCATGTGTTTTCTCGATCGTGCATGTCAAACGTTTTCCATTAAGACGAAGCAGATACTTTTTTTCATGTGCTTTATATGATTTCAACAACCAGATTGCTGAGCTTCAAAACACTCGTAAGCTGAGTGGAGAGCCCCAACAGTTAGAGTTGGGACTTAGCCATGCCATTTGAGGGCGGCATACGACATGGCTTTTTGGTAAGGTCTAAAGCATGACACAACACGACCCGAACACGATAGTCGTGCCGTATCTAAGATGTTGGCATGATCAGATTACACGTGGGCGTAAATAAGGCCTCGGCTGTGACTGTGGGTGCCTTATGTTCATGCTCACAATGGTTTGTCCAGCATACTTGGAGTTGTCGTTGTCGTTTCCCCTTTAGCGGTTACCTAGACGTTGGAGGTTTGGTCGCTTTTGCTCCACAGCGGCTACCTGGTCGCTGGTGAATGCCCACTCGTAGCGGCTACCTAGTCGCTGGCGCAAAGTCCACAACAGCGACCAGGCTATTGGTGGATTCCATCGTTTTGGTGGATGCTTTGCCACTACAATTTGACCAATCCTCTGTTGGCAACCATTACGTGGATTCTTCTTTTGCAGGCATTGGTACCATGAGGGGTTTTTTTTTTTTTTTTTTTTTTTTTTTTGAGAATTTACAACGCAGACGCTCACAACACGCACGCCATTACACTCACCCCTATGAACACACGTCGCAACCCCCTACCCCTATGAGCACCAAGGCGACCGAGCACCCGGCAGATCTGGAGATTCTCGAAGTCACCATTGGCGCCTCGTCGTCGACGGAACGCCGCTTACCACTTAATGCATAATGATGTAGGGAAAATCCGGGAAAATCCCAAGAAAAGGTGCGAGGGGATTTTATGGGTTTGGACCGTCCCTACCATTGGACTACAAGCCAAGTCCTATAACTTTTGGAAGGCCATAATAACTAGCGAAACATGTCCGTGCGATGCTACGGGTTATTTTAAAGTATCCCTACCTTAAAATCCAATTAAAGCCCATATAAGGGCAGACGGAAAAAAAAAAAGTTGAAAATTTTTCTCTCTTTATTTTTTTTATAGATTATAGATTTTTATTTAAAAGAAAAGATACATTCACCCACAGTATAGTAGTAATAATTGAGACGGAAACCGAGTAATTTTTATTTAAAAGAAAAGATACATTCACCCACAGTAGTAATTGAGACGGAAACCGAAACGTCGTCCCGTGGATCCTCTGCATCATAAAGGCCATACGCTGCTGCAGTGCAGCGTCCACCACCATCGCCATGCCATCGCCCAGCGACTCTGGTCTTGGTACGCGCGCCATGGCGAAGCAGTTCAAGGTGTTGCTTCCTCGTTCCTTCCACAAGCTGGTAAGCACAGCCTACCTCCACCGCCGGTCGATCTCAGTCGCCGACTACGCTTCACTGTGCTAACGAAACCCTCTGATTGACTCCACAGCGCATCTCCGACGAGCTCGCCGGGTGCTTCAACACCGGCGAAGGCGAAGGGACCCAGAGCCGACGGCCCTCGTGGTCAGCCCGTTCGGCAAGGTGTGGCGTGTGGAGGTGGGCCGGGACGGCGACGGTGCGTTCCTGGGGCACGGGTGGGCGGAGTTCTTGGCCGCGCACGGCGTCTGCCTCGGTTGGTTCGTCGTGCTCCGGCACGAGGGCAGCGGCGTGCTCACCGTCAAGGTGTTCGACACCAGCTTTTGCATCAAGGAGTTCGGCGCTCCTGCTGCAGGTGAACATTTATTTTCAGGAAAATCTTGGATGATGCTAATTAATTTAGTGATCCTAATAATCTCCTAATTAGTTTGGGACGGTCAGAAACTTAATCGATCTTTTTTCTGACTAGCTGAATTTGAGGTTCCTAACTACGTTTTTCATCGAATGTTTAAGAAATAATTGATCTTGTGTTAAATTAGAATTTGAAACAAGGGCTTTGTAAAGACTAGAATTCTAGGATGGGTAACATCAATTATTGTATTGCGAATTTATGGTCTGGCTGCAGCTAGAATTCTAAAATGTCCTGCATTGGGAATTGGAGGCACTATAACTTTTCAGTTTATATTGATATACTCCGATCACATTTTCTTCAGTTATGACATCCAAAAGCAGCAAAGGTATTATCTGTAAGCCACAGTTCATCAGGATTTTTCATCCGGGTCTCTCGGAAAAGATGGTATGCAAACTCAACTCTGGATACTATATTCTGATAAGAATATACATCTTGCTCAACATTTGTACTTGAAAATTAAGGTTAACCATGAACATTGGCCATTTTTCTATCATATATGTGTGTTGTTGCAGATATTGCCTGCAAGGTTTGTAAAAGATTCACTCACAGAAGAGTGCCTAAACGGCCAGACAGCCATCATTGTCACCCCCCTTGGCAAATTTTGGCGTATTGAGCTTAAGAACGATCAATCAGGCATCTTCTTCACAGGTGGCTGGTCACAGTTTCTGGAGTTCCATGGAATATCCAGTGGTGACGTTTTGCTCTTAAGATATGAAGGGGGTATGGTTTTCAAATTCAAAGCATTCGGACTTAGTGGATGCCAGAAAGATTTCAAGAATCAGAATGCTGGGATTCAACTAAGTGAGAAATGCATTGATATTTGGTGTATTGAGACTACTTCTGGCAGATATAAGGATATGAATATAACTTTTGTCTTCTTATTGTCAGATACTCAAAAACAGCAGGAAACACCTTCTCCCATCAGGAAACGTAGAAGCAATGATGAGAAGTCAAGCAGTGAAGGAAACAAGAGGCCAAAAAGTTCAGTGACTCTCCCAAGTGAGAAATGAATTGATGTTTGTTGTATTGAGATTACTTCTGGCAGATATCAGGATATGCATTTAACTTTTTGTCTTCTCGTTGTCAGATACTCAAAAACAACAGGAAACACCTTCTCCCATCAGGAAACGTAAAAAGCAATGATGAGAAGTCGAGCAGTGAAGGAAACAAGGGGCCAAAAGTTCAGTGACTCTCCCATCACTGAAAGAACCCTATCAGATTGGGGCATCATCTTGGATAAGGAAAAAGATCAACACCTATGCACTTGAGAATCTTCTTGTAAGCTCAGCTTTTGGTCTGCTTGATTGCATTCTCTTTTTTTATTATTATTATTTTGATGGTTTGCTACATTGCCCCTTTTATCATACAATTATATCTGTTACTACCTCTTGTCATATGTAAACATGGGTTTCAGACATTTTATGACACAACTTATTTTGTTCATCCTTTTCCTTATCTAAACTTCCATATTCTTGACTGGAGATAGTAGTATTTCTAGTCCCTTTTATCTGTACCCTTCTAGTTTGCTTCACAACCTAGAATATGGTTCATGAAATATTTTTTTTTTTGTCCGGAAGGTTGAATAATAGAAACTAACATGCTTGCATGCATGGTATTTATATATATAAAAAATAAACTATAGATATAAAAAAAAATAGTAGTTTAGCAAGAAAAGCTTTGGTGTGATATAACATGTTGATGTAATAAACAACAGTGGACTTTGCATTGGATAATGCAAAAGGTGGAACCCGTTATCCTTTATCTGAAAAAAAAAGAAAAACTTTGACCAAATAATAGAGCTTCCAGAGTATTTTTCATATTTTTCTAAGCAAACCCACATGAAGAGGCACTTAGCAATTATCCAAAATTACTATTTGCCCACAAGTGATCAAATGTTGATGCTTGATAAAATAAGCTGTTACATCAAAATGCTTGTAGTCATTGTCAAAGACGTTCTGCAACTCGATTGGGTTCCAGATGACTTGCACAATCACTCTTAAGACAGAAATGGACAGCACCAGAACATGGCAGGTGCATGGTTATGCATGCAAGAACTATCGCTACATTCTTGGACAGGGCTGGAAGAGCTTCTGCCAGGACAACAGGATCAGGATAGACGACCTGTGCACCTTCAACATCATCGAAACCACCCTGTGGCATGTTACTATCACGCGCTGTAAGCATAAATATAAATCAGTTTCTCTTTAATATGTAGATATTGTTCGTAATAGATTGAATGTGAGTTAAGTACTAAAGTGTGTGTTCATTTTGTTTTATGATGCAGCAACATTAGCAGATACTTTTAAGCAAAAAACGTCACCTTGTTCATCAAGTAGGGACCACAAGACCAAGAAGCCAAAATCCTCCATGACATCTTTGAGCAGGGTTCCGTCAGATACAAAATCTGTCTACGACATTGGGCCGCCATCTTGGATACGGAAGGAGATGAATACCTACTCAATAAAAAAACACCTTGTAAGGATGATCATTCTCCAGTTGACTCTAAGAAGTTAGGAATAGGGTTAAAGTCAGTCAAATTTGAGCATGAATAGGAACTGATTGAACACATCATTTTGATATTTTAATTAGTGAGGGCATACATGCACATGCTATCAAAAAGTTTAGTACTCAAACCTACATGAACAAGAATTAAGATAAATTGGTGGTTTGTATCCACTGTGGTATATACATCAATAACTGGCATATATAGCTTACAATAATCAGTTGTGTAGCTAACTTGATTTCGATTATTGCAGTCTTTGGCACCGGCCTTCTGCAATCAGATTGGATTGCCACAACACTGCAGGATCACGCTCAAGACATCAATCAACAGCGATAATTCTTGGCTGGTTAGTGGTCGAAAGGATAGTAGTTACGTTATTGGGCTGGGATGGAAAAGGTTCTGCAGGGAGAACAATGTGAAGATAGGAGACGTCTGCACCTTCAATGTCATCAAAACCACACTATGGCAAGTCGATATCACACGCTGTAAGCATAAATATAAACCAGTTTCTCTTTAATATGTAGAGATTGTTTGCAGTAGATTGAATGTGAGTTAAATACTAAAGTGCATGTTCATTTTGTTTCATGATGCAGCAACATTAGCAGATACTTTTAAGCAAAAAAAGTCACCATGTTCTTCCAATAGGGACCACAAGACAGACAACGGTAGTTCAAGTAGTGAAAAAACAAAGAAGCCAAAATCCTCCATGACATCTTACACAAGATGTGTCTACGAGATTGGGCCGCCATCTTGGATACGGAAGGAGATGACTACCAACTCAATAAGAAAGCTTCTTGTAAGGATGGTTATTCTCCCATTAATTCTAGGAAGTTAGGAATATGGTTAAAGTCATTCTAAATAGGAACTTGATCGAACACCTCATTCAGATATTTTTAATTAGTCGGACCCTACGTGCACATGCTATCAAAAAGATATGTTAGTGGTTTTGTATCCACTGTGATATATGTCATAACTGACAAATATAGCTTATTACAATACCTTACAATATTCAGTTGTGTAACAAACCTGATTGCGATTTGCAGTCTTTGGCACGTGCCTTCTGCGATCGGATTGGATTGCCACAACACTGCACAATCACGCTCAAGACCTCAATCAACAGCAGTAATTCTTGGCGGGTTGGTGGTCTGTGGCAAAAGAGTGGTAGTTACCTTATTGGGCGGGGATGGTTAAAGTTCTGCAGGGAGAACAAAGTGAAGGTAGGTGACATCTGCACCTTCAATGTCATCGAAACCAAGCTGTGGCATGTCGTCATCACACATCGTCACTACTAAGCTATATGACTTGGGCTGTTTAGTGCTTGGCTTCAACGCCTCTATAGGGAATTTTGCTGCCTATCTACTGATGTCCTAGCCACTTGCAGTTACATGTTTCAAAATACTTGTTTGACTGCATGGAATTAAACTAGCTCATTGTGTTAATATGCTGTATTTCCTATCTACTTGCAGTTACATATTTCAGATTTTGGCTTAAATGCATAAAACTTGCTTATATCAAGTGTTCATGTTATGGCCAATTAATGGTCATCCGGTGTTACCGCTAATGAATCACGAGCCAGTGATTAAAGGAATACTGAGGTGCAAACTCAGCAATTTCTAATGAACTTCTGGTTTTTGTCAGCCAAGGTGACCTTAATAGATGGGTCTTCCTGCAACTGCGGCTGCCCCTCAGAGTTTCCTCCTACGCAGGTCCCATGAAACGCTTCTGTCAAACTGTGCGTAGAGTACTGGCGTATTCTCTCGGTTGTTATTCTGTCAAACAGTGTCGACAAGGAGGACTCAGTCTGTTAGCACCGTGTCCGCTGCCCCGGTCTACATTCAAACAAAGGAGACACAAAAACGCACTCCGATTTGTGAAAAAAAAAACAAGAATGAATACCAGCGATTAATTAACCATCTTGAATTAAGCTAGTTATAATAAGCTACAAGCATCTAGCCACAGCAGCATCAACAAGAGCTGAACTAAATTGTTCATCATCAGAATCAGACAAGCTCAGTGGAAGCGTCAGTACTCTATTCTCATCAATCGGAAGAGAAGAAAACGCCCAGTGTCCCAGGATGCAGGATCATAGATTCATAGTCCCACTCCCACACTGACAAAGGCAGCAGCAGGTGATCTGATCTCTCGCACAGGCCAAGCTAATGGAATCGGAGCTGTGTTACCAGCGACCAGACGTGTGCTTGGCCATTTGTTCCGGCAATATGCAGAGCAAGCCCATCGTCCTGCCCCTGCGCCTGCGGACCTGCGTTGCATTGCATCAACCAAGTAAACACTACGGGAATCCGGCTTCTTTTGCGAAGTCGCGGCGTTTGCGGCGGAAAAGGTCGGGCACGGGCGGCAAAGAGCATCTTTGCCGAGTGTCAAACCGAGCACTCGGC
Source organism: Hyparrhenia diplandra (assembly GCA_015847255.1). Lineage (NCBI taxonomy): Eukaryota > Viridiplantae > Streptophyta > Magnoliopsida > Poales > Poaceae > Hyparrhenia > Hyparrhenia diplandra. The sequence goes on from JADLZK010001241.1 coordinate 167,356, forward strand.
AAAGACTTCTTTGCCGAGTGCGGACCGTCGGCGATGTCAGCACTCGGCAAATTATTCGGCAAATTGTATCTTTTTGCCGAGTGCTTAGTTCTCGGCAAAATAAAGCACTTCGGCAAAAGAATAACAAGGACCAAACGGCCATGTTGGCGTCACTTTTACCCGGTGTCCGTCGTTAGGCACTTTCGGCAAACTAAGTACCTTTGCGAGTGCCGCGCGTATATGCACTTTCGGCAAATAAGGTCTTTTCTTAGAGTGTCGGGCTGGCACTTTCGGCAAATTATGATTTTTTTGTTTTTTTCGTCCTATTTTTTTTTGTGTGGCCTTGGTACAGTAATTACATCTCATGTTCAAAATTTGGGACAATTTCAAGTTGTTTTGCTATATTTAATGAATTATTTCTATTTTCTTGCATTTTTTGGACCACTCCAAATTTGAACTGCAGGTACATGAAATAATGGAATGTGGTCATTCAAAAAATGTTATTCATGATGTTTGGCATATGTTTAGGCTCAATCCGGGGAACTTCGCGAAATTACGAACATTTATGTGTCGGAACATGGCGAGTTACATGCGGGAAAAGTGTTTTTAAATTCTATAAAATCCAAGCGAAGTTTAAAAATCCACGAAACTTGGCGAGGTGTCTTGTCATCTCATGAGGAGGCTGTGGTAAAAATTTAAAAAGTTTCGAGCAAGTTGTAACGTCGGATGCCTAAAACTCGGACTTCACCAAACTCTCCACATGTGATCAAGTGTGGGGGGATGTCGAAGTTTTAGCCATCCGGCGTCACAACTTGCTCTAAACTTTTTCAAATTTTTACCACAGCCTCCTCATGAGATGACAAGACACCTCGCCAAGTTTCGTGATTTTTAAACTTCGTTTGATTTTATAGAATTTAAAAACACTTTTCCCGCATGTAACTCGTCATGTTCCGACACATAAATGTTCGTAATTTCACAAGGAAGTTCCCCGGATTGAGCCTAAACATACGCCAAACATCATAATAACATTTTTGAATGACCACATTCCATTATTTCATGTGTACCAGTAGCTCAAATTTGAGTGGTCCGAAAAATGCAAGAAAATAGAAATAATTCATGAAATATAGCAAAACAACTTGAAATTGTCCCAAATTTTGAACATGAGATGTAATTGCCTGTACCAAGGCCACACAAAAAAAATATGGGACTAAAAAAAAAAAAAAAAATCATAATTTGCCTAGTGCCCCGGCCTCGACACTTTCGGAAAAGGGCGATTTGCCGAAAGTGCCTTGGCTGGCGTGGCACTCGGCAAACGATTTTGAAAAAATAAAAAAAAAAAACACCTTTGCCGAAAGTGCCGCATTTCACGGCACTCGTGTAACACCCCGGTGTTACTATTACTAAAACATGCCATGTCATCATGATCATTGCAAAGCACGCATGATTAGAAAATTTGAAATGCATCAAATTAAAATAAGTTTATATTTTTTAGAGAAATGTTTGTGCTTAAGAATTTTAGAGTGATTAAATGTTAAATTTATGTTTTTGATCCTAAGTGTGTGGTTGGATAATGGTTTGATAGTATAGGTTAGGAATCTGAAATTTGAATCAAATTCAAGTTTGAATTGAACTTCGAAAAACCCTAATTCCATTCTCTCTTTTACCCCCTTTTCCATAATTCAAAATCTAAGCAAAATTTGCAAAAAATTTCCAAAAGCCAAGTTGTAGATCTTGTTTTGATGTACAAAAGAGGTGTACAAAGTTTTTGAAGTTTTTGAATAAATTTGAAAGTAATTTTGAATTCAAATTTGTCCCTTTTTGACCCCATTTCAAAAAGTCATATTTAGAGGCCGAATTTGAAAATCTTCCAATTGTGAAAATTGTAGATCTTGAAAAATTAGGCTAAGTCACTTTTGGAGTTTTTCAAGTTCAGTTCAAATTTTGGGAGAATTTGATCAAATTCAGCAAGTTAGGGTTAAGGGCTACTAATCGAAGGGGAATCCCCTGTTTCCCCTCCATACCGGCCGGTCGCCGGCGCCGCCGCGTGGCGTCTCGCGACTTCCGGTCGACTCGCGGCGTCATCGACCACGGGGACGAGCTCGCGCGAAGGCTTGGCCGCATCCCCGTTCTCTTCTTTCTTCCTTTAAGCCAAAGCCGACGCCGTCCCTTCTCCTTTCTTCTTCCTCCTCCGCCGTCGGTCATCTTGCTCGCCAGCGTTGCACCACCGCCATCGTCTTTGCCACTTCCCAAATTGGTCGCGCCACCATCTCCGCCACTCTCTTGCGCATCGTTTGATCTAGCTCTAGTCGAGTCTTGTTGCGGAAACGCCACGGCCGCTTTCTTCCTCGCTGCCGGCAAGCCGCCGCGACCCACCTCACCGTCGTCGGTCCATTACGGTGAGCATCGTGACGAACTACCTTGCCATCTAGCCGTCTTGGCGTCGTGGTCATGGTCGGTTCGACCGTTTTGTCTTTACCCCCGCGAGAACTCGCCGGAACGCCGACCTTGCCACCGGGAGCGCCACCGCCGCCCCGCCTGCCATCGTCGTCGACCCGCCTCCGCCTCTGTCCGCCAGTAACGGTGAGCATCCGAGTCGTGGTGGCCGCTGCACACATGCGTGTCGTCCGGATTCGTCGATTAGTCGCCCGCGATCGGCCGGAACGTCGTCGCCGACGAGCTCCGCCCGTGTCCGCGTTGTAGCGCAGCCGCATCCACGTAGGGAGCGTTTAGGCTCGATTAAGTGAGGGCGGGTTCGCCCGTCGTCGCGGACTCGCCCGGTGCCCTCACCTTCGTCGGAGAAGGCTCGGTGAGCCACGCCACCGTCGCCCGTGCCGCCATGGCCGTCGGCAAGGGTGCCTCGGTGCCCTAGGTCGTGGCTTTGAGTGCCGGGAGGTGCGGGACATCGAGGGGAGATGAGGTGAAGACCGCGTCGCCGGATACCTCGCCCGCCGGCGAGTTAAGCGCCCGATCAACGCCCTGTCGCCGCGTCAGCTGGGCCAAGCCGTCGGGCGGTCGCTATCTGTAGCGGCCAGGCCGGGCCGCCAAAGTGCCGAGCAGCGTGGGGGTGATGGGCTGATTTAGGCCCGAAGGCGGGTTTTGCTTTTAAATGTGTTTTATTCAATTTCTTTTATGATGAATAGTCTTGAACTTTGTGATTTTTGTATAAATTTATATACTTGTTCAAAAATTCTGAAAATTTTTGTAGAACCTTCCTAGGAGTATATCTACCCATGAAAAATTTGAAACTTTGATTTTGAGTAGTTCTTGCATGATTTAAAAATACAATCTTTAATTGAAAAATGCATCTTCTATGATTTTTAGAAAATAAAATATTTATTCAAAAATCATAAAATTTTATTTGGTACTGTTTTATGATGTGTTCTACTTGTATAAAAAGTTTGGAGTCGTTTTGAAATGTTTAAATTATTTTTTATTCTATGCTCTATTATTTTATGTAGTTTATAAATTGTTTAGAGTCAAATAATTTAAGTTTTTGTGTGACTTTTGGGTTGTTTTGTGAATCTTGGATCATATCACAATCAAGTGGTCCTTGAGAACTCCTTAGGCAATGGTGATGAGATCTTGTAGAGTAGTTCAACAAGTTGGTTTTGTTGGATTGCAACTTTATCGTGAAGGAAAATTTGTACTCATGTGTTTATCATTTCATGCACCTACAAGCATCATATTTAAATATATGGCATCATTTTGAGGCATACATTGTTTCGTGTAGTGAACGAGATCGAGAGTGTCAAGTCTGAGCCAGTCTCTGAGGAGGTTCTTTATCCAGTGGAAGCGGGTTCGGATTTCTCTGGGTTTTCTGAAGAACTAGTTTATTCCGTCAACGAAGGCAAGCCCCGGTTTCATTAAACCCTTCCTTGATGTTTTAAAAGCTTTATATAACTTATGTCTATGCTATGTTGCATTAAGTAATTAGGAGTTGAGTGATAACCTAATTCTTTGCATTACCATCCTTGTTTATTTCAATACCATCCTTGATAACTGTTTCATTTCAAAAATGCTTAGTGATGCTTAGCCACGCTTAATTAGTTAAGCTTTTTATCAAAATGTTTTATTTGAGAAGATGGTACCTGTTTTTGGAAAAGAAAGAGAAGTAGTGATGAATTTGAGATCGGACGGGGACGTAGGTTGAAAGCCGGTGGGATACCTAGGCGTGCTTGTTCCGTGTTGGTCGTGTAAGGACCGTCCGTTGTTTGGATTGTTAAGTTCGGGACTTTTTGAATGCAAGTACGCTGAGGCCTTACGGCAAAGGCACGGCTGCTGGTTGTCACCCCAAGTCGGTCGACCCTAACTAGCCACATACTCCGGTAAGCCATATCTCGGTGGAGCCAAATTGGGAATGGCAACCACGCACTTTGGGAGTGGAGAGATGGCGGGGAGTAGCGTGCACCCACCCTCTTGGTCAAAGCGTCATTAGGGACGGGGTAGGGAGGTGGAGTACGTGTGCTCTCGGGTGGCGCAGGCCTCATCCCGTTTTGGACAAATCGAAAGAAGGTTGATATATGCAAGCTTAAGTGCTACATATGTCGTGTGGTTAGGGATCCCCAGCTGGGTATAATCGGTTCATGAATCGCCGTTGCTTCTCGGTTATGGAGACCCGTTCTTCTGCCCATTCATCGTAGTAAATGATGGAATATGTTTTTGAGGAAAGAAAGTTGGCATAAGAAAGATACGTTTGCTCTAGAATAGGATAACCTAGAGTATATGAGTTATTAATCTGAATTAAAAATATTGAAAGTAAGGATTCATTTTTAGTAAGCTTTTCTGGAACGAGTTCTTGATTCTTGCTAAAGCCTTACCTTGACTCCTAAGACCAGCATTCCTGAGTCTTCTCCCCTTTTCTTGGTCGGGTAAGCCTTGTTGAGTACCCCCGTACTCAGGGTTCTTTGACCCTTGTTGCAGGAGCAGGTCATGAGCAGGCTTGTTTTGGTCCCTGCTGCATGACGGTGTACCAGGAGGAAGAAGATGAGTAGAGTTGCACCCTCGGGCAGGGTTGTCAGTGTTTTATATGTATAATGTTACTCCAATAATATCGGGCTTGTAATAATGATATTTAAGTTTGCGTATTTGAACAAATGGTTTGTAAACTTATGGTTATGTAATCCTTCCGCCGTTTTTTCTCGATGTATTTTGAATAAAGTGTTGTAATACCGGAGTGACTTGTTAATGAGATCTGTTCGGAAGATTAATAGCACTTTCTAGATTATTGGGAACTCGTGCATAACGATCGAGGTCTTAATGACAATGATAATTGCATGAATTTTGTAATTTAGGAGGTTCGCTTACAACTCGGCAAACCGGATAATAATTGGACCCGACCCCCATTTTCGGCTCATTTCACCTACCACCCGCGCCGCCCGCGCTTCGCGGACGCTCCGCTCGCCCGGACCAGCGCCGCCCGCCCTCGCCGGATCCGGCCGCCCGCCTGTCGAACCCACCTCGCCCGCCCGGCCGCCTCGCCCGGCGCTTCGCGCGCGCCGCCGGCGCCCGCCGCCGCCCCGCCGTCACAAGGCGCCGCGGGCCGCCGCTGGCTCGCTAGCCCGCGGCGGCCCAGCCCAGCTGGCCCTGTGCCGCCTCGCCCTCAAGGCTGCCCGCCCGCTTCGCCAGCCCCTCACATCCTCCGGGCGAGAGGTGAGGAGGAAGAGGGAGGAATGGGAAGGTGAGGAGGAAGAGGGAGGAAGGGAAGAAGAGGAAGAAGAGGAAGGAGAGGAGGAAGAAGGAGGAAGGGAAGAAGAGGAAGGGAGAGGAGAAAGAAGAGGAAGGGGAGGAGGAAGAAGAGGAAGGAGAGGAGGAAGAAGGTGATCGGACGGTAGGTCGCCGTTCTTCGTGTTTTCTGCGGTGTTCGTCTTCCGCCGGCGGTGATCGACGCCGTCGTCGCCGACCGTTGCTCTTGCCGTTCCCGCGGCCAAGGTAAGCCCTATCCTTCTAGTAGTGGTTAGTACTAGTAGGTAGTAGTGTTAGTTGTAGGGTTAGTAGTAGTAGTTAGTAAATAGTTAGTAAATAGTTGTAGGGTTAGTAGTTGTAGGGTTAGTATTAGTAGTGTTAGTAGTTGTTAGTAGTAGTTGTAGGGTTAGTAGTAATTGTTATGGTAATACTTGAATACTTTCATCCGCATGGAAAGAGAAGTAAAGTAAATGGCTCTTGTTGATATATTGTTGGTTGTTGGCCTTTCGTGCCCATATTCGGTATATATATATGTGGTTGTTGGCCTTTCGTGCCATGTTTTTGCAGTTTTGGGAACCTCCCCGTGCGGGGAGGTGTCTTTGCCAAAATTTTGAGTGGACACTAACTATTTTTTGCCCTTGTTTTGTAGGAGGATGCGTGGGAGGGACTCGGCGACCCGATCGTCCTCGTGGCCCCTGCGTGTCTTCCGCACCGCGTCTCCACCGACATCGTAGGTATTAATCACCTCCCGTCCTTATAGTTGTCTTACATAGCGTGACCCGGTTAGGGCGTCTCCGTCCGAAAGAGATACGGCGTTGGTATGCGCATGACGTGCATATCTGCGACCGTATCTGTTCGGATTGTCCACGTTTTTGGACGGCAGGTGGATGCGTAGATGGGTTAGCATCCATGCTCAACTCCCCGTCCGAGCCGGTTTTTCGGCAAAGCACCTCCCCGTTGTTCTCCGGATACATGAAATTCCGTGTCGGATAGGAGCGGAGCATGGAAGCTAACCTTGTCTACGCATCCTCGGGTGGGATTAGGACCTATCCCTCACCTATTAGATGGTACGAACGCCGTGTAGATGCAATTGCTAGTTATATGGCTGCCCGACATGGGCGTATGACGAGAGGATGGATAACCGTGAGTGGATGTACACGGGCTTCGCAAGTAAGAGCCTTGAATGGATTAGGGGGACCGATGCTTTCCTGGAGCATGCATTTGGCCCAGCTGCTAGAGGGTCTATTCGGATGCCGTGTCCCTGCAGCAAATGTAAGAATAAGAAAAAGAAACGAAAGGTTGATATGGGCAAAGATATTTACAAGCACGGATTCGTCCCAAACTATAGCCGCTGGATCTTCCACGGTGAGGTTGATCGTATTAGAGAGGACGTGGTGAGGGCCCTCCTCGAGGAGTATGATTCAGACGCCGGGATGGTAGACATGATGGTAGACTTTCACGATGCACGGTTCAATGAAGGATTGGAGGAGGAACCCGAGGAAACCGCAAAGGCGTTCTACGAGATGATGGAGGCGGCACAACAGCCCCTTCACGAGAAGACAATGGTTATGAAGCTGGATGCCATTTCATGCCTTATAGCGTTGAAGTCGCAATTGAGCATTAGTCGAGGCGGCCGACACCACGTTGTCGATTATTGGCAACCGCTTCCGGAGGGTCACGCCGTCTGCCGAAGAACACGTACGAGTCACAGAGACTCCTTCGTGGACTCAAGATGCCGTATGAGTCGTACCATGCTTGTCCAAAGGGGTGCGTCCTATTTAGGGGAGACCTCAAGGAAGCAACGCGACTTGTCCAAAGTGCAAAGCCTCTAGGTTTGTGGAGGTAGAATGTAGTGATGGCGGGAAGAAACAGTCCAAGATCCCCGAGATGGTCCTACGACACCTTCCTTTCGCATGAGGGCTCCAACGGCCGTACACATGATGAGGAGTCCGCGAAACAAATGACATGGCACAAGAAGGGCAAAAGATACGCCCCGAGAAGTTGGTACACCCATCGGATGGTGATGCATGGAAGCACGCCGATAATATGCATCTGAAAAAGCTATGGAGGCTCGAAATATGCGGCGTGGCGTTCGCTTGAATGGGTTCAACCCGTGCGGAATGTTGGCGGCCCCGTACACTTGTTGGCCCATGTTCGTGATCCCTCTCAATCTTCCCCCGGTGTCATGTTTGAGCTCAAGCTTTTTGTTCTTGACGCCGATAATACACAGGCACCGGGCAACAATATGGGTGTGTTCATGCGGCCGGTGTGGGATGAATTGCAAGATGCTTGGCAAAATGGGGTACCGACGTGCGGCCCAGAGCTACAAAGGCGAACTTTACAATGCATGTGTGGTACCTATATTCAATGCATGACTTCGGCTTATGGCATATTCAGCGCATGGTGTGTTCATGGGAGGTTCCCTTGCCCAACATGCAAAGGTTGTGATGTTCACCGGGCTGAACAAGGGTGGCAAGTATTCTTCGTTTGACAAACATCATCAATTCTGCCCGAGAACCATGAATTCGGACTAGAAAAAAAGCACTTCACGAAAGGTGTTGAAGTCACCGACCCCATCCCAAAGTTTATGACCGGTGAAGAGGTCCTTGCCGAAGTTAGCTGGTCTCAAAATCGATGAAAAGAAAGGTTGTTTTGTTGGATATGGTACCACACACATGTGGACTTATATATCGGGCTTGACTAATCTCCCCTACTTCAAGGATCTTCTTCTTCCACACAACATCGATGTAATGCACACGAGAAAAGAATATCTTCGAGGCACTCTTCAGTAACAACCATGGACCTTAAGAAGTCAAAGGACAACGTTAAGGCTAGACTTGACATAGACATGAGGTGCGATAGACCAAAGCTAGTGATAGAGACCCTAGCCCCGGGAAGAGATGGAAAAAGGGCCCGGCCGACTACATCATCAAAAGGGCCGATAGGAAGGAAGTACTACGGTGGATGAAGACGTTATCGTTCCCGATGGGTATGCGGCGAATCCGGTAGGGGAGTGAACTTGCGCACTATGAAAGTCTTAGGGATGAAGAGTCATGACTTCCACATATGGATTGAGCGAGATCCTTCCCCGCGATGACTTCGGGGATACCTCTCCGAGCCGGTGTGGCGCGTCCCTGGCGAGTTGAGCTTTTTCTTCCGCCCGACTTTGTGCTAAGGAGTTATCTCGGGATGCGATTGCTGATCCGGGAGCGTGCCGCACTGTGTTGATCTGTAAGTTGGAGATGATATTTCCACCGGCTTCTTCCTCGTCGATGCAAAGACCGATTTTGCACCTTCCTAGCGAGGCACGATTGGGAGGGCCCGTGCAGCCCGTTGGTGCTATCCAATCGAGAGGGTTCTCAACGCGTGCCGGAGAAAATGCGAGGGAATAAAGCCAAAATTGAGCCTTTCGTGGCGAGAGGCATACATTCTAGAGGAGGTGTCGACCTTCACACGGCGTACTATCTTGAGAAACTTCCCGGCGTCCACAATCCTACCCCTCGTTATAACGCCGACGAGAGTTCATCGAACCTTAGCCTTTTCGAGAGGGCAAGTCGGAAGAGGAAGCGCAGACTACCCACAAGCACTTGTCCTTTGATGAGTGGCGCACTATCATGCTCTATGTGTTGTTGAACCTTGACGAAGTGGCTCCTTATCGCCAGTAAGTTCTCAATGAGCTTGTTCCATACGCGGTCACTATCCTCCACCTATCGATCCGACCCACTTGCCTTGTTTTTCGGAATTTATTGGTCAACACCGGAGAGGGAATGGGGCTCCTACCTTGCAACAAGAAGACAATCTTCTAAAAAATGGGCAGCCCGATTTTATTTCCCTCGTTTACATTCAAAGGTACCATCCAACTAACCTCGTTCCGACTTTGATATTCCACTTTGGTTTTAGTAACATATAATGTAACGATATGCGTGGCCTCACCTTGCGAGGCCCGCACGGATGCCGAAATGTGCGAAGATTTAAAACAGGTGGGCAATGGCTTCCCCCGTAGGGTCAACTCGTTCACCATTTATGATGTGAATGGCTATCGCCGCACGAGAAGCTACGAGGAGAGTCGGCCCAACCGCAAAAACAACGTGCACCGGAGTTCGTGACGCCGGCTTGGATAAGAAGGACTATTACGGCATAGTCGAAGAAATATATGAGCTCAAATTCGGGGGTCCTAAAGAGCTCAAGCTAGTGGTATTCAAATGTCATTGGTTCGATCCTCGATGACACGAAAGTAGACCCTACGATTGGGCAAGTCGAAATTCGACGAGATTCCGTATATGGAGGAGAGGATGTCTATATTGTGGCTAATATACACGCCACACAAGTTTATTACCTCCCATGGGCGTGCCAAAAACATGAGGACCTTGCGGGTTGGTACCTTGGGCGCGGGTATCGCCGCACGTAAAAGCGCTTTGTTCGAACGATGATGATTACAACCTTGACCCAAACACCGAAGAGTTCTATCAACCCGAGGGGCTAGAAGGACGTTTGGAGATAGACATTCTTTTATTTGATGGGCATGGAAGTAGACAACGCCATCGATGAGGACGAGGGGTGATGAGGTGCAGGATGCTAAGGACTTACAAATTCTTGAACGATGGAGGATGGTGCGTGAAGGAGTTGTGGAGGGCGATATAGATGATGAGGATGGTGACATTGATGATTACAGTAGTGATAGTGATAGTGATGACTACATGCCAGCCTTTGGCATTCGGGGAGATAATTTCTAAATCATGTAATACTATTTTGTTATTATTGTTACCTTTCAATTATGTTTCGTTCATTTTGCAATACTAATTGGTTTACTCTTTGTCTTTGCAGGGACTCAACAAACTGCCAGGCGGAAGGCGGCAATGTCGACAGGGGGTCCAGTCCCTCTACGCGAGGCCCCCACCCTCTCCCCACGCCGACGAGGAGGAGGCCGACGAGGAGGAGGCCGATGAGCAGCACCTGACGGTGGAGACGTCGAGGCGCAGCCGACGTCGCCCGTCCACGAGGAGGCTTGAGTTTGTGTCTTCGTTGGGCCAGCCGGGGCCGTCATCGGGCCAGCCGGGGCCGTCGTCGACACCGCCGAACCACACCTCTTCGGGACTCGGACCGGTGCCGAAGAGACACTGTCGAGACGTCTTCCTCGAGTTTGAGCAGGGGTCTACCGGCGCGGGGCCTCGACCCTCCCGAAGGGACGATCCCTTTGTCCCACCGCCCGGTGATTCAACCCCACGGTGACAAGTAAGTAGCCATTGATATTTGCACTAATTGTTCATTTGACATGTTGAAAATCGAACTTCAGACTAACAATTCGTCTTAATGGCTCGCGGCGAAGAATCGGAAGATTGTAAGCTTGAGGGGGGGTTCGCGCCATATCAATGGCATCCGAGCCTCCCGATTAAAGCGAACTACCCCACGGCCCGGTGACCGTCGGGCGGTGAGGGAGCCGCCCTATACGTGGGAGCACTTCGTCAAGGTGGAGGAGGGCGCCCTTGTGGCGAAGATCAAGACAGAGTTACAGGGTGAGTCTATATGCGGGATTACTTCACGTTTTTAAATACTATGTTTTTAAAATAATAGAATGATACATGTTGTGCGTATGCGAGGATTACTTCACGTGCGAGGCGGGGCAAGAGGCGCCGGCCGCTAGAGTGCGAGGACAAGGTGCCGAGACCGACTCAAGGACCTGTACCATGAGGCACGTGTCCGGTGCATCATCTCCTTCAACGCCGACGTGCTTGGCAAGGTGGTGAGGAATCATGAAGCAAGGGAGATGATGCTCGAGGAGGGAGACCGACCTCACCGGGGACCAAGTACATCCGAGGTTCGTAGAACACATTTATTCCCGATTCCTTCAATGAAAAATAAGCGGGCTTCCATTCATCCTTTGCTATGTCATGCGGATGTGTCCGGTGGTGCGGCAAGTACAAGGGCTGGCTGGGGGAGGCCATTGTGGACAAGTGGCTCTTGGAGGAGACATACGAGACTAAGAGACTTCGTCGGAGATGTCGCTTGGAGATGGAAGGGAAGCCACACCACCAAGGGAGCGTGCCCCTCCCGGTGTATATGGATAGATGGGTACGATTGTTAATTTTTTTTATTCAAGCGCTCAAATCTCTTCACTTCTAACCATCTACGTGTTCTCCTCATGATCCGAAACCGCATGAAGGCCAACACATCGAGTACGCGGGGGTTCGCCTTGAGTCACAAAGCAAATCGACCGACAAGGACAACGCGTCTACGACCCGGCGAGGGGCACGAGGCGTACACCAATGCCCGCGTCTACCCCAAGCTTACCCGATGACGCCGAGGCGGCAAAGCGGCGCTATGGGGATGACGATCCGACCACCGCGCCCCTAGACACGCACCTCGTGATGAGGTTGGGAGGAGGGAAGCAACGACGGTCGGCATTGGATGGCCACGGCCGCGATCGACCGTCCTCGTTCCTCACGCTGCTCGGCGAGATTCGCTCAAGGAGCACGACCTCCTCCGACATCCCCATAGCACCTCGGCAGCGAGAGCTCCACGCGAGATGATGCGGCGTTTGGTAATTACGGTTTCATTCGTCGTTCACCGGTTTTACACATGTCCGCTGCCTATGCATTGTTTCAACGTTACGGGTGTAATATTGCAGCCCGGATGGCGAGTTGGAGGCCAGCGGGCGCCCGGGCGGCGAACTTTGAGGCCGAGCAGGGCGGCCCGGCGAGGCCCATCGGCGGGGAGTTGGAGGCATACCGGCAATACCGGTGCGTCGGATGTGGGGCGTGGCGGCCTTCTTCCAGGGCCTCCAAATCCCGGGTGTGACCCTGCCTCCGTTGCCTACCTCGTTGTTCGCTCCACCCCCGTTTCCCGTTCCTCCTCTTGTGGGGACTCCGGTGAGTATATGTTGTTGTTTATTTCTTTGCCTTGTGCGGTCATCCTGCAGGTACTAATGAGATCGCCTCTCCTTTATGCAGCCACTGTCACAGGGTTCGAACCCGACTCCTCCAGGTGGCCCTTCTCCACCCCATCCGGTTGGCCCGACTCCACAGTACACGTGGCCAGGTGGCGTTCCTCCTCCGGGCACGCAGCAGCCACACTACGGGCTTCCACACGTCCCTCCTACACACCACGGGTGGACGTACCAATCGGCGCCGCAGCATGGGTGGTATCCGGGGCAAGGTGAGGGCCCCTCACACTCTTCGCACCAGGGAGGCCACGGGTCGGGGCAGTGAAGTTGAGTTGGTGGTGATTAGGTTCGACCGCTGTTAATCGCGTGATGGATTTCTTTTGGATGTTGGATATGTTGCAATCGTGATGGATCTGTTTCGATGTTGGACATGTTAGATTTCGTTTGGTTGTTGGACATGTTGGATTTCGTTTGGATGTTGGACTATATGTGTGAATTTGTGATATATGTGGATTATATATGTGAATTTGTGATATATGTGGATTATATATGTGAATTGGTGATATATGTGGTTTATGTGTATATATGAATGCTTATGGTATATGTATATGTGTATTTGCAAAGAACGATCAACGTAAATAGCAAAAAAAAAAAAAAATTAAACTCCAGATTTGCCGAGTGCCAAAGACTTTCGGCAAAGCTTGGGACTAGTAGCCTAAATGGCGATTTTTGAAAGTGCAGGTGGCACTCGGCAAAGTAACCATTACTTTGCCGAGTGCTTTTTTATCGGCTTTTCGGCAAAGTTTATTATTTTTTTGTAAATAAATAATTTGCCGAGTCTTGACATGGCACTCGGCAAAGGTTTTAATTCAAATCTTTGCCGAGTGCCCGGCGTTTGGCACTTTCGCAAAGGGACGCCCGATTATAACAGACGACGTTTTCCACCGCCGAAAGCACCGACATGGCACTCGGCGAAACCTTTGCCAAGTGCCCGCATTTGGCACTCGGCAAAGAATGTTTTGCCGAGTAATTCTTTGTCGAAAGTGGGCTTCTCCGAAGTTGGGCACTTCGGCAATGCCTTTGCCTAGTGCATCCCGCACTCGGCAAAGCACTCGATTCCTGTAGTGAAAGTAACCAACCGGTTACCAAAGACGCGGCCGCGACGAGTCCACCCGCCCTCTGCCCGGCCCGTGCGGCGGCGGATCTCGACCGGCCGGGGACGGGCGGGCGCGCAGTGTGCTCGGCGGCACGACGGTGGCCGAGCGGGAGCAAGGGCGGCTGGCGGTGTTGGTGGACGCCGTCTCTTTCACACGACGCTGGCGCGGCGGGATGCGGTCGCGGGAGCGAGGAGGGCCGCGACCACCGGCCTCCGGAAGCGGCGACGCGAGCAAGCGGGCGCGGCGGCGCTGGATGGCGGTGCTTGCTGGCGGCGGTGGCGGCGAGCCGGTAGCGGCTGCGGCTCCAGCGAGTGGAGGAGGAGCGGCGGCGGTGGCGCCGCAGCGAGCAATGAGGAGCGGGCGCGATGCTTCGATGCTCTTTCAGCGTCGGTGACACGCGGGCCGGGCGGCGTTCTAGTGGCGCATAGCCTCGGCGGCGTGGTGGTGGTGCACCTCGGCGGCGAGGCTCGGTGGTGCGCAGCCATGTGGGGCATGGCGGTGTGCAGCTCCGGCGCGGGTGTTGCTCGGCGTGGATCCCGTCCCCTGCTCCGGCTCGGCACCGGGCCGGAGCGGCCCCGTCGGCCGATCTTGGCGCGGCGGCGCTCCTCCTCTGCTCCTACCCTTTTTCTCTCTCTGTTGGCCAAATGGCCGAGCTCGGTGGAGCGGACGCCACGGGCCCACGCGCCGCGGTGGGCGGTGGCCGACGGCGGAGGCCCCGGAACAGATGGCGGTGTATCTAAGAAGATAGAAGAAATAAGTTTAATTGAGATAAAACTCTCTTGATACGAATATCAACTCTTTATGAGTCATGGAATTAAATACATATGAAACTTTAAAATAAAATTTTGCATTGAGGGTTGTGTTTCATCCAAGTTTCATTTCATCTAGTAGTTTTAAAGATAGATATCCATTTGGCCCGCGACACGGTGGCCCGCCCGAGGCCGGGATTTTGGCCCGGTACGAGGCACGGCCCGGTCCGGTGTGAGTGGGCCCACGGGCGGCACGGCCGATAGCCGGGCCGGGCCATGGGCGCCGCCTCAACTCGTGACACGGTGCCGGCCACGGCCCGGTTCAGGACGCACGGTGATGGCCCGGGGTGGCGGCTCATCTGCCCGGCTAACGAGCCGGGTAAGCATGCCCACATGCAAGGCCGCACATGCAAGCCCGACCACATACGACTAAAAAAAGGAGAACAACACGGCGAACACGGCGGGGCCTTATGGAAGCTTCGGCGGCCACACACACTGCGCCCCTTCCCTTCCATCTCGCCAGTGCGTGCGGCCAGGCTACGCCGCCCAACTCCCTGCTCGGTTGTTCGCGGTATCGCCGAGGGACACGCCGCCACGAAGCCGCCCCGACGCGGCGAGAAGCGCCTCGCCTCGGCTAGCCGCCTGAACGACCGCGTCGCCCCCGAAGCCGCGGGAAATGTTAGCTGCCGACCGGCCGACGCCGGAGGCGCGCCGACCAACCCTTGGTAAGGCCCGGCCCACGGGGCCGACCGCCCGCGGCGCAGGCCCGCCGCAGCCGAGGCGAGGCGGCCCGCGCCCGCCGCCGCCGGAGCCGGCCCGAGGCGACGGCGGACGCCGGCGAGCCTGGGCCGCGGGGGCGAGGTGATGACTACGGCGGCGTCGCTTTAGGGTTGCCGGCGAACGGCGCGCAGGGTTGCCGACGACGCCGCGGCGATTAGGGTTCCGGCGAGGTTCCTTGCCTCCATCCTCGCCGGGCTATAGAAGCGCCAGCTGGCCAGCCCGCGGCCGCCGACACGGGCGGCGGCGGCGGCTCGGGCCGGGCGGTGAGCTTGGCGGCTGGGGCGCCGCCGAGCCCGGTGCCGAGGAGAGACCCATTCGGTGGGTATGGGCCGGCGGCGGGGGGAGCTTGAGGTGTTCCATGGCGGCGGCGCGGATTCGACGACGGAGGAGAAGGAAGAAGAAGGGGGAGGGGAGGGGACTGCGGCGGCGGCGCCGTAGGGCGCGGCCCTGGCTCGCCGGAGCTCCGGCGAGCACTGCGGCGCCCGGCGGCGGGCGGGGAGGCTGGCGAAGGTTGAAGACGACGGGCGCCGACGCATGAGGCCGTTAGGTGGGCGGCGGGCGGGCCCACCTCAAGTGAAGCGGCGGCGGCTAACACGCCCGAAGCCGCCCCGACGCTGCCGGGAAGCCGCCGAGGCTCGCCGCCGGCGCCAAATCCGGCCCACGAAGCCGCCCCGACGCCATCCGGCCATGAGCTCGCCCCCACGCCAGATCCAGCAGCGGGCCGACACGGCGGCACGGGCGGCCCGTAAAAATGGCCACGGACCGGACCATGGGGCGAGGGCGTGGCCCGAGCACGGTGGAGGCACGGCCCGGCCGACCGTGGCCCGACGCTGCACGACATCGACGGGCCGGCACGCGACCCGTTGTACATCTATAAAGACGGTGTAAATGAAACTCTCTAGTGAGCCTAGCCTTAATTTCTAGGAGGAGCAGACGCCACGTTGGGTACCATAGCACATGCAGAACCCCGTTGGTTTTTTTTTTTTTCGATTAGAGTTCGTCGTTGCGTTCTGCGGTGTAGACAAGATATTAACCTTGTATAAAAGGTCTTCCTGCCCTCGCCTTCATTTTATTTGTCCTTGGGTGTGTTTAGAGCCCCAAGTTTTTCTCCAAAATTTTCTGCACTCCCATCACATCAAAACAATAAATTAATAAATGCACCAAAAGACGCATGTCCAAAATATGAAATATAGGTAAAAAAAACTAATTACACAGTTTAGATATACATTGCGAGACGATTCTTTTGAGCCTAGTCACCCCATGGTAGGATAATATTTACCACAAACAAACGAAACATGCTACAGTCTTTTCAGTTCGCTACAGTGCCAAATTTTGGCCAGAATTGCTAAACTTTGCCCAAACGTTTGGGCTCTAAACACACCCCTTATGAAAATTATCTGTCGGAAGTCAACGACAACGGCGGCTCAGGCCTCCGCTGTTGGCGACGAGGACGGCCGGAGGTCATAGCTAGCTCCGGCCACAAAGGTCTTCCTCTCGCCCGCGGACTATGTCGTGTGTCGATCGCGATCGATTGTCGGCGTCACGGCGAGCTCCTCGCCCGCCAGCGACCACGCGGAGCGGCGGGCGTGCAACTGCGGCGGTGTGGCTGCAGCGGAGTCTCTGGCATGGCTGGGTCCTTGCGGATTAAGACCTGCAGGAGTTGGTGTGCGCGCAGGTCGAGACTCCGCCTCTCCATGCTTGCTCTCTTCGGGAGTGTTTGGCTCTCGACCACATTGCCTGTGTAACCTTAGACGAGCCACAACGAATTTGCATGTGTTTGGTTCGAAACCACAACATGCCGCGTTACAATTATTGGCAGCCACAGAGTTTTTACATGTGTTTTGTTTAGCGCAAAGCTGCGGCTGCCACAGCGCATGCACGGCCGAATTCCTCGCCACAACTCTGTTGACGCCGCAGCAAATGCGTGGCTGCCGCAACTTTTTGACCACAGATTTGTGGCGCCACCTCCGTGGCGATGGTAGACTATGCTCATGGCTCATGGTTGTCCGCGCACGCCGTCTCGTGAGCCTATTGGAGGTCGTCGCTAATACCGCCACGCGCGCCCCGGTCAAGTTCGCCGAGGCCGCTGTCTCGCATGCCTTGCGGATCTCGTCGCGTTGTCACCTTGTCTTTGCAATCCGGTGAGTTCGGTTTCAGTGGTTGGGACTAAAAAAAGTATTTAAAAGTTTTTTCACCTTTACCCGGGTGTGTCTAGCTTACCTATATCCGGCGTGTGCTTTGCCGCTGAGGTGCTCTTCGTCGCTGGGGCGGATGCTTTGCCGTCGTGTTTCTTATATCTCTAGTCGTTGTCGTTTCCAGCGGATGCCTTGCCGTCGAGGTGCTCTCTCCTTCACGAGCTTGCATTTCCAGTGGGCGCATGCTAACGAGGTCGCGGTCGTTACGAGCCTGCGTTTCCGGTATGTGTGCCGAGGTCGCGGTTGTTCTGTGGGCGTTGCCCGGTATCTTGTAGCGCCCGCCCTGTCCGTGATCGTATCCGGGCGGATGCTTTCTTGCCGTAGTGGTCGTCGTCTTTCCGGCGAGATGCTTTGTTGCCGAGGTTGGTCGCACGCACGGATGCTTGGCCGTCGGTTATCTAGTGGATGCTTTGCCGCTATTGTTGCCTTCGGGGACGGATGCTTGGCCGTCATTCTTCTAGCGGATGCTTTGCGGCTGTGGTCGCATTTAGCTCTGATCGCCGCTAGCTACTCTGGTGTTGTGTGGTCTTTTTATTGTAATAGGTTCAGTTGTCGGGGTTGTTAGTTGGAGGGTCCGCCCACTACTACAGATTCGCTCATCACTACCGCCGGCATCACTGTTGGAATTTAATCCACCGGCAGTGTTGAACCTCACCCGGCAGTGATGAACCGTTCAGGCGCGGGAAACTTCGAAACTCCACGATTGGACCAATTCGGCGGTGAAGACTCGAGATCACCACCGGTTCAATCGTTCCCCAAGGTGGTCTTGATGGACTGAGATCACTCGCGGGTTTGAATTAGAACCGAAAAGCGATTTGAAGATTGACACAACCGGGTTGAATTAGAACCGATAGCGATTTGGGAGGGGAAGCAAAAGGAACCGATAACTCGCGGGGTTGAATGAAGAAGGAACAAGAAAAACAAAGCGATAGAAACAAAACGGAGATGAATTAAAAACGACTTGAGAGTCATTATATATTATTAGATAATATATTTACAAAACAAAAAATAAAAAAAGGGGGCCGCCATCGCCTCCGCCGCCTTGTGCCAAGCCGCCGCGCCATCGCCACCGCGGCCGCCGCCTCCTCCGCCCGGCCGCTGGGCCTAGGTCGTTGCCGCCTCGTCCTCGCCGCCGGCCGCGTTCTGCCGGCCGGCGCTGGAGCTCCGCCGGCCTCGCCGGTATCCCCTAGCGAGGATGTCGGCGATGGCCTCGACCTTGAAGGGCGAAGTTCACCTTCTCCACCAACGGCCAAGGCACCGTTGGCGGGCCGACTTCTTCGGCCAGGTGGGTGAGCCGAGGGCTTTGTGGAGGCGCGCCCACGGTGAACACAAGCTCCTCGTTGGTGTAGACGCCCGACCGCCGATGATGAAGAAGAAGCTAGCTGCCTAGGGTTTATGGAAAGAAAGAGGCTAATTAGCGATGGAGATGGTACCAAATCGAAGCGTTCTTATATAGCGACAAGCCATGGAATGCATGCAGTCCATTGTCATTCCCAAGATGCGGCGCCATGAAAACAAATCCAAACAGCCGCGACCGGCTCATCCAATGGCCGTCGCGATCGGCCCGCCTCTCCCCACTAAAAGGCCGGCTTACGCATTTGTCTTGGCGTTTCCAATGGCCTCTTCCTCGGCCGGCACGGCGTTTCCCAACACACAATCCCGAAATCCCCGGTTCGATCCCCAACAAGCCGTTTTGACCATTTTTTCAAGAACGATGATCGAGTTTAGCATTGTTATTTTGAAACAAGGAATGCATGCTTTACATTGTTTACGATTTCTACAAGATCAACCACACGTACCTTCGACGCCCGACCGGTGAGGGAGCGGGAGGGAGGCCGGAGGGAGATGAGAGACTTCTGCTGGCCGGAGCACGAATGACACTCAACTAGTAAAGCGTAGCACGTCCACAACACTGCCGGGCCATTTAAAGAATCAAACTTTGTACCGCCCAACGGATAGGCATCACTTTTT